>JAOWBP010002392.1:12725575-12739842 GCA_028571105.1 Tragopan temminckii
GAAATGGCTGCATCTTTTCTCACCAAAAGGTTAGCCTCAAATTCTGCATCAAAAATGTCAGTAGTAGCTTAAGGTAAGAATAAGCTGAGCATCTATGACTCCTTCCTTAATATTCTGCCAGTTCCTGGCTACTTCCAGCTCAGGGAAGTTACTGAGCCTTACAAGGCTTGTCTACTACCACTATCTTCTTCCTTCTAATGTGCCTCTCCTCCAAGTACTCACCCAGAATGGAGAAGCAGACTTGAAACAAATGCAAGTACCAGCGGACCCAACCCTCAGGGTCAGAGTACAGGTATGTGGAAGAATTACTACTGTGAAAAACAGCACACTGAGACCGTGCTAATTTCTTTTATAACAACATCATTTAGGCTTCAAAGTAAAGAGTTTTAAGAGGCTGGGGAAACCTTAGCTTCTAGACTACATAATTCCACTTGTGTGTATAAATGAAGTACCTGTACAGTATGTGATACTGTTAGCATTTATGAAAAACAAATGAAAAGAGCAATCCATTAGGTATTAAAGAAGCCCCTAACAAAACTATAAGTTGCATATTTAAAATCCAGGATGTAAATGTGAGAGCAGAACTCTTCAGTGCCGTACAATTCTCCATATTACTATTATTATCATTATTTTTAGAGTTGTTAATATCTGATTTAGGTAAATTCTCCAGAGAATATTATTTTTATTTAAGACCATATTGCTGTTAAATTATCATGCATATATTTAGAAGCATAATTTAGGTATACTGCATCACAATGCATTTTTTCTTCCTTGAACATGACCTTCTTCCCACGTGCATAAACTATACATATAATTATCTGTAAAGTCACATCTCTCTCCATTATTCAGCTTTAGAAATAATCATGTGTCATGTTAAACTAAGCTAATTTCTCATTTCAATAGCTTAAGAAGAAAAATTGAAGAGCTCAAACGTTTTGATACAGTAATATAACACAACTTTTCCCAGAAACCTTGTTCACAGAGTTTCTTACCTTCACCACAAAATTTGTTTGTTTCCCCTGAAGGGGTATAGGAAAAATAAAATAAAAAAATTATGAACAAATCAGTTTGCTTTTTAAAAGCAATTCATAATTTTTAGTTTAGATTGTTTCAAATACTGAATATACACAGAGCGACTTACTACAACATTTTTCAAATAAAAATTAAAAATACAGTAAAGAAAACAATGGTAAAATGTCTCAAAATCTGATCTTTTGCTACAGCTTCTCAAGGTCATCAGGATTCATTTTCAGTATCACGCACCATTAACATTTACTTTGTTGTACCAGTCACTAAAAGGGATAGAGAATATGGCTTTCACAAGAGGGATGGCTTTCATCTGGACTTTCACCCTCTTTATAGGGAATAACTTTGCTAAACTTTGGAAATGAAATACATGTGTGAAGCGATAGGGGAAAGCAGCAAATCACAGCAATAGCTACGGATTACTTACCAAACTATATGATAGAAATAACCAATCTTTGATACTAATCGCTGCAAGATGGTATTTTTCCAAGAAAAAAAAATCCAGTGAGGGAAGGGGCCAGAAAGAACAGAGACAGCCTGACAATTATCACAGAAAGATTACAACACACCATGGGATTTGGATAAAGAACTTAAGTTATTACTTGATCTTTACTAAATTTTAAGCACTTGGAACAAAATTTTGTAACTCAAAATTAGCTATGTTAGGAGAATTTTAATTTTTCTACATGGAAGCCAGTGCCTAAAGTATTTATTGTATCATTTCTGCACAAAGCTGCCAAATGAAGCCATGATGATGGCTGCATTTGCCATCACTGCTTGCATACAACCAGTAGATGCCTGCTAATAGCAAAACACCTTTGAAGATGCCGTCCATTCTTTCCATGATACCCCCATATCACAGGCCAAGACTGTGACTTTGTGTGCATCAAACTCACAGAGAACAGTCATAGTTCACTCCCATGACAAATACACATATTTCCACAGATCAGAATTTCAGAATATCATTTAAAAAAAAAAACAAAACAAAACAGTCCAAGCTTTCTCTCAAGAGACTACTCTAGACAGATTGAGATGCACTGGGACAAATACATTTCAGTTATCTTTATACGGTCCTCTCTACATTCATTGCAACGTAAGCAGCACAAAGGAAGAAATTATTTCATCCAAATAGAGAACAGACAAAGTGCCTTTGTTGTTGAGGCAACAAAGAAAGCATCTAGATATAGAAGTCACTGAAGATAAAAACGTGATAGTTGAGAAGACACAGAGAGGGATTTTGCTGACGTGATCTGCTAGTGATCAAGAAGAGAAAAGAGAACAGAGTTGGGAATCAGTAGGAGAAAAGGTAGAGTAGAATGAGAATGGCATAAAACCAGGTCTGCCTAGGACAAAAACTCGGGGAAGGCAAATGGGAAATCTGATGAAGTATGAATGGTGATGGAAATTGCAAGCAGACAACAGCATAAAGTGGAAATACAGAGAGGGTGAGAGGCAGAGGAAGGAGCATGAGAGCAAATATTTCTCCATCTAATTAAGGACTGTACCATGGTACACAGAAGAAGTGGGGCTTATTATGACATTAAAGGTGATTCTTATGCTATTGCTACCTAAAAACAGGACCTCAATCTTAATACTGTCCTACGTTATTAGTCTGGTGCTCACTCAGTGTTTTTCAGAAAAGGAGATATGAAGCAGAGCATATATCTAATACAAACTGGTACCACTTCCAAAACTTCTCTATCATGAAGTAATCTTGCAGTTGCTCAATAAAACAGCAAAGATTTCAATCTTGCAAGTCATTTTTCATAACAAATGTCTCAACCGCCCTATCATTTCCCCCATAAAACTGAGAAAAATAAATACCTCTCCAATCTAGAATCACATCTTAGCATCCTCAGCAGGAGTAGCAACAGCATCATGAGAGTTATCAAATGAATCCATCCAAAACTGTCAACATTTTAATGATGTTAAGATTCTTTAGGTGACAACAGGTAACACTGTGCCTTTTCATGTTTTAATCATGAGCTTGCCAACATGCTCCGGCACATAATGAAGTAAGGCAATGCTGGAAAACATGCTCAAGAACACATAGTGCAGAAATTGCCAAATGCTTTAAAATGACAATGAGGGCCATAAAGCACGTTAGTATAAAACTAAAAAAGAAAAAAGCTCCTGGTTCCCAGTTTTGATAAAGCCTGATCTTTAAATGAAAACCTCTCAAATATTTATAAATAAGGTTTGCTCTGAAAGTAATGCCTTCTATTATATTCTGCTAGCAAAGACGTGTCACTGAATTCCTCCATGCAGAAAAAAATGGCACCCACTGACATTCACTGATGCTTGCTGAATATTTATGGAGACAAAAAAGTGGATGTGAGCACAGTGAGGCAGTGGGTGGTGACAGTGGGTCATCTCTGCTGGTGCAGATTTTTACGAGCACAGCATGCAGGCTCTTGTACATCACTGGTGAAAATGCTAATGGTAGTGACTATGTTGAAAAAGAGTGTTTTGTAGCTGAAAACTTGTTCTACCAAACAGTGCTATTGTGTTCTTTGTATCTATTGTAGTTTGCATAAAAATAAATAGGAGGCATTACTTCCAGAATGACCTACGTATAAGGATGCATCAAGGACTAATAAACACTGAAGTTGGAAAACACACTTCCTTTATTTTATTCTTTGAAAGAATAATTACTTATTTTACTCTTTAAAAGCTTAGGATCAAAAAATGATTGCCTTACTAAGGTAGAGTGAGTACTCATGAAAACAATTTGCAATATGATTTCAATAATACTATTTCAGTAATCAAACTTTAATGTTGTTATTTAGAACCAGACGTCATAAGAGATGCACAATAAAACCCACAGGTACAAATGGCAAGATAGCTCCACCATGTGTTGGGGTTTTTTTTGTATATATGGAATGATATATTTAAAAAGTAAAAATATTTTTGTATTTCTAGCAGTATCATACAGTGAAATAACATTTTTGCCATTAATGCAATATTACCCACCAGCATATGCTTTGTGCTTCTAAGTATCATTACTGAGGAAGTTGCCTTAAAGCCCATTCACGTAAAGGGTCAATATTCCTAGGCCTGACTTACAAAAGGACTTCTAAAACCAAGCTTGTCATTTTTTTTGTTTATTTTATATCTATTTTTTGCTCTTGTTCAACCTCCTTTGAAGTTAGTCTTCAAAGCTTCAATATCAATTGGAATGCGGCATTAAGGATTTTACGACACTATGCTACTTAAACTTTTATTGTTTTGTTGAGAAATCATAATCAGAAGGATTAAGCTCTTGTATTTGGCTTTTTTTCCTCTTTTCTATCTTTTTGCAATTTACTCTTTTTCCTTCCAAACCCAGTGTGCCATAAATCTGCAGCATACCCTCTTAGTCTTTGCACATAGACAAAATAATGCAGTTTACACTAAAACATGCTCAAGAAAAAAAATTAACATTCTTTATCATTTTCTAGCAGAGACAGTTAATACTCCCAGGCTACATTACTAGAATCTTTCTGCCATTGTAGAAAGTTTGATAGCACTCTTATTTCAACGTCTGAATTTTTCTCCTTTTTTGACAAAGACAAATGATTGCCATCAATCAAGATCCAATCGGGTATACACAGAGTCAAGCAAATGCATCACTCTTTACTGGTTTTCCTGCTATTTGTGCAGGCTTTGCTCCATATTATTTTATAGAATGATCAAAAAAAGCAGCCATAAGATAGATCATTCACACCCACCGTAAAATTAACTTTCATGAATAATGAGAGTTTTAAACCTCAGATAATGTATATGTTATACAGAAGATATTGCTGGAGTTCATTTCTGGCTAGAGATTATGTAAATGATACTATATGACCTTTTTCATTACAAACAGGACATGCAAAACACATATTATTTCATACATCATTCTAAAGCAAGTCAGTACCTAAAGGAGAATCATTTATAATGTTCATGGTGAAATGCTAAGGTTGCAAGAAAATGATATAAAGTACTTGTGATATTTTTGACCACTCCTCTCCCTTAACCTGTTACTTATGCGTATGTGGACACACTAGAAGTACCAAAAATATGTTTATCTCCTTGCTTTTTCTTTATAAGAAAATTACTATTTTCTTCCTTGATCTGAAGACTAAACCACACTGATAATAATTTGTCAATCAAGGGTAACAATGTCGAATTAATAGTAATATAGAGCTATATTCACACAATGACTAAGTTGTTCAATTCTTTATGTAAAACAGCATTTAAAATCCCTTTCCTTATGCTATTCCTTAGTTTCCTTATGCTTAATCCTGAACAATAAGCTGAGTAAAGTTAAATTGCTTAAAGATTTCCCAAAGATAAAAAGGTACCATTCACCGCGAAGGCTAGACAGTAGATACACATATGGAATCAATGACAAACTCTATGAAAGATCCAGCCAACCAAGCTGAGCTCAAAGAGCAGTGTTTCAGACTTCTGTTTTTTGCACCAATGAAGAACAAGTAGAGTATGTAATGTGTTTTAAATTTAGAAACTTACACAACCCCTAAGTATTTAAGGACCTACATCAAAACAGCTAACTAAATACACTAACACAAATATGTAAGTAATAATTTATACAATATATACAGTACATATTTTAATATCGTGCAGTCAAAGAAACGCCTACTCCAAAACATCAAGTTACACTGACTACTATTCTCACGTCGCATCTACATAGCCATGTTAAACATCTTAACCACTCTTCGTTCTCAGTACTGATTTCAAACATTCTGTTTACAATTTCTGTCATCTAATTCCATATTCTTCCAATAGAGAGGTTCACTGGCTTCCACTGCTCTACTGCACATCACAATTTTTTTTTACTGCTGATCCACAAGGAAGGTGTGGATTTAGTCATATCCCTAACTTGCTTCACACTGTGGTATCAGTACACTGTGGTATCAGTACACTGTGGTATCAGTACACTGTGGTATCAGTACACTGTGGTATCAGTACACTGTGGTACTTCATACTGTGATACACCGTGGTACCTCCTCAAGTTGTGCCAAGGGATATTCACGCTGGACGTTAGGAAATGCTACTTTTCCAGAAGAGTGGTCAGGCACTGGAATGAGCTGCCCAGGGAGGTGGTGGAATCACCGACCCTGGAGGTGTTCAAGGAACCTTTAGACTCTGTGTTGAGGTACACAGTTTAATGAGAACTATTGGTATACGTGGATGGTGGGACTGGATGATCTTGTAGGTCTTTTCCAATCCTGGTGTTCTGTGATTATATGATTCACTTCTCCAGTATAAATATACTAGTAACAACCCTTGTCCTTAAATCTCCACAGTCTTTCACTGCCATAGACTATTCTCCTTGCTACCTGGGTGGGCAATCCCTCTTTATTGCTGACAGACGTCTGAAGGAACACAAGAGAGAAGAAGGCTGGACAAGGACATTTCTATGTCTTCAGAGAAGAGCAACGCACTTTAGAACCAAATGATACTGGGCATCGCATTTGAACTAAGTTTCTCACACATCATTCTTCACTGATACCATAATTTCTCAACTTCTAAGGACCAAATAAGAAACACTGGACTCTAAACTGGGGGACTGCCGAAAATGCAGAGCATTTAAACTCAATAGTTGCTTTACTCCTTGAAAAGTATTTAACGGCCAGCTGCTTTGAAAATCTGTCAGAGACCACTTCTTAATCTCTCTTGTGCTGCCATCTGTGATTTGGGAATAACTGCACGTAACTGTAAAAAGGTGCTCTGAAAATTTGCCAAGTCAGATGCTGTAACACAAGCACTACAGAAAAGCTCATGGGCTTTTGTATTAATTACAGGACATGGATCTATTTCACAGTTAGAAGCAAAATAAAAGTTACTTTAAAATCAGAAGACAATTTTAACATAGCAAGGAGAAGCTCAACTACAGACAGCAATCCAATGCCAACAACTTTTGCATAGCTGCTTAGTGCCTGTTGTTCTTTGCACTAAATGAGACAACAGTCTCCTGAAAACAAGATCATGAAATCCTCTGATGAAGAACTTCATCATAATATATACATACACACAACATATATATACACACAATATTATATACACAATATAATATATATACAAGACCAAAATATGGTTGAATGTGTAACATACACTCCAACAGTGTAAAGGTGGAAAATAATAGAAACAAGCTATCATCTGGGAAATTATGGCCAATCTAGATTTTGTAGAAATAACCAGAACAGTTTTATTCAATGTTTTTAAAATTATAGCATTATAACCCTAAATGGAAATAATTTTCCTTTCTCCACTTCCCTCAAAGGTCTTTAAGTACTTAATGTGATACAAGTACCCTTCACTTCACCCTTTTCTGAAGTCATTGCTCTCATCGGCCACAGTGCTCTCCCTTTCCAGAGGCCTCTGTGCTTTCTACCCCCATTTCACAACCCCCATTCTTCTACCGGTCATGAGCCCTTCTGCACATCTTAAAATCCCTTCCCACCAACAGGTGAATGCGTTTACACGCACTCTGCTTTCTGCTTTTCTTGCCATTTCATTCCACCCCCCTCTTAAAATCTAAAACTCTTCAGTAGTAGAAATACAGTAATTCAAGCTTCCACTGACTTGCTTCCTATTTGCCTGCTACTGGGTCATTTGAAGCCAATGTATATGCTAAACAAACACCAGGAGCTCTACATACCACTCATTTTCCCCTCTACAGTTTCCTAATTAACCCTGAAATATTAGTGTTCTAAGCACTCAGGTTATCACGCTTCCCCATAAAGCAATTTCAGCCGACTACCAGAGCTGCCTTTGAATTCATGGTAAAGTCATTTACCCAGACCAACACTGCCCTAAGGACAAACCCAGGGGAAGAAATTTTTTAAATGTACAACAGGAAACTATCATCAGTGCAAGACCAAAGCTAATCAGAAGTGCTAAGTTACAGACCTAATAGTCAGCACTGCGTACATATTGTAAATATTGTAATAACTGTTGTGAAGAAAACAATCTTTTCAGGAGTTTTTTTTATCCTTCTCCCAACCATGATCCAAATATGAGAGTAAGCCTCCAAAACCGTGTCTGTGTAAAGCACAGGCATAAATTGGATACTGCAACACCCAGCACCAATCCTGTTTGCATTAGCTAGAGTAAATGCAAATATCACCTCAAAGAGGAAGAAATTAATCATTTCCTTATGCTCCAGAACCCTAAATCCTTAAAGACATCCTTCTGACCATGCTCTAACAGACTGAATGTTTCATTATATTTAATGTTATTTTGTAATATTATGTCACTGTGTAATTTACTTAGAAGAGATTATGCAGAATTTGCCTTGTGTGTACATACTAAGTCAGTACAATAAGAGAGAAAAATAAATACAACTGGTTTTGTATTTTGTCTTTAGATCGTATAAAAACAACCCTGCTCTTCAGTTTGAGCTGATAAAGGCATCAGATATTCTAATTCAAGATAAAAACACGTTTTGTTAGATTTAAAAGCATAGTTATCTGAAACAAATTAACGATCTCTTGTAATGACAATGTGCTTCAATCCACACTTTGTTATTTTTCTTTTTTTTTTTTTTTTTTTTTTTTGTTTTGGCTTTGTTTTTGGTTTTGTTTTGTTTTGTTAACCTGGCCTTCTGCTGTTTAAGGAAAAGAACTTGCACTGTCATCAATTTTGTTCAAATAGAGAAACTGAGAAGCCTGGACTCCCAGGCACAATCTGAATGCAGAAATAATTTACATGGTTAAGGTAAATTATAACATGCTTGCGGGATTAACTGAGGGCAAAAGTTACCTTAGGCATGGATACAGGCATGAGAGTTCAATGTCTGACTTGTTCTTTGACCTAAACAACTTCTAGATTGATGTCTAACAGCACATTCTGCCGTACAGTAAAAATAGAAGTTTATATTTCTCAATACTTCCCTGTTTACATATTCCAGATTTTTGAGCAAACAGAAGATATGTAATGATTTAATCCCTAAAACACTTTTCAAATGGCACTATGTGTATATCATGTAATTGAATCAATAAATTTTCATGGCTCAGTGTTTATCTTTTGCTGCAGAATAAATCGTAGTACAAGAACTGGTTACAGCCATTATACTGCTAATGTGGCAAATACTATAGAGTCAGTTTGAGTAAACTCTACAGGGTTACAAGGTCAAAATAAAAGACTGCATAATTTATCAGATCAGGCAAATCATTTTGAAAGTACAGAGTTAAGTGCGGCATTAGCTTGAGATTACCGTCTTTCATGAATAAAGGTTAGAATCAATGTTTATTCAGTCATACTATAGATGGCATGTCCTGTATAAACTTCATTCATTTAAAGAAATCCTTCTTGACACTGTCACTATTTACAACACTTGAACATAAGTAATGCATACCGTTCTTTTAGGATTACTATTCCAAATCATCTAACATTGTTGATCATACAAAATACCAAGTCCTAGATTTTCAAAAAATACTTCAAGTAACACCATACCTTTCAGTAATTAGAATAGTTTTTACTTCCACAACGTTTGTTGACAATTTAGTCACAAAAACAGTATGACACAATCCTGTCTACATAATAGAAGACTGCTAAAATACGCTGTGGTATCTTCTCATGGCACATGAATAAACAAAAAACTAAACCAACACAAAGGCCACCTAGAAACCATGATGTTTCATGGTTTAGGTTTCATGGTTTTTTTAATTTTTGCAAAATATTACTACAAATCTCAATTTCTGACTGCTTTTTGCTTTTGGCCTTTATGTTATAACATGAAATGCTTCCTATTGCTGTTCACCAGTTAAAAATTCAGTATACTTCAAGCAAGATGAGCTATATAAGAAACAAAGAATAAAGAAAGCAAAATACAATTAATTTAACCGATGAAGACTGACTTTCTGGATGCCTCGAAATAAAATTGTTTTCTAATTCTTTTTATAGAGTGGAAATCAGTCACCTCAGAACAAATATTTTGTGATGGAATTTTTTAAGAAATAAATCTACAGAGTTATTTTTAAGTTTAACATGTTAAGAGATAGAAACAGGAGAAATGTATTGAGGAGTGAGAATTCAAAAATATTTAAATATATAAGCAGCAGTACTAGGAATATGGAAATGACTGTGGAGAAGTATTAAACCTCACCATACATACAAAAAATAAGTAGTCAGGCTCCGTTAACTTTCTTCAGTAAGTTAACTAGCCAAAACACTACCAGGAATTGGAAATTTATTTCTGTGGCAAGAAAGTAGTTTACATTTGCTAAGGAGGATAAGACATATAGGCACATACACTGTACGAAAGCTTTCCCCACCAATGGAACAGCAGAAGGGCCTACAAACCTTAGAATATGATGCACATTACCTATCTCCTATCTTTCCAGTAAAAAGAGAAGCTACCAGAAAGAAGAAATGGCTGCTAATCACATAGAAGAATTTTGGAAAACAACTGTTACTTTTTAAAGAATTTATCAGGAAAATCAAAGAAAAAAAATCTTGTCTGCTATACAGCAATAGAGACATGAATCACTTCTGACACACAGAAGTAGACATTTCGAATGAATATTCTCTGAATATAACATACAGAATCATATTGCCTACACCACCTCGAATATTCTCATCAGTTTCCCACCTGTTGGGAGAATAATGACTAATTGCACAAGAAAGCTTAACAAATAAAAAACACAAAGAAAATACTAAAAACAGGAGAAGAGATAGAAGAAAAGAAGTAAAGAAGGACACATTGTCAGAAAGTTGAAGAATGATCAGTCCCAGAAAGCTTCCCTGTACCTCTTCAAGTGCTATAATACATACTGTGGGAGGAAAAAGATATTCAGGGAATATGATGAAAATGTGGTGTTGGCAAACGATTCATAGTTACAGCAGACAGATGTACCAGAACACTAAGAAATAACCAAGTTCAAAAGAAACCCAATGGGATTAAGGATATGGGTCAAAGAGGGAAAGAGGGATTAAAGAAGAAACATGCCAGAAAGAAAACATTTACAGTGAGCAGCAACAGAAGCAAGGAAAGAGAACATGCCCCTGAGCAACGCTGCTTAGCTGCCTGAAAAGAAAACCAGCTTCATTCGTCTGGGATTTCCTCTCATCAGATAAAAGTGACAGTAGCAGTGCAATCTGATTTTTGTATATAAAGGCACTCAAAAGATAAGTATGCAAAGGAGAAACATCTGCTCAGCATGCAGCAGACCACCTCTGCTCTGGCGGGGGAAAGGTATGATGGGCAAAGGACAAGAACGTCAGCAACAGCTGTAATCACTGCAGACTGGACAGACTCAATTATCTCTCTTCTAATCACTGTCTCATCCATGTTAGTAGGTACACTGTGACAGGCAAAGGCCTATAGGTAAAAGGTTATATGCAGGCAAAAGGTTTGAGGCTACTATTTAATAGTTTGGAAAAATATTTCAGTAGTCATGCTACAACTTACATGTATATTGAATACACATATCTAGTTAAGATGAATTAAGTGCAAATCCTGCTCTTTCACCAGACTTTTCACAAGGAAAAAAAAAAACAAAAATACATAAAACCACTGCCTTTTGGGGAGGGGAAATATTTGAGGATTGCCAGAAATATAAGCTGCTTAGGACAGTTTGCAATGGGTTCAAAAAAAAAAAACAACAACAAGTTTTTGTAATAAAAATTCTGAATTAATGACACCTATAAGACAAACTTTAGATTATTAACGTAAAACATTTTTTTAAATCTGATTAATTCACTTTGGAGTCCTCTTTATACACCTCTCTCAAATCCAACACAAAAAGCAAATAAACCGTTTATTCTACAATTTGTTTTTATTTATGTTGTATTTTCAGGCTTTCATATACTAGGAAGATCTGACCAAGGGAAAAAAAAAAAGAATTAAATAATGCTTTTAAAACATACAAGGAAAAAAAAGGTGGGGGGGGAGGGGAGAAGAAATCACATTTGCACTGTGTTATTAAACAGTTCTAAATCAAAGATGCAACAACTCCAGCACAGCTGAGCCTGAAAGTTCCCAGTAACACCAAGTGCCATGGCTTTTATGCTTCAGTTTAATCAGACAGCAGAACCCTGCTCCTGCCCACATGCTTACAGAGCTGATACAGCGCAGCCATCTCAAGCACGTGCTGCTTCACTCAGCATGTTTTTAAAACAACATCCTTGAGACTATTTCTGTACTCTTGGCATTGGATTATAAAAAAGAAAACCTCCAACTTGAAGTAAAGCTAAGAAGTACTTTGTTAATATGTTAAGCTGTAGAAGTTATCTCAGAGAGTATGAGGAAGCCTTCCAAAAACATTTTTCAGTGTGTGAGTGACAGCCTGCAACAGTATTTTAGAGCCTGCTGCTTTAATTCTGAATTCACTACTGTCTTAAAATTGCCATGCACCAATGTTCTAGAACTGTGATGAAAAGAGCCCAATACAGCAACACCTCAATTTGCAAGTTGCATGCTAAGTTTAAAAAGAAATGTATATTTTAAAGCTATCACTGATTCCACAGTTCTGGTTTTGCAGTGAAACTGTGATCTTTAGTAATGTCTTTGCTACATCCACCCATGTCACAGTCCATCTATCAGTTGTAGTAACAACAAATGATTCTTCAATCCTTCGAAAAAACTTCTTATTGCTATAGTAAATGCTTTAAAGGAACCAAAAATATCAGTGCAACTCATTTAAGTGGATTCCAATTTTACTATAAAGTATGCTAAACACCCTACAATGCTACTATATTGACTTTAAGTAATAATGCATTTCCTATAGTTTTCTCATAAATAACAGATGCGACACAAAACAGACCACAATCAGCTCTATGCTGGAAATGTTTTTACACAAAGAATTACCACCTTCAGTGACTTAAATGGACAGACAGAGGATGGAATGGGGAACAGAAGAAAATCCGAAAACTTAGTTACTTCAGTGCTGACAAGATATTCTCAACATTTCTCCTTCAAATAGTTTTCTGTTTTATTTGCTTATACAAGTCTCACCAGACAGACACATGGTCTGGTTTAACAAATTAGACAAGATGAGATACATGTACATACAGGAACATTCAACTATAGTTATCCTAATAATGGACTACAGCAACCATTACTCAGACTTTCAGCTGTGTCTGACAGAGAATAGGTAGAAATATTGCCCAGATTTGGGAGGGGAAATCAGATTCCATTTGTTTATCATTTTGATTCTAAAAGATTTTTTTTATCACTGCACACACCAGCTATATACACACCATAATGACAGCCATTCGTAAGTCCTATTTTATAACTTCAAGTAATGGAAATTCAAATGCTAATATTTTAAATATTTCAATAATCATTCGATTACCTTTTCTCCCAGCTTGGCTTGTGCAACACAGAGAACGATGCAGCACAACACACTGACTGCTATCACATACTGGTTTACTTCAGCCTTACAAATCTTAACAGTGGTTATGAAGTAACATTTCTCTTTCAATAATATTACAGATTTGCAATATTTTTCCTGCAATACTTCCCTTTTTTTCCCCCCCTCAGTAAATCACCTCACTAATTTTCACTTAAGTTTCTAGCCAGCCCACAGTAAAACAGACACGCAAAGCTTAACAATAGCTACCATAGTGACTTCCAGCACTGAATTCACCCTCTCACATTTTTCTGTGACTGTTACTTACAAGAATCATCTTTTATGAATACTTCACCAAATATTCTACAAAGTACTGAAAAATGAACATTTTTAGCATGAATAATTTATTGTATTTTCTGACTGTTCAATTTTTTACAGTTTCTTTAAACATGTCATATAAAACCTCAAGTGGTGGCTTCTGCCTCAACAACTGTTAATCAATTCAGGTGCTATTATAAATGCCAACCGTGTAAATGGTCTATTACATTTTTTCCTTCAGGAACATTAAAACAATTACACATCTATCCATTTGCCTTACACCAAACAGCTGCCTTAAAATTATTTCAATTTTACATCTTTACTCTCTGCTTCATGAATATGCACAACTTCTTCTAACACGTCTTGGTCCCAAACACCTTAATAAATCAAGCAGTGACAATATTATAGACTCTCTGCTATTTAAACTGTTTCAAACATGGAAGACAGACAAGTATTTCTTTTGTTTACTGCTAATGTGAGAAAGTGTATGAACAGCTTAGATTTCTAGCACTATATTCACATGAGCATCAGGAACAGTTTTTCCAGGCACATACTAATTTCCTAAATATTTTTCCCAAAACTTGAAGCAATTCAAATAGAACAATCTCCATTATCACTAAGGAATGCTAATTTACCATCAGC
>JAOWBP010002392.1:12745130-12750130 GCA_028571105.1 Tragopan temminckii
GTCCATTCCTAGCTAGTTGTATAATATCAAAATTCAGACTTACGTTAAAGATTTGTAAGAGATTTGTTAGAAGACAATTTGCTCTCCAATCTAATATGTATTTATACTACTGAAACTGACAATAAATCATAAAAAGTCATTAAAGCAATGGTAAAGCATGTAGTGGATTCAATTTCATGTAGTAGTGTCTTTTTTAAGGAGTCCATCATTTGAGATTTAGAAGAACAGTACACACACTCTGTATCTCCAGGTTGGAAGTAGGAAGTACAGGGAAAAAACAGAAAAGTCAAAGAAAGACAGAAAGTGGTCCAGCCTGTGTAGTTTCTTCCTAGAAAGGCATGCTGCAGGAATTAGAAAAACACTTAACAGCATTAAAAATAATAAACTAGATACTTAAAAAAAAGAAAAGAAACAAAACAAACAAAAAAAAACGAATAACTTGAGAATAGAGGCAACATCTGCCCTTTCTCCATGTTTGTATTTGCTCTGCTCTCTCCTTTAGAACCTAAAATCACCACACACGTGTAGAGGGATGGTCAAACTAATGAAAACACACGATTGCACATGACGTATAAGCTGGTATAAATAAACAGCAAGTATCACACACATACACAAGACACACTTTTGTTTCATTAGGCGTGGTTAAACTGGGGCACGGTCACAAATGCTCGTGTAATTAAAATGATGCTGACTACATTGTTTAACTTAGGATCTCAGAGTAAAATAACTAGCTATTGTTAATTTTCTGCTGTACAGGAATGAGCATCTTTTCAGTAGTGCTGGCAAAGCTGTAAACAAGCACACCATCAGTAAGACTCAGATACGTGCTGGTTAGGTCCAGCTTCCCCCTTTTTCTGAGTTTCCATCTACGTGGCTCCACAGAAAGTGGCAAACCAACTAACATTCTAGAGCCTCCTTGCTTTGCTTACATCTGAATAGGCAGAGAACTACCAAAACTGGCTTCAAGATACAAACCAGTAAGTAATGTCTGTACATGGTGAAGAGCCTTCACCTCCCAGATTGACACCTGTCAGTAATCCTGAACACAAGACCTTCAACCACTCTTCAGGCTTAGCAAGGCGAAGGAAGGGATGCACTCTCCACTCCAGCAAAAGCTCTATTTGTCAGTGAACACATGGTTTTAATTTTAAAAAATATTTTCATAATAGATGCAATAAACATTGGAATTTTAACAGAAGAAAACACTGTTTTCAAATAAATTTCACTAACTATACAAACAGACAGAAAGCAGAAAGACAACCTCAAATGAAACCAAGCACACATGGTAGGAAATGCATATTACCACAAAGCCATTCACATGTCCACAGCTTAGTAAACAATAAGACAAGTAGCACCACACAGCTAAGAATACGTGAAGAGTATGCTTGTCTAAAAAGAATATACTGTCAATTCTCCAGTTGAGAACAGATCATTGATTTTAGTGTATTGTACTATGTATTACTTCTCTATACAGCCAGAAAATGCAGACACTGCTACGTAGCTAATGATGTTTTAAACAATTCAACTACCTTTACTTTTTAAATTTTTCCACTAAACAGATGCTGTCTAAATTTACACTTCAACTAGAGAAAAATCTAGATCATTAAGCAGTCTTTAGTAGTCATGCAGTAAATCCCAAAGGTCTTCAGACAGCAAAACATTCTAGCGCTCTATTCGAGACAGAAACCAGTTTTAGTACTTACTTACTTCCCCTTTTAACTGGAAGGGAAAAAGATAGTTCACTTTTTTCCTGAACTTGAACCAGAGCAGCCAACCTGCTGTGATGGAATTAAATACCCTGCCCCCATATAAATGGCTCAGCTCCCTGAGGAAAAGGAAATCTAACTACTTCCAAGAGTTCTCTTTAACTACTCCATATTTTTAATGTATTTTGTAAAGTTACCAGGATAATACATAAGGGAACAATGAAGATTCAGATTGGTATAAATAGGAACTAGAATATTTCTTTCCACAGAAAAAAATTAGTTGGCATAGACGCACTATGCTCTAACACCATAATTATAAAAAGCTTAAGTATTTGTATGGCAAAATCAAAATGAGTTTACAAAGCAGGCATAGCCTTAGATTAACAAATCAATGGCAGCAGGTATATCTTGGAGGGTTTCATGTCTACTCTTTCAATTAAACTGTTTGCAATTCATGGAGCTTTTACTTTTATTCATTCCTTCTTTTCTGCTAATTCAGGCTTAAAGAATTTAGACTATTACTAACTTTCTTAAGAAGTTCCTAAGGCAAAAAATGAGCTGCTGATAATTCACTTTTATTTTTAAACATTAATTGAACCCCTCTGAAGGATCAGATAGCAGAAAATGTTCTTTAAAAAAAAAAGTTTTCCCTCTTAGTAAGAATTATTCTCACCAAATAGAAACAATAGAAATCTTTACTTCTTAATGTGAAGTTTCTTGACTTTCCTTGTTTCCTGATAATCAGTTGCAATAACAAAATTCAAAAATATTTTTATTTGATCCCTACTGGTCTATTCAGAAGGAAGAACTTGCTGATGCAGCCTCCTGCATTATAAGAATCTATACTATTGTAAGTATTCAACTCAGCAATTAAAAAAAAAATTCCAATGTACATAAAATAATCAGAGAACATTTTTTGTTTGTTTTTTAATACTTGAGGGTTTTTTTTGTTTGTTTGTTTTTTGGTTTTTTTTCTTTTACTTTTGTTAGAAGCAGGAAATAACCAGGTCTATGGAGAACTAAAACCAATATGTGGCAAAATCCAAATATCTAATTCTTTATCCACTTAAGTAAACAAACAGATTTTTCTAAAGTTTCATATGAAAATTATCTACCAACAGATATCAGATTACAACCCTAGAGATTTTTCATTTGTTACGCATGGCTGAGAAATATATATATATATATATATATATGGAACTCTGAAAACACCACCTTTTGCAGTGTATAAATAGCCATACAATCAAGCAGCACCACAGCATATGAAAAGTTTTGCCAACTCTAGTACACATTCAACTATTCACATACCTGTCACATTACTGTTTTTCTTATTAATCTCAACAATAATGTTTATCCTTTGAAAAGTAAATGTTACCATAAAATAATTCCTCTCACTTCTGTTTTGCACAATACTTCTATTTTCTTTCTTATGATCACTTCGGGCCTTTGCACTACTGGACTTAACTTGCCTATGTCAAACAGTACTTTAGTACAAAGATTACTTATACATCACAAGAAATGTTAGAGAAACTGTTTTTTAAAATCTGGATTAGGAAATACTACTTGCATTATTGTAATCTGTAGTTTCTTTCTAGATCCATATATTTTTAAATAATTCTGTAACTAAACAGAGGAAGAAGTTAAAAAAAAAAAAAAAAAAAAGATAATAGCAACATGGGAGATAACTCCAAAGTAGTCATTCTAAATCATTAAACAGCAACATAAACTCCCAATAAAGTAAAAAGAAGCACTTACTTTACTTGCACTGATCCAGGGCCTTGGACTCTTTATTATATTCTCTGAAAACCTTAACCTCACTAGGTTATCAAGACTCCTTGAGTCTTAGCACTTCCTCCTCCTCCATCGTTTTAAAATTGTCATGTTGTTTATTGACCAGTCCAGCCTGCATGCCTTACAGCCCTCTAATAATCTACATCAGTCAAGAATATGAGAAGATGCAATTTCTGAATCACACTGGCAATAGCCTGGGCCGTTGATGCAATTATACCAGCTTAACAGACCTCACTCAGAAGTATTTTAATTTGCTTAGGGAGTTGCCCTTCATTAAAGCAACAAAATTCAAAATTTCTGGTACAGACTACAGACTACAAGAAAATTATCCCAGCACAATTTTCAAGCATATGAAGGCATGGTAAATCTGAAGAGACAGAACAATACAGCATGGCTTTCCCAAATTATATGTAGGTCACTCTGAAACTACAACCAAACACAAAGAGCGCAATAACACCAATTCTCAGCAATTCTCAGCAAATTCTCAGTTACTAAGCACTCTTTTTCAACACGGACACCACCATTAGCCATGCATTTTCACCAGCCGCAAACAAGAGCCTGCATGCCACACTTAAATATCTGCACCAGTGGAAGTGATCCACCGTTGTCACTGCTGAAACACACCACCCACCCCTCAGTGTGCTCACGTCCACTGTTTGGTCTCTATCAACGTTCAGCAAGCATCAGTTAATGTCAATAGGTGCAATTTGTTCCACATGCAGAATTGCAATGACATCTCTTTGCTTCATACACACTTCCATGCCAGCCGCCATTTTGTCAGACTGCCCTTCTGCTGCCATCTGTCACATGGCAACAACATGTAATGGAATACTTGCAGGAAGGCTCAGACTCTGTTGCCATACCACCAACATCCGTCTCTGATGTTATAGGCCAACAAAACAAAATACGAACTATTACAGTTAGAGCAGCCCTTGTAATACACAAAGAGGCCAGACTTCGCTTACTCTTCCTGATTGGGGAAAAAAAAAAAAAAAGATATTTGAACAAGCAACTGTCTGCTAGTGAAATACTGGAAAAGCCACATTACTTTCTGTATTTGTTGCAGGAAAAAAAACCCTAAACTGCCATGTCTTTCACCAGTGCAAGTTTCATCTCTACTATCTACACTTGACAAGTATAGCATATGTGCTGTTTTTAGAGATTTTAAGAATATCATACCTTTGTCACTGCTCTACCCCATAAAAATGCAAAGCACCCAGTAATTTACCTGTCTGAGGGAACATTAGACTTATCTTTGCACTAGAAAGGCCAGACTTTTTGAAAGCTAAACACTAAGAAACACTAAGAATACGAAGATTGTGGGAGGGATGGCTTGTTTGTTTGTCATCTCTATACTGCTAACTAGTAGATGCAAGTACACAATTAAGGAGGAAAAAAGGGTCCCTGGGCAAAATTCAGTTAATTTGAGAAGTTTAGATTTTATATATTTATTGAATGGGATCCTCCTCGAACCCTTTACATTGTGAGGGCTAGTCAGCATAG
>JAOWBP010002392.1:12755130-12764544 GCA_028571105.1 Tragopan temminckii
CAAAGTGCATTATGCGGTAGCTCTATTTTGCTGTAAATCATTATTATAAAATAGAAATTACCATGTCCATATTTTGTGTACTTTGTAATTTTCAAGCTGATTACATAAACCTTATTTGAGGATTATCAGAAAATAGTTACTCTGCTACTTTCAAGCACAGAAATTTTTATGAGTTACACTCATCCCTCACCAGCTAAACCAATATTATCATAACAAGCAAAACACATCTAAATAGCAAGTAGGATTCTGTGCTTCCTAGTGAAAAGGCACCAGCAATGGTTGCGATACCAGAGACACAAACAAACAAAACCACTGTGTACCTATTCACCAAAGTTACAGACACATGAAGTGCTTAAAGAAATCGTCTTAGACAACTGCAATACAAAATTAAACAAATGTTTAAATAGACAATTATTTTACTACCTTTATCTCTTCCCCCCCCCCCCCCCACCTTAAACAGGATTTTTGTGTTCAAGCGTAGTTCATTCAACAAAAAGAAAAACAGCATATACACTGATTCGAACACTTCATTTTTAACCTTAAAGCCTACAGCCCTGAACTGGTACATACAGTAGATGAACGTTCTATACCATAATAACACAACTCTTGATTTTAACACTTCCAGTTAATTTTTTTTCGTAACCTTTCCTTTGTGCTACCAAATTTTAAAAACATTATCAGTACTTAGAAGATTTTTTCTTAAGGAAAATAAGCAGTATCTGAGCATAAAGACCATTGTGAAAAAACTGTTGTCTACGCACGTGCCTCTCATGCATTGCACGCATTCCATTGCATACAAATAATGGCATATTGAACGATTATATTCTAGCCTAGATATGGTACAGGATTTCTTAAGTCTTACATGCAGTACAAGAACTAGAACTCGTATTTTAGATTTGCAAGCGAAATATTAGCTGTGATTTGTGTTAGAGTTACACAGTTATCATTATAATGAAGGTACACATTGAGAATTCCAGAAAGAGAATTGATTTCGCAATAATGTTTTCATCCTGAAATTACTGAAACAGAACTCGCAATTTAACTTAAAAAGATGTTCATTTATTTGTTTTTGCTTGTTCAGAAAATAAAGTAAGTAGCAGTTTGTGGCTCAATCTTGAACCGCATAATGCACCATGAAGAAAGTTAGCTCTGAAAAAAATACTGACTTCTTAAAAATTGTTTTTAAAATGGTAACAAAAGAATTGGATGTTCAAAATCATTCCCATCACATCATCATAGCAAAGTTTAAAGCTTCAAAAGAATCACTTTTTTTATTGCTCTAATTCTCCAACATCCACTTTCACTAAAGACACATTAATTTTACCTTCTATCACTTTTGTGTAAGACAACAAAACTTTTACTTTAAATTTGTCAGTAGGAAATTAATTCAAATCACCTGAGTAAAGTTTAGTATATTCTAATTCTCAAAATATTGTTAAAAAATGAATTACTTACCTTGGCGCAGAGCTTCCCCAGGCTCCATGTTTGTCGGTAAGAATGTTGACAATTTTCTGTATTAGCTGAGTTGCAGTCACTTGGTCTCGGTACTTAGCTGCTGTTATCAAATGATGGCACATTTTTTCTTCTTCCCTTTTGTCAGCAGAGTACTGGGCACACAGTGACTAAAAAGAAAAGAAAGACTTTACTACTTTGCACTGTAATCATAGCATCTTTAGGAACTATAAGCACATCATAATTGATCACTTTTACAAAACCCTTGAGAAATAGGAATTAACCCCATTTTACAGGTTTGAGAATTGAGGCACCGTGCAGCTGCCCAGGTTAAATCTGTTCAATGAGCGAAGCAGAGGATCATGGTTTGTCACAAATTCTTTAACAGCATACCATACACATCTGAGATTTGAAAAACATCAACTTGTTAGTGGTCTGACTGCACATATAGGCACAATCACTTATTTTACAGCAAAGTGAATAGTACCATAAAACAAAGAAGCAAGTTTCAGAATAAGGAATGCCAACTAGCTGTCTACTCCATTTCTATGACTGTCCATTAGATTTGAGAAGCCAACCATTTGCTATTAATTATATAAATGGGCAGCTGTAGAAACTATGGATAAAATCTGCATATCTTCAGTTAGGCTGGAGACCAAAAGCATACGAAGACCAAATTGTCTTCACCAGATGGCTTCCTTACGTTGAGCATATTATCAGGTCAGAATGGGAAAGTTAATTTTATTTTTTTTTTTAATTATTTTTCTGTACTACACCTATTGTATAAATATATTCTATATCCAAAGGGACTGAAAGCCTAAACCTAACAAATAAGAACTGAAAGGTGCACACAAACAGAAATCAAAACTACGAAGATTCTCTACAATGTTTTTCTTTCATTTTGTTTTTTTTGTTGATCGTCTGAATACGTTTCTGTTAATACAGAACCCAAAATAAAGGGCACCACATTCAGATCCCCGTCTTATCAAACCAATGAAGACAGAAAACAAATTCAAATACTGATAAGGAAACAACAAAAGCTTTTCCCTACTTCAGTGCTCCCTGTTTCTAATTTCAGTTTTCATCTGGCAATTCCACAGATCACATATGCCAGGCAAAGCATCAGCCTTTGTCAATGATTGGATTACTCTATGATCTAGTTAGTAGAATGGACACAAATGTCTGTCTAAGAACAAAAAAAATTGCTTTTTCTTTGTGAAGCACAGCTGATGCAGACACTACTGTAATTATTGCTTAGAGCTTAGATAACAGCACAATATCATAACATTTTTTATGTTTAAAACAGTAGCAATGCTGTTCTTTATATAAATCTACCTATTACTAAACTGTTGCGAAGAAGAAAACAGGCAGGCTGTGAGTTTTGTGTATATATATAGACAAAAACACATTACATACAAAAAACATACTGCAGTTATATGAAGTGAGGGAAAGAGAAAGGAAGAAATGTGGAAAACATGCAAATAAAATAAAATTTGAAATTGTGTAGATTTTCACAGACAATGGATTAAAAAAGAGAAAGTATCAACAGATGAACACATTTACATTTTAAAAACCTGTTTTAACAATTCTCATGTATTTATGCATTTCTTCATAATTTTTCACCTATCTTAGAACAATGCTCACCTGATGAGCAGGCACCCAGAAAGACAAGAATATGCAGCTGACTTTCCAAGTCAATGAGACATCAAAAACCTGCTTTTGTACTCACATGTGAAGCACTCTGCCACTCTCTTCATAAGAATATAAGGTGGTTAAATCATAACCAACACTATACAAGATTTTTCTAGCTCTTTATAACAACAGCTGTCTTTTCCAATACATCAATATCTATTTTGCACCCATGATGATTCCGTGTACTTTTCAGTACTTAGTAAATGTTTCATAAGCTGTTATTTTTAAAGTTGCTTCAAAGGGTAGAATTCTAAAAACAAGTGTATAAGGTAGGCTAAGTAGTAAAATGTTTTAAAGTGCTCTTTAATGGATCCTCCTTTACAATTTGAACAGCAACTTCTCATATCTGACATAAAATCCATAGATATAAATCACATTAGAGGGTTATTCTTTCCCCATTATCAATCTCTGTCTCTTTATGGAACATTAAAGTCACATTTGACCTTAAAACATGATAAAATGGAAATCAAACTAGAATGTTTTGTAAAAGATATAATGAACTTGTACCTCTTTATTAAAAAAGTCTCTTTACGATGTGATCTTGAACACATCGCTCATTAAACACCAAAGATTTTCAGAGTGTAGGTGTGGCATTCAAAAGAAGGGAAAATGGTATTTTGTTGTCCTGACAACTGCCATGAAAACAGAATCAGACTGCTACAAAACTGAAATGTGTAGGAATCCATTTTTCAGCAAATCCATTTTTTAATATTAATAGAAAATCACAACTACCTACCAGAACAGAAAGACTCCCCGTATGCAACAATCCTATAGAACTACCACATCAGTCCAGGACAGACTCAACAAACAAGAACAGAAAGAAGCCACCTCAGATATCTGGCATTTGCATAGTTACTAATGTTGAGACCTCAGTTTTGCGAGAACGTGGTTTATCAGGTTACATCCACCAAGAATGCCTAAGGATTTTATTTATTTACTTATTTTAGGAACTACAGACAGAAACCAAAGATTTTACTAGCAAAGAAAAATTAATCTGAAGTGAATTCTAAAGCCGCCATCTTCACTCGAAATTCAATGGCTGTTCTTCACAGCATCCAATCATCTTCTTTATTTTGTCACTCACACAGTCTAATTCACAGAGCTATCCTTTCCCCAATATCGTTTAATAGACCTCTTTGATTACACAAGGGACTTATCAGTTGTTCAGTGGTTCCTACTCACTATACACACCAAACATTCAAAACAAATTTAAAAAGATCATAGAATTGTTTGAGTTGGAAGGGACCTTTAAAGGACATCTAGTTCAACTCCCCTGCATTGAACAGGAACGCCTACAGCTACGTCAGGTTGTTCAGAACACAGTCCAGCCTGACCTTAAATGTCTCCATTTAAGAGGCTGCTTCCATCATCTCTACAGGCAACACGTTCCAGTGTCTCACCACCCTTATTACAAAAAAAATTCTTCTTGCATCCAACCTAAATCTCCATTCTTTCAGTTTCAAATCATTTCCTCTTACCCTAATACAAAAGACCCTGCTAAAGAACCTACTTCTTTCTTATAGACCCCCTTTAGATACTGAAAGGCTGCTCCCACATCTCCCCAGAGCATTCTATTCTCCAGGCTGAGCAGCCCAAACTCTCTCAGCCTGTCCTTGTAGGGGACGTGTTCCATCACTTGGATAGTTAATCTGGATGTGCTCCAGCAGGTCCACATCTCTCCTATAATGACAACTCCACACCTGCATGCAGTACTCAGCTGAGGTCTCACCAGCACAGAGTAGAGGGGCAGGATCACCTCCCTCGACCTGCTGGCCACGCTTGTTTTCACGCAGCCTAGGACACAGTTGGCTTTCTGGGCTGCAAGGGTACACTACTGGCTCATGTCCAGCTTGCCATTCACCAGTGCCTCCAAGTCCTTTTGGCAGGGCAGAGCTTAATACTTTCATTTCCCAGTTTGTACTGATAGCAACCCAGGTGCAGGATCTTGTGCTTGGATTTCTTGAACCTCATGAGGTTTGCAAGAATCCACTGCTCAAACTTGACTAGGTCTCTCAAGATGACATCCTGTCCCCTCAGGGGACCCATAGGTTGGTGTCATCTGCAAACTTGCTGAGGATTCACTCCATCCCACCATCAATGACACTGATGAAAACACTGAAGAGCACTGGTCCCAGTAATGACCCCTAAGGATCACTCGTCACTGATCTCCATCCAGCTGAGCCGGCTGGCCACCACCATCTGTGTGGGTACAATCTCACAAGCAATTCCTCATCCATTGAACAGTCCACCCATCAAACCCGAATCTTCTCAATTTGGTGAGAAGGATGTTGTGAGGGATCACACCAAAGGGCTTACCAAAGTCCAGAAAGATATTAGTTTGTCCACTGATGCAATTATGCCATCACAGAAGGCCACGAGGCTGGTCAGGCAGGTCTTGCTGTTGTTGAAGCCATGCTAGTTGTCTCATATCTCCTCTCTGTCTTCTATGTGCCTTAGCATAGCTTCCAGGAGATCTTTTTCTCTCCTTTCTGACTCTAGTAATCCAAGATCCATCCCAAAGTAACCAGTCACACTTGGCTGTTCAGAAGGAACTACAAAATCTCCCCATTTCTCTGCTGCATTTTTTCATTTTCCGGATGCCTCCCGCTTCATCCTATCAGCTAACGCCTAGCATATAATACCACCAAATCCTAACAAGTCAATTAAAAATAAAAATTCAGTTTGATTTCATTTGTGCATTACTAAAACACTTACTTTTACAGTTTCAATTCTTTGTTGTTACTTGATCTTTTGAACTTGCAATATGCATCTTGTCAAGCTTCAATATGGTTTTACAATTACACAGTTGCATGCAAATGAATTAGCAGACCATCCTTTCACTAATGTTCTGGCCAACACTATCTTGGTTATGAGTCTGGGAAAGTATATAATAAAAGTATGATCACAGGTGTACTGTGGGACAACTGCTAAGTCACACTCAGGATGAAACAAAACAAAACAAAAAAGTGGCTACTAAAGATTTATACAGAGCAAGTTTATTAAACAGAATTCTTTGACACAGTATGGAGAAGGGAGAAGACTCTTCTTTTGTACCCCCTCATCCAGGATTGAACATGAACCTTCTCTGCTGTGCCATTAGAACAGAGGAAAACATGTTTTTTCCTGTTTCCTATTCCCTGCAGAGAATAAACTGAAGGCTATTAGGTTGTGAGGGCTTATTTTTGAGGAACAGTAATTCCAAAGGGGCAGAAGGTCATCCAAAAGACAAGTTACAGATACAAAAATACAATACACTCTGTATGCAGACTATTGCAAAATAAGAACAAAGTGACTTAGTGTATGCTGCCAGTCTGTATTTCACTGAGGGGGTGACCATTCTGGTGCTTTCAGAACAGTTTTATTTTTGATCTTTATGAAGATGCCAAATAAATCCAAAAGTAAAGGATTTCCTCTGAATGGTAATATTTGCATGCACAACTTTGCAGTCCCAAAATTATGCGATGATTTCTACACACTATGCTCTATTTTAATAGTGTAAGTTGTTTAAAATCAATATTGTACTTAAAAAAAAAAAACTTTATTCAGCAATTCAGATCACTAAACACTTTGATGTATGTCAGTTCCTTTGTCTAATTTGGCTAAAATCTACTTGCTTTGTGAACAATCTGTCTCAGAGAGTGTCCCTTAAGAGGAAAAAGTCATCCACAAGATAACACGTAATCTTGCCACTAATGCAAATTCCCTACAAATAAGGATATTTTAGTAAATGAAGGAGCTTCTCAATCCTCTGCTTTCAAAGATATTTGCACTTGACCTCTGACCTGAAGTTTAAAGTCTGGACTAAAAATGCTACCCTGGGAAATCTTACAAAGACTCCTGAATAAGACTTAGAAAAATGAAAGCTTAAAACCTCAACAGCGAACAAAAGTCAACCAATGACAACGTCTGACAGCCACCGTCAATTCTGAAGTGATGCCTCTGTCATCCAACGGCTCAAAGTATTGATTTCTCTCAGCATGAAAAAAGCTTAAGCCAATGAAATAGATATAGCATCATCCCCCCGATAATAGCCATCAAGGTTAACACCAGCAGAACACTTATCAAAGTATCTCTTCTATTTCTTCTTGTTTTAATGGACTGAACACAACGCAATGGCTTCTCATCACAGCAAACCTATGGTTTTCCAAACCTTATTATCCACTTTTCCAGTCTCTTATCTGATTTGAAGATTAAAAAGAATCTGAATCTAAATCAATTGCTTCTAATATAAATACATCGCAAAACAAACAAACAAAAAAACATATATATAAAAAATGTGTTTTTGTAGACATTCGGAGGGGGAGGGGGGGGAGAGAATGTCAAACATTCCTGGAGGAAAAAATATACATATGCATTTAAAAATTGCAAGAAAGAAAAAAATACAGTTGGCTTAAATCACACCAAAAAAACCTGCTAATACTATGGTCATGAGCAGAAGAAAAAAAAAAAAAACCTACCACTTTCAGTTAATTTAGGTTAGTGATTAGAGAGAAAGACAAGGATCTCAAGAGACATCTGGTATTAATCTGCACTGAATCAACAGCTTTATTTTCTACCTTTAAGTCTCACAGTATTAAGCTTTAGTAAACTCAACTAAACACTAGGCAACAGCAATTTTACCAAAATTGCATCTTAAAATGAACCCTATTTAGTAGAGTAGGTAAATGAACCAAACTAACAAGAACTCAACTGACAATAAATAAAGAGCAAAGAGAAGTAACATCAGTTTCATTCTGCAAAATCAATTTTTGTAACACATACATTTTCCTTTTTTTCTTTCTTTTTTAATTTTGATGCTCAATTGAGCATATTCTTTGTTCTACAGTAGCACCCTTAAATAACAAAGACAAAGCTTTACACAAACAAGTAAGAGATCTTACTTCTTGGTAAAAATTGGGATTTTCAATCTATGTTCTACATTATTTCAACATTCTAATTCTCTATGCATCGCTGCTAACCATTCTCATAAGCAATGTACCAAGACAAATATTCTTTTTTAACCCAGGAAGCCATCCTTATAATATGCATGTATAAATGCTTTGCATGCAAGTCTCAAAGCAGACACTGAAACAGACACAGTCCTCTCTCCCTCATATGCAAATCCAGTTTACATCTGTACTCTCTTCATACTGCTCTTATTTTAAAAACAGGCCAAGATGCTACTTCTGGGTACTAAACTTGAGACCCCTTGGGTCATCTTCCAACTGCAAAGCATTTGCCTGCAACCAGCAGATGAAGACATGTCAGCAACTTAAAACTGCCAGAAGATTAACGCGGACTTCTGAAGGTGTAGTTGACACTGCCCTAGGAAAACGTGCCAAGCCTTCTTTCAACACTTCCCAGCTTTTCTTTCTGTTCAAACTAAAGCACCAAAAAATCCTTAACTGCAACTACCTTCTCTCCAACTGCATTGCTCTACTAAGGCAGTGAGGACCTTTGATATCTGAAAGCCAGCAAACAAACTAGTCCAGTTATTTTAGCTCCAGCAGCCAAATATTTACTACTCAAAGATTCTGATTTCCAAACATCCCTCTACTAGCATAACTCTTCTACAAATTGCAGCACTGAAACCTGGCACAAGAGAGAAGAAATTATTCTAAAACTTAAGCGAAGTCAACCTCTGGCGTGACAACAGAAAAAAATAGCCTGAACAATGCAAGTAGCAAGCAATAAGCTAAAACATCATATGGAACCTTACTGAAAAATACCTTGTCAAAATTTGATCTCTAAGCACAGCTTCAGCCTCAGTCCACAAGCAAAGTGAAAACCATTTGTGTGAGATTTAACTATTTAGTTGCCACTGCTACCAAAGACACAGTTATTTAAATACTGCTATAGTTAAATACTTATGACTTATGTTAACTGTCTCAACTTTTACCTTACAAGAGCATGCATTCCTGTGTAAGACTCATTAATGAAGAACAGAGAAATCACATTCATTTCAGATATCAAGACATAAGGCATAGTAGTCTCCTATCTTGCCATGACTGCTTGCACATCAGTAACAAGCACATCTCTAGTAAACCCTCAGTACTTTAGATACCAAGTTAGTTTCAAGCCTAACT
Organism: Tragopan temminckii; assembly: GCA_028571105.1. Taxonomy (NCBI): domain Eukaryota; kingdom Metazoa; phylum Chordata; class Aves; order Galliformes; family Phasianidae; genus Tragopan; species Tragopan temminckii. The sequence continues at coordinate 12,764,340 of JAOWBP010002392.1, forward strand.
GGACTCCTTAAAATGTCAATTTTGAAAACAGGAGTTTGTCTTTCTACCTATTTGTTCTGATGACAGAATCTGTTGTTTCTGATAAAAGAATCAAAGGAATGTTTTGAAAATATTGTATTATGAATAGTAGCTCAGTACACACTTTAAAGCCTTAAGAAAAAGTAAAGAAACACCATTAGAACACAATAAAACCAAAGTATATACC
>JAOWBP010002392.1:12764644-12778138 GCA_028571105.1 Tragopan temminckii
AGCTCAGTACACACTTTAAAGCCTTAAGAAAAAGTAAAGAAACACCATTAGAACACAATAAAACCAAAGTATATACCGGGACAGTAACCATGGCAGATGATCTATCATTCTACGGGATAGGTATCAGCCACAGGAGCTCTAAAAGTGTTCTGTGTTGTATCTGGCAATATTTTTGTGAGACCTCAGCCATGAAACATTCACAAGTGAACATGAACTCATGAGACAAGAGGTAACCCATCTGTCCCCTGCTAGCTTCTAACGTGCTAGCCCCCAAGAGCTAATTTAGTAGACTTTATTTCTGACAGTTCAGACCTTTCCCTCACACTAGAGAATGATCACCTTGACTCACTTACACTGCTAAATAGAGCAAAAAAGTTTACAATGAAAGCTTTTCCCTCCTACATACAGGAAAAAGTTTCTGTCATTAAATTACTATATATTCATCTGTATCTGCAGAAATACTTTAATTAGTTATTAAATGTTAAGGGCCTTTTCTTTTATCAGAGAATCAATGAATTATAGTAAGGGATTTTTATTCTTAAGTCTGTTCAAAAATAAGATGCTCAGTGCTGCTAATCCACAAGTTTCTCCTCACCTTCACTCCAAGCGTTATAGTAAACTAAGACTCTTCAGAAACATATTCTTTCAACAATCAAGTATTTTAAAAGCAGAACATTTTGATTAAGATGATGAAATGGCAAAGACTAAAAGAAATCCAGAAGCAAATGAGTAGAATGATTAAAAATGGCCCTTTACAGCAGCTGCTCTTTACAATATTCCCAGCCATTTCCCTTGGAAACACGTTAAATGGTCACAAATTCAGCTCCAGCTTAACCTCTGCCTTAACTTAAAGCCTCCTGTCAGATTCCTACAGCATACAACTATGAAAAGCAAATAATTATATTCTTTTCTGCTGTGCTTCTTTTCAGCAGTCTATTTTTGTACTTCATTTCAACTTGTTTATGAGTTTGAACATTGATTGTCGTGTTTGTGTGTGTGCATGCACAGTTTATTCTTATGCATTTACATAACATCATTTTGGACTTTCAGAGAAGAATGAGATCGGTTTGTTTTTTAACTAACATTCATAAAAGGTTCTACCACTTTTGAAAGGATGACATAGTTGTCTCTAAAAATCATTAGAGGAGAGTAATTTAATTTCTCATTAAAACTAACATATGATTTTTATTATTCATAAAAAGATAATGCCTAAAATATTACGACTATTCAGAACATGAGAAGGCAGTGGATTCGGTTTAATATAGAGCAGTCTGACTTAACATTCATTCATACAACTTCAGATCCTTAGACTGAGCAATATGGAGCAAGGGTTAAAAATACTCCATAATAATTGCCTTAAAATTCAAATTCTCTTGATCACTTGGTTTAAATAAGAATACTGCAACAATGCAAAAATCAGTACTGTAACTAACACAGATGGTACCTTCAGAGAAATCAAGTACCAATGAACACCTCCCAGTTTCTACTGGAAACATCCTTTGTGCTTTCACTGTTTAAAAAATATAACATTAATACCCCATAAACATACTCAGTTGTATAGGAAGAACACAACAGATCCATTTCATGAGTTTTCTCTGTATTTCCCATTTCAGTATAAATAAAAGAACTTGTAAAATCTCTTATTCCAAGGCTCTGATGTTATTGTCTGATTTTACTTTTGGCTTTGTTTCAGTTTAGCATGAGGTTTTTTGCCTTCTCCCCCTCTACTCATAAACGATATGAAGGCATTTTAATACTGGCCCCAGATAATGATTATCAGCATTTGTTACATACAGCTGAACTCTTTAGATGTTGGTAAGAGGACACAATGCAGACTACACAGCATGACTGTGCAAATCCTTAACTCGATTTCACTAACTGACTTGGACTCAGCATAAAATAACAACATTTAAATATAACACACTTCAAGCAAGGCGCACAACAGCACACAGAATAAAAAAGCCACACCCGTACCAAGGATTTTGAAACAAGAATCTGGAATTTGATGTGAGCTACAGTTTGCTCGTTAACATTATAGGTAATGAAAAAACATATGTTGACTAATCAAAATCACTAGCTTACACCAAGCATGAACACAAAGGAAATAAGCTACTAAAATTATATAAAATGTTATATGTAGAACTAACGTAAGAGACGGTTATTGGACAAATAGAAGAGCCATAAAAATGCATAATAACAGCACTGTTCATACTTGTTAACTTTGTTACATACTAGCCAATAATCTAGCTCTGTTTTGATAGTCCAAATTTCTGAGTAGCTTCAAACAAGTGCCATTAAAAAATTGTTTTAGAAATTTTCCTTCCTCCTCTACCATATGAAATTGCCTCACAAAACAATGTTTGTTCAACCCTAGATGGGTGACACTGCCTTCAAGACTATCAACAACTGCTTAAAAATTAAATATTTGAAGTTCCTAGCAGGTAATGCAGAAAAAAAAAAAGGAACAATATTTTAAGGTCAGAATATCTGACTTTCTCTTCCATAAACATCTGATGTGTTCAGGACTAACAACAGGATAACTTATAGATGTCTGTGAGTGGCATATGTAAGATTCTCCCAGAGCAAGCACGGGCAAGGAATGGCTTTGTCCCACTGGTGGTAGTGGAGAAAGGCTGCCCCAGAGACTGCACCTCATGCTGTGAGAAAGATAGGGCAGCTCATGAGGTTTTGCCTGTGACAGCTGTGTTACTACAGTAGGTGCAAACTTAACTCCATATGGGGACCTGCTGAAGGTTACGAAACCCTGACAGCGTATTTATAAACTTCTTATCCAAAATTATGACATAACTGGTTTCATAATTGCCATGTATTCTTTTTAACATAATAGCCCACACAATAATTGAGCATTTTGTTTATTTCATCTGTTACCTTTCCAAAAAGTATCTCAGGCAAGAATTAGTAACACCCACTAAAGATAAAAACTAAAACTGATCTAGGGGCGTCACACAACTCAGGACAGTATTACAATACTGAAATCTCATGTTCCTCCAAAGAACAAACATGGGAAAGGATGGAGTAAGTGGGAACATCTCAAAAATCTATTATAAAAATCACAGAACAGCCTGAGTTGGAAGGGATCCACAAGGATCATTGAGTCCAACTCCTGGCTCCACAGAGACCACCCAAAATTCAAACCCTACATCTGAGAGCATTCTAAAAATGCTCCTTGAACTCCAGCAGTTGAGTGTTATGACCACCCACTGCCCTGGGGTGCCTGTTCCAGCATCTGACCACCCTCAGGCAAAAAAACTTTTCCTGACACCCAGCATTACATATCTCCATCCTTGTTCCCTCAGGTCCTGTTGCTGTCACCAGAGAGCAGGGATCAGTGCTGCCCCTCCACTCCCTGTGAGGAGCTGTAGGTCGCCATGAGGCTTCTCCTCAGCCACTTCTCTTCTTGACTGAACAAACCAAGGGATCTCAGCCCCTTCTCACTCTTCAGCCCTTCATCATCTTAGAGAGCATCCAAAGGAGAGCTACGAAATGGTTTTATGTCTTTCTTATATTGTGGAACCCAAACTTGCACACAGTGCTCAAGGTAAGGCTTTGCCACCTCAGAGCAGGAGAAAACGTGGGAAGGAGAAAGGGAGTGAGGAAGTTATTAGGAAACCCATCTTGTTCCTTCTGTGAAATAGAACAGCAACAACAATTTGTCTTTCCAAACAGTACAACTCTTTACGGATTGACCCCGACACTTACAGTAGGACTTCAGATTAACAGCAAAATCCGGAGGTCTCTGTAAGTCACATTGCATCTTCCTCAACACAACGATCACCTGAAGCCTGACTTAACTGACAGAGCTTTCTTTTCATAATCTAAGACCATCTATTTACAGAGTGACTCGCCCAATTTTTCCATTGGCTAAGTGAAAGAATGAAATTAGCAGGTGAACTCTTTCTGTAAATATTTCTGTGTAGAAATGAGATAAAACGAGAAGAAAAAGATTCCAAAAAAAACTATTATTGTGATTCCCATTTCAAAGCTAATATAGGAAAGCTAAGATGACAAGATTCTATCTGTCACTTCTATCTCACTGCTCTGCAACGTGAAAAGACCTTTCAGTTACTATCAAGAAATCTGATTAGCGTAGCATTGTTTCCTTTCCCGGAAAGCTGTTTAGGTCTACTCAGAAATAAAAAGGCTACCATTATAAATCATTAACAGGAGTACCATCCACAAGAACTTAACAATTTTTGCACCATGCATGTCTACCCACTGGACATAAAGCACCATGTTTTACAGAAAAAAAAAACCTTGCCACAATTTATTTGTAAAATTCCTTAAACAACTACTTTCTCTTCACAATCATCACTCAGAATTATTTCAGCAAAGTAACATTTTGTATTTAGAACAGAGTATTCTAAATGAAGAAATGAGAATTTCATTGAAGACATATCAATTCAGGACAAACTACACCACTTTGTCTACAATAATATTCAAATAAACAAAAGAGGAAATAATCTATGTGATTAAGAAATAGAAGTAACATTGAAAACATTTATCTTAAATGCCTTTGGATTCTATTGATGATCTTACCTCCCATGTAGCCACCAAAACTGATAAGCCACCTTCACACACATAAAAAAGTAAATCCATATCAATCAAACTTTATCATTCATAAGTAAATGAGGAGACTGTTTTAACACCAAGATGAGACCAAACATAATACCAGTTGTTTATAAACAACCTAACAAGTGTAGCAATACCTTATATAGATCAACATATGTTGTCAGTAACTTCTACAGGTCAGGTATACTATAGCTTTTACATACATCCTAATCTGGTTTTGGGATTGCACATCTACATGAAGACACTTACTCTTGCTTTGCTTTATTGCAATATCAGCATGCAAGCAATTGGACTAAATCCATCAGATAAAAAGTAACTTTACATTCCAAAGCTGTTAAGGTTCAAAGTATTAAAATATATATGTAGAAGGATGCACACACAACTAATATTCAGCTACACGCAGTACTTCAACAGGTCAGTTAAAAAAAAAGCATGTCGCAGGTATGCAAACATGTATATAGTGGGTTTTCAAACAAACAACTACAGAATGAAATGGCTTCACAGATTTCCTTCTACATTTTCATTTTAAACATCAGTCATTAGAAAAAATGGACATTTTTACATTAACACCCTAGATCCTATACACAGCAATCTATACTGACAATTTCAGAACTTCCAAGGTGTCACAGGAAATTCAGTCAAGTTGGCTCATTTAGCCCAACAACATGAACTCAAGTCAATCATACGCAGTACTCGTAGTTCAAGTGATTTTGCCAGGTGAAGGAAAGAACTAAACACGTACAAATTAAACTGAACTAAAATAGAGGGAAAAAATTCTACAGTTTTGTGAAATCTATTGTCATTCCCGCTATAAACAAGCTTCTCACATAAAAACTATAAAAGCAAGTGAAATTGTATTTAAGAGAATTTCCAAAGATACTGCCAGAACACTGTCAAATATTTCAAGGTTGTAAATGGCAATATATTGGATGAAAAGTTAACACTCATTTAGCAAGCAGATGCATATTTCATCCTTAATGAAGGCCTGAAAAGAAGAGTTCACTTCATTCTGAATGCAGGTATCAAAGCAGATTTCACAAAGCAACACAGGCGCATCATCTAAGGATCTTTTTCACATTAAGAATCCTATTAGAAGGAAAACACTAAAAGGTAATTGAATTTCCCTCAGTTATCTTCATCTCTGTCAGCTCCTGCTACAATAACTTACTCTCCAGAGCAGAGATAACTCAATTCTGTCCAGCAAGCATATGTTATGAATCTCCAAAGCAAACTTGTCTAAATCATTCTGGTCCTCTATCAAGGTTGGCTGTGGATATGAACTCTGACAGAAAGCAAACAAATTTATTTTTATCTTTTCAATAATTCACTTCCCTGTGCCTTGATGGAAGAAACTAAAGGCACAAATGCTCCCAGTAATTCCGGAATTAAAAAGACTGGTTGAAAATATTTTATATGGAACTTAATGCTATTATAAACCGTTTGATTCACCATTCTGTTTTAGCAGAAACAAAGAAGAATGACACAGAATGTCACAGTACTTTCAGGTTCCTGTAGGAATACAATAACCAGAATTGTCTTATTTGCCATTTTTTTTCCCCCATGAACATAAATATTTTCACGTTAACTTTCTAAATAACAACAACAAGTGTACTCCAAAAATCTATTTCAGTAAAGCTCTTAAAAAGATCACTAAGTGCAAATTCTTCAATGATACGAGCAAACTATCTTCAGTTAACACGTCATTAAAACTTCAGGAAGATATAATCTTGATCAACATGACAAAAAAGAAGCAAAACATAAAGCAGCCAAAAGAAGGATAAGTAGCAAAAATCAGAACAGTTCCTTACCAAAAGAGCAGGAGAGAACAGAAATTAAGAGTAAGGTTCTAGTCAAATTTTAATATTAGTTTTACAGTACTTATCAGTCGCTGCTGGTTGCAGGTTGTGTAATATAAATATTAAAAACAATCTTAAAAATGAGTGAATAATGAAGTGGAAAAAAAAGGTCATTGGTGATACTAATTTATTCAGATTTGTAAAATCATGGAAGAGCTGTGAGAAAGTGAATCAGGATCTTGGAAGATCAAGTCATCACAGTAACTAAACAGTACAGAAACTTCAGCATAGGTAAAAGAAATTTAGGAGAATAGCTGATTTTAGATACAAAATGATGAGCTCTGAGTTCATCTTTATCTTCACTCCCTCCTTTATTGCAATAATAAGATTTCAGTACCATGAGAGAGAGTTTTATGAAAACATCAGCTTGGTATGGGATAATAAACACGCAGGAATCAAAAAAAGAAAAAAAAAGGAACAACAAAGAAGAGAGAATGCACAAAACATATGAAATGCCATGTGTCATTTTGGGTCTTCCACCAGACAGTACAAAAGAACTGAGAAACATTTTGGAATCGCTGCCATAGATGAAATAACAATGTAACACTAAGCTTTTTAATCACGTTATATATCTGTTAATCATGTGATATATAGGACACTTGCTAAGCGAGTTTGTAGGAATATGTTCTACAACTAATTATAAGATTGGATGGAGAGAGTCACTGAGAAGCAGCAGCCAAAGAGAGGGCAAGTGCATACTGAAGAGGCAGTACATGAAAGTTTCCCAAGCGGTTGGTAAGCTTTGGAGGCAAGCAATCCTGTTGAATCTGAAAAAACTATCAATTCAGAATACCGCAGGTCTACTGAATCTGTACACCACGACCAGCACACACCAGTTCCAGCAGCAGGTTGTATTACTCAAACAACACTGAAGAGAGATGGATGTTCTGTGCAGACAGCATTACAGGTTTATGTGTTTTATAAAGATACATATAACATATATCATCATATATACGTAGATATATGATGAAGCAAAAGAACATTTGAACTTCATCCCTGAAGCCACTGATATGCCCTTAAAATCCTTAACTTACACTTGTAGTATACAGCTGGAGTCAGCTTTCCAACTATTACTTCAGCAATAAAAGTGTGAGTTTTAGGGATGTGTGAAGTCATCAGCTCTTAGCAAATAGCTTTATTCTGTTAACAACAACAGCAAACAGAAATATTGGTTGTCTGCCTCCACATCAGCTATAGTTCCTACCAAGAAAAAGACATTGTGCAATAGAAGTATGAAACTAAGAGGCCAGTAAGATTTGCAGATAACTCAGTGAAATTCTTTGCTACAGGACGTTGCCATAATGACGTCTACATGAATCCATCATGCAAATAGGGAAATTATCCCTTAAGGGGCACAGAGCACAAGGCTGTCATTACTGGCACAGCAAGAATCATAAGTCGCTGGAGGGGGAAAGTGTGAAAGTGCATTCAGGAAAAATGCTACTATGTTTGCACTTTTAATAAACTCTTCCTTAAGTATCCACTGTTTGAGACAGGATAATAGACTCAAATGAGTGCATTTAATCTTACTCGTACATGTTCCAGCAGGAATTAATCTTCCATAAACAGACACGGAGTAGAACTACTAGAGTACGCACACACCATTTTAGACAAAAGAATAAAACTTGTCTGGACAAGCAAAACGAAGTGAAGATATGATAAATAGTACATTAGAAAAATATAAATAAGAACAGCTGCAGAACAAAAAGACTTCTGAAGCCAAAAGATAAAAACAAAGAAATAGATGTTGAATACACATAACAGGAAATTTTAAAAAGGTTAGAGTAGAGCACAGTGCACAAGCCCAATCTACCAACTGGAATAGTAAGTAAAAACACTTATGGACATACCGATCCTCAAGATTTCTTTGTGACCTCATCAGCTCCAACATTAGAACTGTTTTAACATAAAGTATTTCTGTTTAGATCAAACCGATCTATGATAAAGCATCCAGGAGAGACGTATTCTGGCACCTCTGTTGCTTCTGGAAAGCGGAACAAACCCTAACACTGCTGTATAGAAGGTATGTATGTAACACAAGTTATCTTTGGACAGGAATTTTAGAAGGAATTCTACAATCAAGCACAACAGGATATCTGCTTAGTTAATGCCAGAAATTTATAGTCTACATACATTTCTATTGTTTAGGTCTCAGCACTTTAGAATCGCTGCCTGGCATGAGCTTCCATAACGCCTGTACATGAATAATAAATAAGGAAAACACTACTGATTTATTTTTCATAAATGGGTGAGAACAACAACATTCCTGATGGGAACATCTAATTTGAAGCTAGATAGTTTAGCTGTCATATCATGAGCATTAAAGGATGCAGGCAAACATCGAAAACGTTTTTTAGACAGCACAAAAGCCTGTATAAAAAGATACAATATTAGGGGCTTCAAAGGAAATGTATGCCTCCCATCAAAAAGCTTTTTAGAAGACCAAAAATGCTGGAATAGTTAAACTGCGGAGAAAGTAAGGCTGTAAGAAAATATTACTCTTCAAGAAGTCTGTTCAAACAAGGAAAATAGAAAAATATGTCAAACTATGGCATGTTAGGCTTAAAAAGAGAAAGAAGCAGGCCAAAAGAATTAGAGGAATACTTGTGTAAAGGCATGAAAGGCAGTAATAAATTATTTTTGAAACAAAACAGGAACAGTAAGCCTGCTAAGGTATCTGTATAGCTAATAGATGATCAAAGGATAAAAAGAGCTCTCAGAACACAAGACCATCACAGAGATGTGCTAGTAGAAGAGTTATTCTAGACAATCAGCAAGTGACCAACTGTCACATGCTAGACAGTATTCACCCAGATGATGCAGAATAACATGGGAATGAAAGCAGCCAAGCCATTAGCTGCAGTTTTCTTCTTCAGGTTGCCTCGGAGCCAGAAAAATTGAATGTGCCAAACGGATTCCAGAGGACAGCAGGAAACTACAAGGTAGTAACTCTGAAATCTATAAAAGACAAACTGGTGGATGTGTTTAAAAAGGCAAACAATGAAATAAACACACTGGCAAGAGTCATCATGGCTTTTGTAAAAGAGAGTCATGCTTCATTAGATTTCTTTGAATGAGTCACACGGGATGCCAACAAGAAAGATCCAATTCATAAAGTCTACTGCTTGAATGCCAAGAAGATATTTAAAGAAAGTCAAGGTACACTAAAAGAAACACCCTAATATGGCTTAAAACATAGGAAACAACAACAACAACAAAAGCCAAAAACAGTTTCCAAAAAAGGAGGGAAATCACCAGTTGAATCCCACTGTGTTATTAATCATACTCAGAAATGTCTGGAGAGTGAAAGAAGTGCCAAATATTCCTGACAGTTCTAAGTAATTCGTAGTAGTGAAAACAAGAACCAAACATGAAAAACACTAATACAGTGACTGGAAGACAGAACAATACATGAAATCCATGCAAATTGTTGTCTAAAATGTGATCCTTGCCATCTGGTAGAATGGGGGAAACAGTCTTAGATAACTGCACTGTTCTTACACTAGGTATCTGTTATTCAACTCCGTTAGAAGCCAGATACTGAGTTTGATGAACTTTCGGCCCAGCCCACTACAGATACTCTACAGTGTAAAGACACAATTCATCTGTGAAGTAGAAGAGGAAAATTATTAACGCAGATATATAAAAAAAGGCATAGAATTTCCAAATGGACTTCATTAACATCATAAATGACTTTGGATTTTCAGTGCTCTAAGCAAAATCATTCAAAGCTTACTGCCAAATTGTTTCCTATTCCAGAAAACTGTCAGAATCTCTGATTCTAAAATGCATTAATATTATGTTTGATTATTTGACCAATTCCCATAACAAGTCAGACTTCACAAAGAATGATCTGTGATAAGCAGAACATGTGTATGCAAAACCTGCATGTATTAGTAAGAGAGCAGTCATACATAATTTTGTGCTTGTTTTCCAAACAAACTCTACCTCCCAAATTGACTTGTTATGTTACTGCTGAGGAGGACATGTTACACAGTATAGATTACCAAGTATAATTTTACTCTGAGAATTATTCATTCAAAAATTTTAAACGACAAGTTTGAAACTGTGCTTTATTTAAAATTTGTAATTAAAAAACAAAAACAACAAATGGAAACCATTTCTAATAAAGTACTGCATAGACATTGTTTATATTCACGAGTCTTTTAAGCATGCAACAATGGTTCCTCTGGATTTTGTGTGGTATCTAGCTAGCTAGGCCATTAATTTAAGAACATCTGTTAGACTTGTAATTATGTATCTCAGAATAAAAAATAAAAATAAAAAACGAAAAAAAACCACAACAGTTAAGATGCACAGCTGCAGCAAAAGATAAGTTCAAAAGGAATCATAGAATGACCTGGGTTGAAAAGAACCATCATGATCACCTCGTTTCAACCCCCCTGCTATGTGCAGGGTCACCAGCCACCAGACGAGGCTGCCCAGAGCCACATCCAGCCTGGCCTTGAATGCCTTCCAGGGATGGGGCATCCACAACCTCCTTGGGCAACCTGTTCCAGTGTGTCACTACCTTTTGAGTGAAAAAATTCCTCCTAATATCTAACCTAAACCTCAGAAGGCAGAGAACAGCAGAAGCATGTAACACTACTCTCCCTTTTTCTAATTACCCCACTGTCTTCCAATGCAGGGCAAAACTGTGAAACAGAAGTGGTCACAAGAACTGAGTCTTCAGCTATTTCTGTCAGAGATTTATTTATTTATTTACGGTTTCCAGAGCCTACAGATGCAAAAGAACTCTGGATCGCGTTCTGTTAACCCTTGCAGGACTAAGAAGAGTAGATTAATTCAACTCAGCGATGATCTCTTATGAAAACAATCAGCTGTATCAGTATGTTCATTTGGGGGCGTGGGACACGTTGGAAAGTTTTTGAAACAAAGGAAGTTTTTAAAACAAAGGAAGGCTGATCATTAGCAGCAGATGAAAAATAAGTAGATGTAATACATATGTAAAAGGTCATTAAAAGAAGTTGAAATCTCATGCAGTTAATAATGTAAAACAATGTGCCTAAAACAGACTCATAATCTCATGACATACCTGAATAATTTTCAGTGTACAATGAAATGAAACATAGCATGGATTATAAAATGTGGAAGAGTTTCAACTAAGAACTATGTATTAATTCTAAGCAATAAACTTCGTTCGCATCAGAAACCAGAAGGTTATTATATGACATGGCTATGGTAATAAATCTATTTTCTTTCCATATTCAATAGATTTGAATCCTGTAATTATTTCAATCTTCTTTTTTTTAAGCGATGCAACAGCTGAGTTAGAAATATTAAATTAGTTAAATAATTTCTATCAACTCATTTCCATAAGCACTTTCTACTATTTAATTATTCTTTTAAAATGTTAAGCAAAACAAACAATTCCTATAAAAATTGAAATGCCTGTAAAGTGCTAAAAAGAATGAACCGTAGATGTTCATTCTTGCTTAGCTGAATAAATACATAGCTTCTACATTTGTAACATTCACTAAGCAGTAAAATAACACAATTAAGCTTAATTTAATGTCTCTTCACAGTCTTTTCACGTCTCAAACACTTTGCATTACTTGCCAAAAATATCCAAGAACTGTAAAGAAAGCAACATCATTTCTTGTGAATAGAGCAGTGCTAAAATAATGTTTCTGTTTCAAGCTGCTTCGGAAACAAAAATATCTTTGATACTACTCAGACGTATTGTATTTTGATTTAAATGTGGGGTAAAACAAAAAAGATATGTCAGCATACCAGTGCAAACTTTCATTCTTTCTCTTCTCATCCCTTATTAAAACATTCTGTAAAAGAAACCACTTGCTTTTATAATCAATCAATACTTTATCCTCACAGTTCTCAAAGCACAGGAAATGTGTTATGATGTTCAAGTGGAAAGTGAATTTCTCATTTCAGTTTATTTTGAAATAAAAAACAAGAAAAATTCCCATCTCAGGAATATGAGAAATTTAAGTTTTCCAGTTTTGAACTTGCCAACATGTTGCAGTAGCGCAAAAATGGTTAATCCTGTAATGAAAGAAAATATCTTCCATGCTCAGCACTGTTGAAGAGTATCCAATTTTTACATTACCTTAAAAATATGTTTAAAAATTCAAGTACAAATGAGTCTTCCTTCTACAACAGAGGGTGGTATAATGCCTAACCTGCTCAATGCAAAGGGTAGTATTTGTTTAAAAATGTAAGTTTAACATAGATTAAGCCCATTTAAAAAAAAATCTGTAATACTGTATTTTTGTGCAAGGATATATCTGTAACTCCTTAAGGTTCTGAAGATCAAGTGTGGTAACTTTTGGTTACATTACTACAGGAAGCCTCCAACTAGCCTATTATCTTCATAAGTTCTGTAAAGATTCATTGCTGATAATGCACCCTAGTAGACAGAATACCAATTGAAAGCATTCCAAAATATTATTTTTTTAATGAACAAGGTCACTGCCATTAAGTGTGTTGAACAGCACTTCATATAAAATGATGTTGCAAGAGTCATGAAAAGGGTATTTGATACACGAGCTTTATAACAAAACAGCCTTTATTAAAAACATCAGAAAATTTTATGAAGAACAGGGACACAGTCAAGGATTAAGACTTACTTTCTTTGCCAGAGGAACTACTTGCTACACATAGAACTATCCGTCAAATACAGAATTTATAAATACACCAGGTACCTTTCCATAATTCTTTAAACATCTCTCAAACATTGACTTAAGGATGTTCTGCCACAACTGATTTGCAATAATTCATTACTTCTTCTGATCACCTAACATTTAACGCTTAATACACCTAAGGGGAAAAGGTGCAGGACACACAAGATTACCAATCAACTGAAACACTGCATGTTGTTTTCCGAAAGGAAAAAAAAAAAGAAAAAAAAAGCCAAATAGCTCCAACCAAGTCCCTAGCAGAGCCTACCTCTGTCAAGGCAATACTCGTATTGAGATTCTTTTCTCAGCATGAGCCATAAAGTAAAACATTCAGTTTATTACAGCTAAACCACAGTCTATAAATTGACACTGAATAAGAATTCAAACTA
>JAOWBP010002392.1:12778238-12830300 GCA_028571105.1 Tragopan temminckii
AGAATTCAAACTATGAGGAAGAGTGTAACTCTTCCACATGAAAAAATATAACCAAACAGAAAAAGGCAACAAATTTTACAGCAGCTGGAAATGCTAGATTTAATTATTGAAGAGAAACCATGCAGAGAATCTAGCCGCCGAGAATGATTTATAACAAATCTAAAGGGAAAGTCATGTGAAATTCTCAGTTAATCAACAGAAATGACCAATAACAAGAATGCTAGCACTCAATATTTCTACAGCTAATGAAAATTGGAAACAAGTAAAACTAAGCAGTGAAGAGAACAATAGTGTCAGAAAATATTTAAAAACTGACGCTTTGAGGAGGTAGATTAGTTTGCAAATTATGAAAGCAGTTAAATTTTACTGAAAAAAATCACCAAAGTTGTCACTGTTCCTCACAGACTCAGAGTGAAGAATCTTTGACTGGTTTGGAACATTTCCAGAAAATTCAGTGCTCTTTCACATACACAATTTGCTGCACTATGAATGGTTTGGAATAGTTTCTTCATGCGAATCTTTGAGGAGAGGAGAAAAACATTGCTAGAAGAATACTCTTCAAAAATGCACGAGTACTGAGATGTGGTATTACCAGTCTTGGTCAAAATTCAGTAGCACCATACAGCAGCAAATTAAATCTCTTTCAGAAAGACGCCTGAATACACCAGTCCTAAAACACTTGCCAGTTTACATATTTTAAATTCTATAAATATGTATATTCACACACAAATACACGAAGAGATTTATATAAGACAGGAGGCATATCCAAGGCAATGGGCGCACCTGTCATAAATTATAAAATAAAGTCAATTAGAGCACAAAAATTCCCTCCCCCTCCTCACACTAAATCCAATTATTCTCGTAGACCAAACTGCAGCAGGCTGCACGCATAATCTAAGATACAGTGCAAATCATCAGATTTTTCAAGGTCATTTATAGAAAGCAGGCTAGGTGGTAACATGAAATAAGTTGTTAGAATTCAGGCATAAATAGGTTATTCTTCAGCATTTTCAGCTCTACTAAAACTCAGGGTAAGAAAATGCCTAAGAGATCTGTGCATGGGGCACGGTGCAAAATTTAAGGTCTTAAGTGTAAGACTATAAGACTATAACTTACATTAGAAATGCGCCCATTTTCCCATTCACTGTAAAAATGTGTGCTCTGCTGCCATCTCCTTAAAGAAATGTGTGCAATATTGCTTCATCAGGCATGTTTGAGATTTAACAGCATTGTAAAATTTTAAGTATCTCAGCTCCCTCTGACTTCTCCCTATGTCTACATAGACTTACTTATAGAGGTAACAAGTCAAAAAGCAGGTGAAGAGAAATCAGAAGAGTAAAGGAAATAAGATTGCCTTTTGACTGAATTCAGCTTAAGAAGATTCTCTCACAGCCAACTCCAAAATACTATTTTCTTTCTTTTATGCAATGCTAGCTTAGAAGACAAATATCGTAATTGGCTCGCTCATAATTCATTAAGCTACTTATATTATCTCCTGCAAAATAATGTACCACTAGGCAATCAAGACAATGACTTGTCTTTGTCCAGACTGCTGAGCTATAAGCAAAGAGCTCAGCAGAGAGGATAGGAGATTGCATCCTACTTGAGAGAAGATGAGCATTTCTAGAAGCTTCCAGAGTGCAGGACTGCAAAAGCAAAGGAATTCTGCAATGCAAATGGAGACAGACTCCCACCAAAAGGAAGGAAAAGAAAAATATCCAAGTCAAGATGACAGATACCCTTCTTGCCAACAGAGATGGAAGCAGATGTGCAGATGTTGTTTCTATTGAAGACACTAAGTTCCTCAAAGAGAAAGATCTGCCATGAAAAGACATAGGGATAGACATAATGATTTCTATTCAATTTTCTTCAATCTAAATCTATCTCACCTAGGCATTCAGAGTTTGCTCTATATTTGAAGTGATAGTTCAAACTCAAACAGTATGCTAAAAACTCTTTCTTTGAGACTCTTCTGATGGCTTTGGTCATCCTACACTTTTGGAAGAGTACAGATCACCCATGTTTAACTTGCGGCCTGCAGGCTGCATGCAGCCCAGGATGGACAGTACCAGAAAGATTTTAAGATTCGTGAAATGAAATCAAGCCATTCACAGAATCAGAAGGATAATTTGTGCCAGAACGCAAGACTAAAAATGGTTCACATTCATCCTTGAAAATAGCTTTTCACAAATGAGTTAAACATGTGTCTTCAAGGTGAAAATCAACTTATCTGTGCTATGTTTCAAACCTTAAAAAGACGTCCTAACACTGCAATAAGATTATAATAGTGAAGTTGCCACTGAAGTACTGCATTCATCGATAGTCTGTATTTACATGATAGAGCCCTATAATCCACATGTTTCCCTCATATACACACACCTTTGTGCACGGTTTGCATCCGAAGGAAAAAAGCTGTTTATCATTCAGGGAGTTTCTGCCTAAATCCAGAGTAAAAGACGTCAAGCATGTCCCAGCCCAATGATTATTAGGGAATGAAGTAAACAGATGCACTTTTCATCTCCACAGGACTGTCGCCAAACCCTTGATGTAATAAATGAAACACGCCTGCTATTTCACCACTGCAAAATGGTACTGTAGATATCTTACAACATCTCTGTTTGCAGGAGGGGGTAACTAGCTCTAGATGAAGTGCAGATATGTTATTAAACAACGCACAGCTTGAATCCTGGGGCCAACATAGATGACCTTTGGAACATAAGCACTGTCTAAGACAAATATGCTTTCATCTTTGGGGAGTATTTTTTCAAGAAAAGATTTAAGAGAAAAACAGTTTAGGAATACGTTAAACATAAATGTGCCTTCAATCCCTTAATGCTTCATTTTAGAAACAAAACCACAAGTAGTATCGCATGTCAGAAGAAAGACTAAGTACTTTTTAAGCCGAGTATTAACGAATTTAGTGAGATTTAACTTGATTTTCATTAAAACATCCCAGTAATTACAGTACATAGAAAGGAGCTAAATAAAGTAACGAAGATCCAAAATTGGAGGTATGACTAATGTGATTCCGAAAAAAAGTCTCGTATGTTTATTACAAGTCTATAAAAACCAAGCCTTATATTTCACTTTAGAATCCCTTAAGTGGAATGAAAATGCAAAAACATAACAAACCACACTGAAGCATGCAAAATATAAGTAAAAAGGTTTTAGAGATGGATTAAGTGAAACAGCAAGCTATAGAAAAAGAAAAAAGATAATCTCTTGTCTTGGGCTTAATAGGCTGTTATCATCCATCTTCAGTAAGACTGGAGGGACAGGGGGTGCTTGGATTTGTTTTTTTTTCTTCCAGAGTTGTATCTTGACAGTGATTCTAAACAGCTTTAACATATAAAGTGATATTTGCCTCAAGGAAGAGAAGAGCATTGGTATGATACAATTTCTTCCTCCACAAACCAGGATTTGCAGATTCTGAGGTGCTCTGCACAGCCTGGCTTTCCCACCAGAGTTAGTGGTAAGCTACCAAAACCCACTAGGACCGCTAACCATCTTTTACAATGGAATTGCCTGGATCTGCAAAGCTATTATGCACTGGAACAGGCTCTCCCCAGAGAGGTGATTGAGTCACCATTCCCCTGAATGTGTTTAAAAACCATCTGAACGTGGTGCTCAGGGATATGATTTAGCGGAGGGTTGTTAGAGTAGTATGGTTAGGTTGCGGTTGGACTTGATCTTGAAGGTGTTTCCCAATCTGAGCAGTTCTATGATTTTATGATTAGGATACTTAATCGTTGTCCAGATAGGATACTTAATTACCGTATGTTTGTTACAGCGGAGTTTGTTGTTGTTGTTGTAGTTTGTTTTTTCCTTAAAAAAAAAAAAAAAAAAAAAAAGAAAGAGCAACTCATTTCTTACCTCAAATTCAGCATGTCGATTAATATCTTCTGCCCTCTGTCTGCTCAAAATGAATTCTGCTTCGTTAGCCACTCTGACCAAATGGTCCTTCATAGTCTGACTCAACAACCTGTGGACAGAAAATATTTAAAAGTTGTCTTAAGAGAACGAAATCCTAAAACAATACTGTATATATACTTAAATACATTGAGCTCTGTTCTATAACACTGACTTGACTGTGTTAAATAAATGTTATAAATAAGGTTGAAGGGTAATCTTCTGGCAACTAGTAAAATTGTATTTCAATAATAAACTAAGTCAAGAATAAAACAAAATGTAAATATCATAAACAGTAATTTAATTTAAAATAAAGAAATATATTAAAATCTTTCAAATACACACAACACGTGCTAAAGAAAAGTAAGCAGCTTATGCCTATAAATATCCAAAGTGAAAGCCCTAATGTAAACAATATGAAGTTCAAATCAAAAGAAAAGTGAATTGCACTTCTGCAGTACAGTTTTTTTTCTCCAAATATAAAACAGGAATTCTATGTTAAGTATACATTTAAGTAATATTTTCAGGATATTATAAAGATAATGTAAAATATCCTCAGTCTCACAAACAAAATGCTGAGATACGCATTGCTTCAGGTTACACAGAACAAAGCTGTAATACAATCTGAGATTTCTGAGACCTTCATAAACCTTGAGTTTATGAATGGCAGCAGACATAATAGGTTGAATTACAATCCAATTATTCTGCGAGTTCACATATTGTTACTAAAAACATTTCCTTTTTAATTAGTTACATTGGGATTCATAAAGTTAAATCTGACTATCCAGGAGCTATACGCTGTTTTGAGAAGTGCACATTTCCATAGGATTATTCAAAGATAACCAAGACAAATCCTTTACTACTGGATAGTTTTGCAAAATACCTATTCTTAACTTACTATAACTTTTTTTTTTGTTTGTTTTTTTTAAAGGCTTTCCATTACTAACATAGGAGCAGAACATAAAATCACTTGGTTTCCTTGCACATATAAACTAAAACATATTTCAACAAGTTCAGAGTCTAGCAAGATCCTTTCTTTAGAAAGGAAGGCTTTATTATGCAGGATGCATTTTAATGCATACGATGTCAATTTTATCACCCAGACATGTTTATCTGAGCTTCAGCTCAATCTGTTTCTAGATGTATGTTTGGCAGTACAATCATTATTGCTCTGCTGTCTCATTTCCTATCTTGTTCATGATTCTACAAGTCCACTTGTGGACTTAAGACATGAAATCTAGAGTCAGAAAAACATCAGAAGATGGAAATGTTCTTTGTTCACTGCTTCTCACACTACAAGACCGGGAAAACTGCAATGTAAGAGCTAAATGAGACAGATCACGTGATCTCAACCATTTAAGTTGCTGAATGTGTATACATGAAGTCTTAACAAAAGAAATAAGCACAATTCGTTATTAGGGGCATGATTTCATCTAGTGTTTGAGGAAGCTTATACAGAAGCAACTGTTTTAGAACTATCGTTTCTTATTTTTTTTCCTATTTCTTTTTCAATAAGTCACTTTTGGAATGGGAGTAGCTGTTATCAGTTAACCTACAGTTTGGCTGTAAGCATTAGTGACATGTTTCTAGTTTCAAAACCTTGAAAAACTGCCACTGCTGAAATGACATAACTTCAATTTCATCATTTTTCATGATTAAAAAAAAAAGAGAAAATAAACTAGTTAAGATGACGTAGTTGCTAAACTGAAAAAAAGAAGCCCCAATATCACTGTCTCTAAACATTTAAAGTAACATTAAGCTAAAAATAAAACCCTACAGTGGCAGGAAACTTTGCATAACTAATGTCATAGTCATCACACTGGGGCAGATTTCAAACATTTGACTCATGTTTTCCCAAGATTACAGTAGCACTTGCAAATCTACCAAATCAGTATTTAAATAAACTTTTTTAAAGAACTTCCTAAAAACATAGAGATCATGAATACGGACGTATTTACTGATCTATATCTAATGTAATCAGACAGCATCCTGTTACTGTTATTGAATATGCGATACCCATTCCTTCTACTAACCTGTTCAAACTTGGGAAAATACTAGTCATTCTCTATTCTGTTCAAGAAAGCACGCTCTGCAATAACTGTATTACTTATTTTCCACAAAGATTTTCCTTCTATCTACTAAATGTAGCCAATGACCAGCCCCAGCAGGTGACTGTACACTAGCACTTGCTATGCATTTGCGAAGATGATGGATTTGTTCCAAACAAAGCAAAAAACTACATTCTGTCACAGACGAGCAACACTCAAAGCAAACCAGAAGTTTACCTAGTGAAAACATATAACTCTTACGCATCAGAAGAAACTTGTTCTCCTATGGATCAGTCCACTCCTTTGTCAAATCTCTCTTAGTAACGCCACGCAATTTCCTCATTTGCTCTATGATATTCCATGCTAGGCTAACAAAGCTAGAGAAACCTTTCACGAGATTCTGCAGATACAGTCTAGCTGAACTCCTTCTTTTGGCAGCCAAAAACTCTTAAGGCTAAAAACTACACAATAGCCTAACCTCAGCACAGATACCTACTAGTAAATTCAAACTCTTCTCAAAAAAAAGTCTAACAGCTTCATATTACTACATAACAACTACTACACAACTTCACTTATTGCAGATTGCCAAATTCAGCAAGTAAAGATCTTGAGGAGGTAAGAACAAAAGTTTTTTATTAATACAAATGGGGCACATAAGAAACAATATACTGTTCTTTACCATACAAAAGCTATGCTCATTATTTATATTAAAAAACTCACAATTGTAAACTTTCTTCTCAGTCATCTTTACCAAATGCTACTCTTACATTAGCATTCTTTCATTTAAGTTTATATAGCTTTATATAGCTTTATTATTTATACATTCAAGTTGTACTGTTACGCAGGTCAGCCTGGATATTCTCCTTTGAGAACAGTATCCTCTTACAAAGTGTACATCCTGAAGGGCCAAATTTAGCCAATGCAATATCTACCCATCTACAAATGTAACGGGGCCATGATATAACAGAGATGCCCACAGTCATTACTAAAATTCAAGGCAAGCACAAGCTCTCAGCATTTCTATAAAAGAGCACATCAGTTCGTATAATAACAATTTATTCATTTATTTCTAAACAAAAAAATTTGAAAACATTGACTGCTGCTTCCTTTTCATTTGAGGCACACAAAACACCAAATAGAAATTTGCTGGGTGCAGCCTACTGCATGCAGCAGAAACAAATATTTCCAGCTAAGTAGAACACTACTGAGGCAATGACAAAAACACTCACTCTTGCCAAACTACTAGTTAACCTCTAATCTACCTAAAACATGTTTTGTACATATGAAAGTGGCTATAAGCTGCATTGACTGTATCAGGGAACGTGAGACAAATACTTTCATCCACGCAAAAAAACCTAGTAAGTTCAGAAAAATCTCATTTTCCTTAAGATGACAACATTCCAAAGATTTAAAGGGTCATAACTGTCCTTTCCAGTATCTACTCTGCCCTTCCATACAAAACTGATCATGCATGTTTTTGGCTAAATAATATCACTTCTCCATCAAAAGTGAACCTTCTGGTTGAGCTACAGCATAGCTTTCAGAAACATGCCCCAGCTTTTTGTTTTGGTTGTTGTTGAAGATTTAAGGAGATTCTGAAGGTTGCTTTCCCATGAAGAAGTATTATAACTAGGCAACTGCTGTCAATATTAATATTAAATAAGCCACTATTTCATGTACACTTCTACCCTGTTTGTAATGTGTGCTAAATAGATCTACCCCAAACTTCTGTTTATACTTGTTTTTCTGCAGCAAAAAGACATTTTCATTTCCTTGATTAAACAGATTAATTGAACTTCTTTTCACCTCTATTACAATGGATACTGGTTAAAAGAAATAACTGTCTAGTAATTTTATTCTTAATTATGTTTCATGATCTCTATATGCAGACAAGGCCCAAATTTACCTTCTTATACCACTATCTTATGTGTCTGTTTCACTTTTTTCTGTCAATTAAAAACTGAAATGCTGATGAATCATGGATTTATGAGAGCTGCTCCAAAGGTAATGCCACCTATTTCATTATGTTGACATGTAACTTCAGAGGTGGATGTCGGGGTATGGCAGTGAAGGCTAAACCTGCCCAACAATAGCCCTATATAGCTTTTTTGCCATGTGATAGACAGCAGCAGAGGGGGCAGTCTGACAAAATGGCACCTAATACATAAGCACTTAGGGAACAAAGGTGTGCCCCTGAATTCCTCCATGCGGAAAAAAATGAATCCATTGGCATTCATCAATACTTGCTTAACACTGAGGGAGACCAAACAGTGGGTGTGAGCACAGTGGGAAGTGAGTGGTACGTTTCAGTAGCAGCAACAGTGACAGTGGGCCACCTCCACTGGTAGAGATTTTTAAGAGTATAGCACATAGGCTCTTGTTCATTGCTAGTGAAAATGCATAAACAGTGATGCTATGTTGAAAAACAGTGTTTTGTAATTGAGAATCTGTTCTATTAGATAGTATAATCACGCTCTCCTATCCGTTGTAGTTTCTTTGGAAATAAAGAAGAGGCATTACTTTTGGAGAGACTCATACACACTCCCACTTGATAGATTACCATCTGTTTTATTTAGAGAAAGGTTATTCAGTTTTTTCTGATCTTGAACAATGAAGTGTTTTTCCTGCATGGCTAGATATGCAAGTTCCTCGTGAGTTTGACCATAACAGCTATGGGTAATGACTGTCTCAAACAGACTCTTCCCCCTTTGCATAAGCAGTTTGTTTCATGTCATTAACTTTGAAAAGTTGAACAGCCTAGTAAAAACAAGCAGAGGGACAGAACCCATGAGGGAAGTTGAATATATACTTGCATACTTTGCTGGGTCGGGAATGACATGCTAAAACCACTAAGTGATGGAATTACAGAAAAACAGATGAGATATTCTGATTTTTATTGTTACACTGGATAAGAACACCACAAGAGATAAAGCAAGAAATCTTTTTATTCTGATGTCTAACTGCTGAATGGTTAGTTAGTGAACAACCTTCTTGGAACAAGGGAAAAAAAAAGGAGTGCAAGAGAAAAAAAAAGGGTGGAATAGAAATACATGTGCAAGAGTGAGAAATGGATAAAACCTGTGTTAGTATTGCTGATGTTCAACAATTACTAGTTTTAATCAAAATACTGCAAAACCTTTGTAGGCGACGCTTTCAACAGTTGTTTAGGCATAAATCTCCCATAAAGCACTGCAGGGTAGACTGTGACTGTTCCAGATAGAACCACAGCAGAGAACTCTGAGATAGCCAGGAAAGGAGGATAAAAGAAAGCTTTCCTATTTGCACTCCTCATAAACCTAGCATATAAGAAATTCTCTTGCATCAAAAAGAGATGCATCTTACAGGGATACACACTGTCTTTCATGGCATCTGATTACTCAATGTGTGAAGTGTTGGAATTACAGCTGCAAGGCAGTTTTACAGTTGCTTTGTGGAACTCTGATATTTTACAAATATCCCGTTCAATCATCAAAAAAATACAGACAAGTCCATAGTTAGAACACATTTACGCCCCTCAAAATATTGAAGAAAATAAACTGCGCGAAGACACCAGAAAGCTGCCTTGGACTTGCAAGATTATAAACCTAAATAGCACTCTGAAAGGACATCTAAGAGAGGACACACCAATCCTTTCTTTTCTATCTAGAATAGCTATTCAGAACACGTAAGAGCCAAGTGAAAATTAATCTGAGGTTGCGTTCACTTCTGCATCAAGAGTGACAGAATTTATGAAAATTTGTACAATCCCTGTACACACACAGGGTGCAGTATAAATACCTTCTTGTTACTGCTATATTCATTTACTTTTTAAAAGCAGATGTTACTAGAAACATCATACATAAAAAAACATTTAAGAATTCCCAGGCACTCAAAAGCGTTTTATGATTTTGTTTTTTTACAGAACCAACAAATTAATGACATATTCCCCAAAGCAAAACCTACCTTTGTCACATACATACACTCCAAAATTATGAGCATAAAAGCTTACATTAATTTTTAATCATTAAATCAGTTCTCCCAAAAAGCTTCCGCTTGTTCATTAAGTTGCACCAAAGCTCATATGTTTCCAGTTACATAAAAAGATGCAATTTAAATCCTTGCACAGATGATCAAACAAAACTCAGCAAAAAAAAAAAAAAAACTGTTTTTAAAATGGCTGTCTATGTCACACAACATCTTGGTGCACGCACAAGCACGAGATAATCATGCAGTGTTCAAGAACCCCACCTCAAATCACTTTTCCATTTCTGAAACACACCCAGGCTACAATTTCTAATTTTAAGCACATTTCAAATGTTGGTTAAAGTCCAGCTGAATGGTCTTCTGTAGTTCAAATTCATGCATAAAAAAAGCTGCTTCTACTATGAAGCAAAACAATAGCTTAAGAACTCAGAACATAAATCATCTAAAATCCCTTTTACAAAACCTATCACTTAACCAGAATGGCAGGTTGCTAAAAAAACAAGAGAAAAAAATGTGGAAAACACTTTTTTTCCTCCTACAAACCAAGATTAAGGTGCGGGTTCTGTATTATCAGTAGGCTGGGGCAGAGAGGCTGTAACAAGGGAAGCAGACTGTTATTAATCAGTTCTAGTTTGGACACTACAGTATTACTTTTTTCTGAGCCATTTTTGGTCAATTATGCATAAAGGCTAAGTGTGTTACTTATCATCCATTTTTTTCATTAATAGCTATATTTTTCTAACTACTTTCCATCACAGTAGTTGCTCCTATGGCAACACATTCTCTAACACTCATTCCTTGAGAGTGACCGCTCCACTGCAAGTGAAAGACAATTGAATGGGGCAGCCTACATCTGTCCCTTATTTTCTGTTAGCAAGGCGTGTGAGTAACTGGCCAACTACTTTGATTGCCAACGATTTCAATATTAAAAAATATTTGCATCTATTACCAGTCAAAAGTAATATTTGCAATTCAAGAGAAGGAACAGCAGGTGATGTTGAAATTTTCATAGTACAGTATCTTCTAAAAAAATACTGTAGAAATACAGATTACAGCATTCGAGATTTTAAACTACTGGATATTATACTTTGGGAGAATAAAACCACTTATATCTGGTTATTTATGGTGAGGTTTGGGGCTTTTTCTGGTTGGTTCATGAAATTTTTACTGTCAAAGGATATTGCTGCCTATCCTCTTCTTCTCAGTAACTTCTGAATTCTTTGAGTAATTATAACCAATACTTTTTTTAACAGAAGGTAAGAATTTCTCAAAACATAATATTTAAATCCAGCAGAGGACAGAAAACCTTGTAAATGTCCTTGGGGGGAGGGGGTGGGGACAGAATCCAATAATCCAGTATTGGATGAGAATCCTCCGATATGGAGAATTTTGTTGAGATTTCATTCCTCATCAGACTGCAGAGAACCTACCCATACGAAGAAGTTAGAGAAGAAACAAACTCCATTAGTTCTGCTTCTCTGGATACATTCACGAAACCTCAGGTTTGGTTTGGTTTAAGATTTGAAAGGGGGGATGGCAAAGGGGAAGAAATGCATTCCGTACATTTAATTAGGGCATGTTTCCACCAAACTTTATGTGATGACTTTGTTTTTGTTTGTTTGTTTTTCTTTTAACATACAAATGCTGTCTGAATGCTCACGTACAAATGTATAAACACTGAAGAATACAGCACTTAGTTCTTCAGATGACCAAGAAAATCGTGCTTGAGAAAATTAAAACTAATCATGTCCAAGAGTCTCTTCAACTGAAAATCTGAAAGAATAATTGCTGCAGCATGCTTAGGAGACTGATCCCTCAACCCCTACCATGCCAAACCCATTATCACCCCAAAGGGGATAATAACTGTCAAGCCTAGTCTCAAGCACAAGTACGTTTGTTAGTGCACTGACTGATACAGAAAATAAGGTCTAGCATAAGAGATGCTTCACACTAAAGTGTGCTAATGAATCAAAGCGACAGGAGAGATTTTAACCTTCACAGAGCAAAGGAGTTTGTTTGCTAAGTAGAGAAAATAAGAGTCTAACAAAAGAGACATTTGTTCACTCAAGAAAGTAACGCAAACAATTAGGTTTTTTTCCAGTTCAGAAATAATAGCTTGAACATCTCCTGCATAAAGAGGAAAAGATTATTAGTTCCAGGATGAGAGAAAAAAAAAAAGGAAATATGTCTGGACAATTTGGAAGTCTCCAAAGAAGAGGACTGGCTATGTGAGTGAACCAATCACGTTGCAAGGATGGTTCCAGTAAAACAAATTCTCTCATCAGTAAGGTCTTCCGCTGAGAGCTCCAAAACAGCCTGTCCCTAAAGGGAGGACCCAAAGGTGAAAGGCAAGCACCAAGACTGAAATCTAGACTGACATAAGTTCAACAGGTTAAGGAAAATGCTTTACAATCTACATTTCTGCTGCACACATGGCTGAGAGCACAGGGAAGCAGCGCATGCTGGTACCTTTTTAACAAGGTTTCAAAGAGCTGTAACAGTGTTCCAGACATAATGTTATTGTATAATGCATATTCATTTTATTAAATGCAGATTAATATTCAATACAGCAACGTTTTGAAATTTGTGTCTGTTTTCATGTACAGAAAGATTATTTTCCAATATTTGCTCCTTTAGCTTTTCACTTACTTTCAACACTCTCCTGACTTTCTACACAGACTATTTTTTTTTTTAAACTATACTTCTATCCTGGCCTTCAAAGACTTCAGTTGCCTATTTCAGAATTAAGTAGGTCTACCATTCTGTATCTTCACAATCTAGTCTCCCATCTAGAGATTTTTTTCCCCCGTTTTGATTACTCAAAATTTCTCTGGGTTCAAACAAACCTATTTTGCTATGCACAGAACAGCAGTGGACCCACTGTATTTGCAAAGCCTGGGAGCAGCATGTTATATACCAGTTATTTGCGAACATGCTGAAATTCAGCCCAACACATTCTGAATGCAGTACATACATAGCAGACCTTACGAGTCCCAGAGGCAGACTTTCTGCACATATTTCTGTCCAGGGAATCGTAGCCAAAACACACCAAGTCAAAACATAAAACTCTCAACTGGCAAGAGAGAGAGAGGTACATTCATACCTTTCACATAAAAGGAAAAAAGCCATTTCAAGGCAAATATAAGAAGAGATTTAGATCTCTTCTTTTAGAGCTCATTTGATTCCAGAAACATTTTCAGTTGTCTTAATTGCCTGATAAAAATAAAAACACCACCACCACAAAAAAAAACAACTACAGGAGTACAGGAGGACAAATCTCAAACTGGAATACCCTTTGGTATGCTAATAACTTGTCCAAAAATGAGTAATAAGTGTTGTGAAAACTGTGCTTTACAAAGCCTACGACATTTTCCACCAAGAAAGCAGACAACGGCAATTTTGTGATTCCACAAATTCCAGGCAGTTCTACCGTCCTTAGTATTATTTTATTTATTGTAACACTCCATGTATCATGCTACCCACGGACATCCTTACTTGCTGAAATCAGTTCTGTCCTGTGTACAAACACCTTGTCCTCCTTCTTTGAGTATTTGTAGGAGGCAATTTAAAAATTCAACTATTGTTACAGAACTGTGTTGAAAGTCTAAATCAGAATCCTTCAGCTATTTCCATTTTTTTAAAATTATAATTGTAAGGTTTCAGCTTTTGGAGTTCTTAAAAAATCATAGTGTTCTGAAAAAAATACAAGAGATGCTTTAAAGTGTTAGTATATGTGCAAAAAGAATAACATGTGACCTGTATAAAGGAGATGAAAAGAGTAGTTTTGGAATGTAGTTCATGTTGTAGGAGGGATAATAGCTTCCTTTTAGTGAATGCTGAAAAGCCACAAAGCAATGCAATGACCAGTTCAGCAGCAACTTTAAAGATTCCTATAAACTGGAATGGAGGAAAATGGAGCTAGATAAAAGGAGACATTTTTATAAGAAACGAATCCGCTCCCCTCTTCCCCATAATGAAAGTTATGTTCCCACTTTTTAAAAAAACAACTGTGCTATGAGTCATGAAAAAAATGAAGTAACAATTACTTAGATATTTTCTGCTAACGAAAACCACACTCTTCAGTCTTTAAGGGATCATTTGTCCCTGAGACAACCACTCTGCTAAGACTAGACTATAAGTTATTGATGTTGTTTATGGAGGCGGGGGAGTGATTCCATCTGTCTGTGATGGGCACTGTAGGTTTTTAAAAGAAAATAGTCAATTCCAAACACTTTACTGATAGAGCGCTCTCTGAATGCTTGACCTGAACAAACAGACTACTAGGTAACTGCTACTTAAAACTCAGTAACTGATTTGTTCATGATTATCATCTTACCCAGATGTACCTTACATTCTGGTCTACATGTGTGTGGGATCTCTACGTTATCTATGCTAATAAAACATTAATCAAGGGCCAAATTTATAGCAGGCACTTTATAAGTAAGGTCAGGACAGGTCAGCCTCACATAATAGGAAACAACTACAGGCTAGATCTTAACACTGTAACTGAACACCCTTGTTACTTTACCTTGGCCCTTGGGATCAAGACTAGTAGCAAAATGTTTTTTCTGCCTCAAAACGGTGTTTCCCTTACCGTAAAGTGAAATGCAACCACTAAAATGCTCATTACTTTTAGAAATCTGGAGAACATTTATGCAGTTTAAAAGAAATATCTCAAATAGCCATTTTTTTCTACAATAATGTTTACAGAGCCTTTTAATTTGTGTGATAAATTGTTCTATTTTTAGCTCAGTAGCTGCCCTAATCCTGTAAAATTGATTTTCTGTTGAGATTATTACTAGCTTAAGTTGCTCGCCAACAGAATATTGCTTTAGAAAATGGCATTTCTTTTAATTCTTATAATGCTCCTTAGCTAACTCATTAAGACATCTTGAATAAAAATCCTTTCGAAAACAGAAACATTATTCTTAGTCTGCCTCATTATCTATTCCTAATGAAGAAAATATTGATGGCTCTGAATAGTCACTACAAGTTAAAGAGCATGGCCTCAACAACTGCTCTGTCATTGTCTTTAAGTCTAAGTAATATACATATCTAGTTACTGACAGAACATGAAGGCTAATTGGGAATACTAGCACATTTTCTGTACTTTAAAGGGATACTTGTCCATTTTATGAAGTAGATAGAAAATAAATGAGGATTTGCAATCTCATTTTTGAGACAAAGGCTTATCTAACACCTCCTAGCTATAATGCCCTCCGAATATCAATTCCCATCCTCAAGAGATTAGTCAAATACAAATAACAATTTCAACGTTAACCAGTGCACAAGAACAAGAAGAAAGAAATCCATGACACTGATAAGTGATTTATTTAATGAAACCAGAGCATTCAGATTCTGTAAAATCTCTTATTTGGTATTAGAACTAAGTAGAACTGTTAAAGAATATGAATTCATGCTGGTGAAACTCAAAGAAATTGTAACACAAACAAAACAAAACAGCCGAAGCAAAATTCTAGGAAAGTATTTCAAGTCACTTAAGTTCCCTGAAGTTCCTAAATGCTAAGACAGAGTTGCTATTTTGACTTACCTTCCTTCATTGACAAGCTCTATAAAGGCAAGGCCAGCATTCTTTTGTATAGAGTTCTGCCACTCCTGAAAAAGAGAAAACAAAAAAAAGAGAAAAACAGTTGTAAAAATGAGACCAACAAAAACCATCTAGGGTTAGAAAGTCAAGCACCTGCTTTTAAATTCTGATCACTTACACCACTAACAAACATAAAAAGCATTAATTGTGTATTAATCAGGAAGGAAACAATCACCAGCAAGAACAAAGACATGTCATCCATTCCAAGTCACGTTCTGTGGAGGGTAGAAGAAACCAAAAACAACCCACGAATAACTCTTTATTGTTCACTATCTTATGTGCTAATACTCAACTTCCTCTGGTTCACTGATGCTCTTTGCCTTAGTGAGACTTGGTAATGCTAATATAGTCTTTCAAATAAATGTAGTGCTTATTGTTTAGATACAGGTTTCTCAAATACTAATTACAAATATAGATAATAGTCTTCTCGCCTTCACATCATGTATTCACTTCTACTGCAAAGATCAGGTTTACCTAATAATACATCAATAACGCCCAATGTATATTAAATTTAAAAAAAATTAACACATGGAAATAATTCTAACAGCACAGAGGCAGGCAGCACACATTTCTTACATCCAAGAGAACCCTGAACTATAGCAAAATTCCACATGCCCTTCAGGAGTAGGTGCAGGCTTAGCCTGATCCCTTTAAAAGACATTTTGAGAAGTAACCAACCAGTAAGACCCATTAGTGGGGCTTGCTCCCCCTTTTGAAAGCAGACAAAGAAGCAGAATTTGTCAACAAAAACACAACAAAGACTTTGAATCCCAAACTCAAAAGCAACAAACTGACAGAAATTTTAAAAAAAAATATAGAGTAACAAATACGTGAGACATTTTGGAGAAAAAAATGCTAGAAATTTGGAAAGAACAGACTAGATATAGCTCTTCATCTAATTCAGTCATAACTGTTTTAACTAAGTTTGTTTCCCTTCTAAGCCAGCAGAAAGCCGTGCGGACAGACAGTTTAGTACCACATCAGCTTTCTTGATTTTCCAGTTTTAGTGTAAGAAACAGCAATCCTAGCAATCATTCTTTTTAGCAATCTTGTCAATTCTAAAACAGACAGAAAGCACAAAACTGCAGATTGATCTTAAAACAATTTCAGATTCCTAAGTACTGAAGTATTCAGCACTCACTGTACCACCAGAGCAGGTTTTTAACTACTTAGATTTGTAAAGTGATATTACCTCTCTAAGTTAGCGACGTGAAGGTTTGATCAGACACACACAAAAACCAACAGAAAAATGAAAAGTTTGAAATGTTTCAGTATCAACTCATTTTCTACTATTTAATCATTTTTAATGTGCGACACCCTATTGCAATGTTGAAGTAGGCAGAATTAAGAGAAAAAAAATTAGAATCTGTGATGTACTACTCATGAATAATAAAGGATTCCATTGCTTTTTATATAACTAGCTTATTTGCATTGCTAGTCAAGTAACATTCTAAATGTCAGCTAAATTCCATTTATATACTATTGCATTGATTTTCTTTTATTTTTTAATAATACCTCCAGTGGTATCATTGCTTCCTTCAGCTACATCTATTTTACTGATCTCTCTCTCATTATCCTTCTTCCAGTTCTCTCCCACTGCCTTCTTACTGTCACCATTACAAGACTTCAAGTTTGCCTGGATGCTGTTTGAAATAGCTTTAAGAAATACTTAATTCTCTTCAAAAAGCCCTTTAGGTGTTAATATTCTAAACAAAATAATTTGCAGAACACTGCTAAGATTCTCTTTTAATATAATATCAACTTGCAAATATTTAGCTTTGTATGAGGATTGTCAAAATGATTCTATGTTAGCCAAAATGTGTGAAAAGCAAAAAAAAAAAAAAGTTCTTTTTCTGACACTGCCCATCTGTTGCTCTACATTAGTAATCTCTCTCACTCTCATTAACAGAACTCACTACAACACTTGAAAATTTAATTGGTGAAGATGGAGGTTGCCAAAAGTGAAAAGAAGGGCTATTTATCATGATACTTTTCAGCATTTTTCCCTACATCAGACATCATCAAAAGCGGCGTTAGTCTAAACAATTTCATAAATCCCAGCTGAACACACCCTAAAGCTAGTTTTAATAGTTGAAAGAAAAGACTAATGGTCATCATATTTCATGATCCCTTCAATATTTCCCCACAGTATATGTTCTCTCAAACAATTACACTCAGTATGCATATTGCATTATTATATCAGCATCTTAGTTATCCATCTCCCAAAGGTATTAGGGAAAAAACACGTTAAAAGCCTCAAACTCAACCACTAATGCAACTAAATAACTACAAAACACATTTCAGCACTTTCCTAAGGAAGGACTGTAAGAGAAGATCAACAAAGTCAATAATTTCATACCTGTTCTAAGCTGTACTTAATTGACCATCATTTCCTATGGCTATAAATGTTTAGTAACTGAAAGACATAATCTACTTTTAATGCTTTTGGTCACTGTACAATGAGAATAGTGAAGCAGGAAAAAAGATAGAAGCACTAAGCACAAATAGCTACACTGAAAAGCAACCATTTCCAGGAGACAAATAAGAAATCACATTTTACTCAAATACCATGTCTGATGTGGAAACTTCTTAGCTCATTACTTTTTCACCTACTTCCTTAATGGAATCTGTAAACACTTTGAAAAGTACTCGAGACAAAATGCATGTACCATATCCTTTCCTGAAATGATGCTGTGAGCATCATCTGAATTACTGTTTTGCATAGAACAATATATTCCATTTCCTTTTGCTACTGTACAACTCTGTCATAAGCAAAATCATATCCCACTCCTTTACAGCACCAATTTTATATCATCAACAAGTTTCACTAACACAAGTATACAAAGACCATTAGTTGAAAACATGAAGCAGTATTAGTATTAAAACCATCCCTTCAGAAACAATCTCCTTCAAGGTTTGTATTTTAACCTACTCTCATCCCATTTGAGTTAGACATTTGTGTTGCTGTTTTTTTAAATCTACTTTAGAGCTTTCTTTTTTAATTAATCCTAACTGATGATCAGTCATGTGACACTAAAATTCATATAAATCACTATCACATCTCCTTTGTCTGGGAAATACACGTTGACAGAAAACCACAGCAAGCAGACTACAACCAGCAATGAGATCATTCTAGCAAAACAATCTTTAGTAATTGCATCCATTTTATTTCACCTAGATCTACACGTGCAGTTATTCCACCTCTGAATACATTTAGAAGTCTTTCATACTACTTAATCCTCTTTCTTCTTTTCTTAAAAAGAAGCCATGTCTCTCACTCTATGGCAATATTAGGTAAATACTGAAAATCCTTTAGTCCGCACTGAACTTGGATTTTCAGGTGTCAACTCTGTCGATCAGTTATTTTTTCCATTTGTTATTGGCTCCCTGCATGTTCTGAATATTCCTAATCAGATTTAATGGTGGAGGAGCTCATTATTTATCCTTGCCCACCTAAAAGCCTTTTCTACAAGCATCAGCTAGGAGAAGCCAGCTTGAGAAGAAATCAACTGAGGTAATTATTCTCACAGTGCATTACAGACCAGTGGAATCCACTGTTAAAGAATGCTGGGCTGCTTAAATGTAGGTACAAGCATATGCAAGGAAAACTCACCTTTATTAGGAAAAATCACAGGAACTCCATTCAACTCAGAAAATACCCCACGTTGACAGCAGCAGAAAAGAGGAAGAACATTCATGGAGGAGTGTCATATATGCTTGCCCTACCTTATTCTTTTTGAGAATCTCTTTGCATCCGCAGTTAGAGATAAAACAGAGTAAGGAAGGTAGACCCCTTAACTAACACAATACAGTCATTTCTAAGTTTTAATCACTCAAACAAATGCCAGGATTTATTTATTTTTACAAATGGGTTGCAATTTCAAGCGCTTGCATGTACACAGCAATGTACAATTCATCCTCATCTGTACACTTCTAGGAAAGTAACAGAACCATATTTCTAAGAATTAACCAAAAATACATATTTTTCAAGTTATATGAAAATATGTTTGAGCCCAATCCGTACTGATCTCACTGATAAACAAATAAATATGCATCTCAAAAACGTTTCAGAAAGTACCAAGAGATCAAAACTGCTCCATTTAAAAAAATAGTACTACCATTGTTATTTGCAAGTCATCTTTTATGTTTATATGTATACATACACACTCACACATACCCCATACATAACTTCTCAGAAACTTAAAAAAAATTGTCTGACAATACTAACATATTAACAAAGAAGAATTATAACTCATGTTTGAAATGCACACTCAAACGCAAGAGAAGACAGGCAGTCAATTGTTTCTTAATCCACACTTCCCATAACTCTGCTGAAGTTTTAAAAATTTATTTTGATTCTTAAACAAATGAGAAGGATGACTTCCGTAGCGACAACTATGAATGGAGCACTAAGGAGTAGGGTGGGAAAATGTGTTAACATATGACTAAGAGACATATTATATCCTAGACTAAAGGTCAAATCTGCGTGAAAAACATGTTCATAGAGAGATATTCTAATCTTTAAGTGTCTAAAGTAAACTATCAAGAACTTTTCAGCAGTGTTTGTACTTGGTGTCACCACTCTCTCAGCACCATATCCACTACAGGCATGAATGAACCCAGCAATAAAGAATATCCAGCAAAAACTAGATTATATCTCAGCTGTGTTTTTCATAATTAAAAAAAGCTAGACTGCACGTTAAGCAGAATATCTGACATCTGCAAACACGTAACTTGTAGAGTGTTTGCTTAACATTTTTAAACATTAAAAATGAAAAACAGTATGGAATTAGGGAAAACATAACTAAAATCTCTATTCAACATTTTAATATCCAATTAACACCTACTGAGTAGAGTACAAAACAGCAAAATTTTGCAGGAATGAGACATTTCAAATGTAAGAGCAACTAGAAAGCATATTTGAAGATGACCTTATTTAGAACAGTCATACATGGATGCCCAAATAAAAGTGGAATGAACAAAAAAACAGAAATGAAAGAACAATCTGAAACTGATCGAGAAAAAAAAATAATTTAATTAATTATATACATGCACCCTTCCATAGATAAACACATCACTGTTACTGAACCTTGACATTTACAAAGAAAAGCAGTAGTCTACAAAAATATTTACTGATGTTTTATCAGGGGAAAACTTATCAAACAGCTTTGAATTTATCAAAATTTAAACAATGTCTCACATACGAAAGCTGTAACATGGCATCAGCATAACAAGTCAAGAAATCTGACTAATTAATACAGAGGTTTTGATTGCAATAAGGATGATAAAAGTTACTCTAACCCTAGCCAGCTACAAGCTTTCAACTGATGATGGTCATTATGCCTCTATCAGGGCTCCACATACTCAGGCTGAACAAATGCGTCCTATTAGTATATGGTCTGTCTGTTTGGCAACTGCAGTCTGAAGACAAATGGCAGCTGCTGCCCTTCAAGGTCTGAAGTCAAGTCCTCGGGGAGTCTAAAAGCCCAACTGGAAAAATCAAGGCCTGTTCATTAGAGACTGCTCCAGGGGAAACTTGCTAGGCTGCCATCAGAACTATATAAAAAGAGCTAATTATTTTTATAAGACTTTTAAACTATCAAACACACTCAGTTACAATAACAAGTATTTACTGCTGGCATTCCATTTAAAAAGATTGCTTTTTGTAAAAAAATAATAAAAAATAAAAATCAGCTAGTGAAGTCTTTGTATTTAAAAAATTAACGAGTTTTCTAGGAGAAAGTTGCATAAAAATCAACTAGATGAAACAGTTTCTCAAGGGGAGACCTAACATCAAGGATTCAACTGTGGGGAAATATTCCACAATACACTCAAATCTTACTAATGAATGCTAAAGGAGAGTTGAGATTGCCTGTGTGACTCTCTGCCCCTGAAAAGAACAAGGAATGAAGAAAAGTGAGATTGCTCCTGCAAAACTGATTGAAGAGGACCTGTGAGGTGTATTTACTTGCTTTAAATCTGTGCCGTTAACTAACAACTGAAAATGCATTAGTACATACATGTATTGGTAAGTTAGTTAAAAAGATACAGGATTCAGCTGGTATCAAACACCAAGACTGAACCAAAGAACTGAAAACCCACAGGTAGTTGTTCCAGTATTTTTCTCTTGATATAACATAGAAATAAAGGTTTTCATAACAACAGTTACTTTATAAAACATACTCTATGGAATTGTTAGAACATTTTTCAAGTAATTCATAACCACAAAGTCATTAACTATTTTAAGCATGAAACCGAATCAAAGTATCTTATATTGCAACATTTTTCCAGCTGCGCAGCATGACAACAAGGTATTGAACTCTAACAGTATAACACTGCTATAGAGTATTTATTACGTAGTATTTATTGCAAATCTTTTAAAAGTGTTATATGAAATTCATTAGTGTTCCTTAATCAATTCTTGGATCAACATGCACGTTAGCTTCCGACAGCCTAATTCAAAAAAGCAATTACAACCCCAGTCCTTATGTAAGGGGATGACAGAAAGAAACTACGTTGAACCAGTTAAAAAGAATGAAAATGTAAAGAAAACAGATTAGGAATGATTTATACCAATGCCTAGTGCTGAAGTTAATTACAAGTAACCCAATAAAATAGTTCCTTTATTATCGTACAGCAAGTAATAAACTGAGACACAGAAAACAGAACTCTTAGCTGACTTCTGCAAGCTCAATTCAATAGCACGCTGCACTAAGAATTAAACAAGTAGTAAACAAGCCATACAGAAACAGCAGTTATTTAACTAAAAGCAGAAGACTCCCCTGCTGCTTAACCACTTGGGATATTCCATGTAAACAGAGCTTCCTATAAACTGGTATTATGTTGTTATTGGTAAATGCCTGAAATTACCTTATAATGAGAGTTTAATTTCAATACCTGAAGTTTGAGTTCACATCACAGTAAGTTTTTATAGATTCTGAAAATAACTCATACACATACAAAGCTGGATTAGTTTGCATACTGGTGTGCCACGTTGTTCAGTGAAATACTGAATAAAAAACTGTCAGCTTGTCAGACAATACCCTCTAAGCTATGAGATTACTTTTGAAATGACAACTGCTGCCTTCTCTGCAAACTACAGAAATCTATACTGAAAGCTAAGCCATACCACATAAAATACTGAAGTACACACAATCTTTTTAAAATTACATACAGCCATAAAATCTTGTTCTAAGTTGCTGTCATCATCATTTACGGTGATATCAAATACTCTTAAGGAGGAATTCTAATAATAAAAGACCTTAACTTACTTCATCAAAAAGTCCATAAAAAATGATTAAAACATAACTGCACAAACAGAATGCTACCAGTAAAAAGCACCACAGCATAGAGCCTGCATATTACCAAAACTCATGAAATTTATTTTTGTATCTGGGTTCAAAAAGATACGAGCACATATATGAAAAACCTTTATTACACACCATTTGGTGCAATCTAACTCATGACTTCATGAGTAAAATGACATCCCTAGAACTGATGTTGCACTACATGGGACAGATAAGTGCCCACTAAACTGCAGTTCTTCTGCATTCTCTCCTAGAGCAAGAAACTGCAGAATCAAGAAAAATCAAGTGGGCCAATCACTGATTATAGGTCCACATTTCTGACAGAGGAAGCAATTTGCTTGGGCAGCCTATCCCTTCCTCTCTCCCATGAGCAGGCTGTTGCCATGACTCCATGAAATGACATTAGGGGTCAGGTTTAAGTTCATCTAGCAGCAAACCTTTTCCTCTGTAGTTTCCTCCTCAGGTTCTGTAACCAGCAGCTATTTTCAACGCAAAGATGAAAGACAGAAGCTTATAGAAGAATAGGACAGAAATCTTAGACATTAATTAAGAAACTGAAGTAATCTTCCACAAAGAAAAGCAGAAATGGAAAGCAAGAAACTAAGTCACGTGAAACGAGTCAGTAAAACAGAAATGACAAAAAGGGACAACATAAGGAGAACAAAGAGTAGTGATAGGAGCTTATTTTTTTCAAAATTATTAACTTAAATGCATATATGCACAAAGAAGAAAAACGAGCACGCATTTCTGCCATTACACTCCGCTTGCATACTACATTCCTGTCCCCACTTGCCCGCCTTCTACATTCACACTTGCTCCTTATTTCATGTATTCATTATTCCACTGTTACATTTCACGCAGCATCCCACAGTTCTAATCTCCTCTGCCTTTATATATTGCTACAATAAACCTGATAAATAATTTTCCGCAAATCCTCCCGTGCACATACAAAGTAAATTGTCCAAAAACAAAAGTACCACCATTTATATTTAGGCAGAAATAAAAATAAGTGTCTTTAAGTAAGTACTCCAACAGTACTGAGAAATCTAGCTCATTCTTCTGAATCAAAGTTGACTCAGAAGTAGGGCCTAAAACCTAAAATGTGAACCTCTATCATTTTCATGGCTGCGTTATCCAAATTACGAGCTTTTTCACTTGAGCAAAATCTCTTAAAATATTTGTATAAAGACAAGTGAATCATCAGCCTATCTTATGATTTTTCCAGTTGCCAAGAGACATAAAAAGGCACAAACAAGTTGTAAGTAAGCCTCAACTTTAGACTGTAACTGCACACCACCACAATGCAAAGCTCCTCCTGCCACAACTTTCAGATCTTTCTTCAACTCCTGCTTGGCAACAGCAAGATCGAAATGATTTGGCTTGTTAACATGAACAAAAAACATTCATGTATGCGTAATTAGTATGAAGCTTAAAAGACAAACGCTGCCACTCTCTGAACTTTCCACAATTTCACCCCCTACCCTCCACCAAACCTCTTTCCATGGTCTCAAATTAAACAGACTAGCTGTAAAACAGCAGGGTGTCAAATTAAGGCACGCTTTATTTTCAGAGGTCTCCACACTTCGCGGCTGACTTCCTGTCAGGAAGAGTTCCATTTCAGTGCAGAGCCCTATCAGCAGGGAGCTCACAGAATTAAGTGCCAGTTGATATTACTTTGTTTTGCATTTACCACCCATGAGAATATTGTTCAAAGATCTAGTTATAAAGTCAGCATGGTATCATCCTTCTGACTAGACTGCCAAGCCACAGGGTGTGCTCTCGCTGCACAAAACTCACCTTAAATTGTGGTGTTTTTTTAAGTCCTAGTGTGCTGGTGAAGCAACAGGATGCCTTTTTTCTTCAGAAAAGTCTTGCTTCTGTAGCTAAATTATGTTCTTGTTAACATCTGTAGCATCTGCAGTGTACATTCATGGATGTGAAACTGACCTGTAACCTACCA
Organism: Tragopan temminckii; assembly: GCA_028571105.1. NCBI lineage: Eukaryota > Metazoa > Chordata > Aves > Galliformes > Phasianidae > Tragopan > Tragopan temminckii. The sequence goes on from JAOWBP010002392.1 coordinate 12,803,034, forward strand.
GACTCCCAAAATTCTCATTTAAGTTATACAATCTGCTCTCTTCCCTGAACATGAAAAAAATTACACATTAATCATACAAACTCTCAGCACAGTTTTAAATTCTGCGGGCTAATATTTTTAGCTGGAGTGGACACATTTCCCATTCAACTGCTAGCAACACCACCGTGTCCTGAATTCCTGACCCAATTTAAGTAATTTTCATTTCGTAAGAGAAACTTTCTCAGTAAGAGTCTCTAATATCTGAAGAGCCCACAGAATAACCACTAAAGACAGCACTTGACAAAAATAAATAAATAAAGGAAGGGAGGGATATTCTTACTTTTTCCCCCTCAGAATTTTTCTAATAGAAAGATTTATATTTTTGTAAGATGACATTAGGAAGTTCATCCCTCTCCCTCCTCCAGCATAGCAAACTATTGCTAAGGGCTTTTGTGCCTTTCTTTCAACACTATCTCTTATTCTTTCCTCTACCCAAAGTCTTCACGTCACTCTGACTTCTCCAAGTGAACTGTCCCAAGTATCAACTCATTACCCAAGTCCACATCAAAGCACTATGGCTTCACTGAAAATTACAGAGGGCATTTTCCAAATGGGGTCAAAATCAGATATCCAGATAATCCAGATCAAACAATTTCTTACCAGGAAGCCGCTTCTACTGCTTTGATGATTATTTGTGTCCAACATGCACAAACAACAACCCCATTTAATAAATTATCAAATACCAAAAAAAACTCATATTTAGCAAATATCAGATATTCTTCTACTTTTCTCAAGCTTAATGTCACACTGTAGTTTTTGCCCACCTTACAATTTCACATCATATATTCCACCTCTAAACTGAAGAATAAGCAAACCTTTAATGTATCTCCTAGACAACAAAATATGTAAAGATGTAAGGAAATAAAGACAAACAAGTAGTTTATGTATTTTAACTACCATGACCACTACATGTTAGGATACAACTATATAGTGCTTACTACACCATTAATAGGCCACTTACTATTCACATAGTATCGACAAATCATTCCCAATACATTCTAATCTATTTCCATAGTTAAAAGCAACAGCTCAGTTTAAATTATACACTTCTTTCATTTCTGTTGTTAAGCAAACTGTCAATATACACCTGCTTTACAGACTTTACAGAAACCAATCCCTTTCTACCAGTTTATTTTAAAAAAATTAAAATAGTTAGTGATGGACACAGAGGCTTTAAACTCCTTATCTGTAAGCCATACTAACAGCAAACAGACCACATTACTGCCAAAGCCAACAACTACACTAAGAAAAAAGACAAAATTGAAACATACCATAAATGTAGCAAACAAAAGTGGAATCCAACTAGTGTGTTCATTAGTAATTATTATCAAAAACTCCTCTTTAGAAACTCCTATTTCATAGCTTAGGGTAGCTTTTCAGTAAATTCCATTGAATTCAGTGCAGGCTTTTTATTTATTTATTTTAAGGAAGCTATGTTTCAAGCAATTTAGAAAAGAACAGAAATTCCAGCTAAGAGTGAAGTTCTGACTGTCAAGTTCTGCGTTGTTTTGGATTTCCACACAATATATTACAATAGCCTAGTTCTGAAGAGACAAAGTCTACAATACTACATAGGTCACCAAAAAAAAAAAAAATCCAAAGCTAATTCCAAACGTAATTTCAACATACTTCATTTCAAAGCAAAGGCTTTAAATAAACAGAAACAGCTGGAAATCCTATGAGAAAGGGACACTGGCAGGAAGGTTTCAGCCTCTACCATCATAGCAACATCCACCTCTGACACTACTATGTTGTGGGCCAAGATAATAAAATAGAAGGCTCTACTTTTGTAGCAGCCCTTGTAATAACAAGGAAAAGTTTTCAAGAGATAAGAGCTCATAATAAAAAAACTCTTGCACTGAAAGTATTCTGAAGCAGCACTGTACATAAAAACTCAAAAGACATGTCCCAAATACTTGTCATCCAAAAGCACCTTAAAGACAGGATAAGAATCTTTCATTTTGCATGCCAGTTACAGTGGCCGTGCAATATTTGTTAAGAAACTGCCTTAGGAATCCTGCAACTACTACCCGAATAGCAATTAATAAAATGCCTGGCAATCCTGCATTTTCATACACGGTTTTATTATTATGCTTTGCTCTACTTGGTAAAGCATAGACCTGAGACAGCTTCAGAATCTAGACAATCAATAGCTGAATAAGATGATACTGAATAGCCTTGCTTCCTTCCACAGGCATTTAATTCCTACAGAAAACTAGGCTGGCAGATTTTCTTTCAATCTTTCAATTAATCAAAACAGCACAAACCAAATAATGTACAATACGAAGCCTCTGGCACACCTGAGGATGATGTAGTTTTCCGGGCACCTCAGTACAATGCTCTCAGGCTGAAGTGGAAAAACTGAATACTTCATAACATAGCAAAGAAAGTTAACAACACAAAGCAAACACCTACAGGCATGATTGATCCAGCATCTTACCTGAACACCACAATTTAGACTTTGGGAAGTCCTTTTTCCTATTTTATCTGTCATGTCATTAATCTTTACTATTTGCCTAACCAAGTTTTGTTTCTAATTATTTTAATCACAAGGCAAATTAGCGCTCAAGGTTTGGTTGTAGTGCTTTGCTTTCTTTTTAATCAAATACAGCTGCATTCATCTTCAATTATTTTTTTTTAATCAAAATTATGCTATCCAAACTGTAACACTTAATAAGAAAAGATACAAACATAAAGCCTTTCTTGTTCAAACAATTGGAAAAACTGCTACAGATTCTAAGTGACTTCCAAATCAAATTAGAACTTGCACTGAAATGGACTGAAAGTCATTTGGCAGCAAAAAATCCTACAAAATTTGCTTTCTGTACCAAGATGCACATGTTTTCAAATCATGGACCTAAAGGATTATTAGATCCTTTTAAAACTCATTTTCAGCTATTAGAACACAAAGTAATTAGATGGGAAATTATCATCCTGATGATAATGTCACCACCTAACAAGTGGGGCACACAAAAAGAATCCAAACAGCATTTATTCCAGAATACAGTTAGAGTTTTGGTGCTTTCATTAGTTTCAGCTGTCATGGTATCACAGTGATGCAGCTCTATAGATAACCTATATCCAATTCAATTAAAGGTTAATAACAATCACTATAATTATCCATCAAATGAAACTGCACTTTAAATTAGAAACCAGTGCAGATCACAATGCAACACTATATGCTGTCATATTCTCTGTAACAAAAACTGAAAACCACCCATCTTCTACAACACCTAAAAACTCTGAGTAATGAAAAGGTTTACCACATTTTAGAACTGTGCAGAAATGTATTCCTGAGATAATGAATTTGGATCATCGATACAAAGCTTTCTGTGTACAGAATATCCAGAAAAGCCTAAAGATCCTATGACATTTTACAAACATTTAAGCACATGGGCAGAGGAGAAGAATGGTGTGCAGAAAGTGTGCAAAAAAAAAAAATCAAAATCTTAACTATCATAATAGTACACTTCCTTGGGGTAAACGCTGCCCTACTGTTTGTTCAAGGGTGCATGATTGCACGGCATGTGTCGATACTGTTCAAATAATTACGAGTCCTTATCAGAGTAAGAGATATGATGCCATTAAAATACTTCCAGAGTATGAGTTTAAGCTTCTCCCCTCCATCTCCCCATGAAAACTGTATTTGATGAAGGTTCAATATAAATCCGATAGCTATAACTATGCAGTTGTACCACAATACACACAGTCCTACTTACAGAAGATAAAAATACCTAGAGATTAAATGTATCCAAATACTGGTCTTGCTTTTGCAAAACCTGTCCCTTTGAAACAACAGGGAGCAGAAGGAGGACCCAAGAAGCTCTTTACTCAGCCCTGCCAGCGAGCAGCGTGTATCAGGGGGTCAGGAAGGGGAGGAAGCATAAAAAGATGATGCAGTATTCATCAATTCTTATTTCCTAAACTTTTATGAAGGTTGGATGACTTACCACCAGTTATAGAAAATATTTGAATCAGTCTGAATAAGTCTATTTTATGGTCCAGAAAACTTAGATGCACTCAAGTCAAAGACAAATCTGACAAGAAGAACCTAATTAGTTCTCTTACATATATTCCAGTGGCAGTTCAGTTCATCTACTAAAAAAAGGATAAAGAATTTTTCAAGAATTGCCAATTCTTTAAATTAAAAAGCATCAAGGAATTATAGAGAACTTTATTCACCTTTTATTGTACCTTTTCACTCTGGATCTACAATAATAGAACAAACATTTCATGTATGTAACAGAAATATATTTTTAGAAACTTCATGAGAGTGTAGGGAAGGTGACAGTTTTTCTTGTTTTGATGGAGTATTTCAAGGAAACAAGTGACAAACAAAAGGACACACAGAAGCATATTTACTTTATGGATGAACATACACATGCCCCTTTGAGTTTAGAGAGAAAATCATTTTATATGAAAACACTTTTTTCAAGAATGACATCAAGTTTCCCCAAGCAGAAGCCTTGCTTTACAACAGCATGCGAACATCTTTACCTTTACCATCCTGATGTCACTCATTTAAAAGGGATTTTAGACACAGGACCTCACTCATTTAGCTTGTTTAATCACCCAACAGGATATCAGCCCAGACTACATGGTGCTTCTAGGTTCACTGTACTGTATGCATTTCTGATAAATGGGAAAAGAATAGATGACCTGGCAGAAGGCTCAGACAATAACATGTGATTTACAGGACATGAATACAGCTACTATAAGATTTATCTGACAGCCCTCTCCGATAGTGGACTGTTGAGTATCCGATGGAATGATTTCTAGTCTGGAAAGTCTGCTACTGAGTAGCCATACACATTATTTATTTATTAGATGTTTTGGGTTGAAACCATTTTTAAATGATGCACTTCACAATGCCCAGCCATAAATTTCATTTTAAACCCTAGAAGGGAGGTAGTGTTATTGGAATGTGTGTCAGACTGAATTAGGATGAGCAACACAACGCTTTTATAAAGTGGCCTTGAATGCAACGTCGATTCTTTCAAAAATGATATTAATGTCAAATAAGCAGGAACACTTTGCAGTAATATTAAATGAAGGATTTCTTTATGATAGATTTATATAAAAGTATACACACAGACACACGTCTGAAAATGTAGCGTGTCTATCAAAAACACACAACTGTTTTCACCTTAGAAACAGCCTTTTGTCTGCATCTCAAACCACCTGTTTCTCCTTTTACTTTGCGTAAACCAGAAAACAATACATCAAGATATAAACACGAAAGCAAAACAGAGTAGACAAGTTTTTTTTCATGTGCCTGAATACACAAACTTCAAAGGAGAAAAATCATTAACAAGGTACCATAATACTCGGATGGAAATATCTTCTTAAGATTTTTAATCACTTAACCGGAGGAGTTTCTGTGTTTTTATGGGAAAAAAATCACTTGTGAGACTTTGTTGTTCTATTCTGAACCACTAAAACAAAAAAATATTCCAGACATAAATCTAAATAAATATATTTAAAAAAATAAATCAAGCACTTACAACAAACATATGATGCTTAAAACAAATTTTCAGAAAGAGGTTAACATAAAAACACCGAAGAAATTAATCAGAACAGTCTTTCAGTTTCATAAAATGATGGCTGACAAATTTGTGAAGTTTTAAATCAAATTTGCAGATACTTACTTTGTAACTATGGCACATTATTTATGTGATTAAAAACTAGTTTTTGACCTGATCTTTTGATCTTTGGCACTTCATCCTCTCCATCTCCTCTTAAAAATTAATTAAAATTTTAGCAAAAGGATATCACTTCCCTTCCCACCCTATCTCGGTCAAAAAAAAATAAAAAAGGAAAAAAATCAATCAAGCTCAACCCCATCTCCTCCCAGTATCTGTAAACCGTCGTCTTGAAATTCAATTTCATATCTCTCAAGCTTTCATGTAGCAAAAGACAGTTCACTTCTTAACAAAATAAATCACTTCTGTGATTGCCATGCTGACCTCTTTGAATTAGGAAAATTCAAAGTGAAAAATGTAATTATCACCCCAGAACAATCTGTATACATCTGGAGCTAATTTTAGATTCATTTCTCACATCATTTTTCATATTCTGCCAAAAACTACAGCTGCTATGTAACTTAAAAAGGATTCTGAGGTCTTTGTGACTTTATTGGTTTATTTCTACTATTTCACTAAGAACAACTTCAGTCTCAGCAACCAGCACTACTAAGCAATCACTATATCCTCAGTTTGATTAAATTAGTATTAAATGGCACCGTGACACGTATGACAAATAGATGCATTAGAGCACGTCATTTATTTCTTATCCCTTCCACTTCCCACAACCAAACAAGTGACGCACAGTAAGGACAAAACATGATTTTAAAAAGATTAGATTACCCTACCTAAAAAGAAGGAAAGATTAAACATTAATTACTGAAACCAGGAGAAAGGATACCAAAAACTAATTTTTTAAACGGTAATACAACGCTTTCAGACAAATAGATTGTACTCAGAAAAGTTTTACTCTAACACATTAATGAACAACATTAATACTTGCATATGGATTTACTTGTGGTGAAGAATCTTTTTTAACGTATATCAACAGCAAGTTCATGTTCTCTAGTTTAAGAATGCCTGCTTCCAGTGTTGCAATACATAAAATAACCATCCCTAAATTCCAGAAGTTCCACGAGAACTACACAATTTCTTTCAGAATAAAAGCAATCTTTTCTGAAGAAAATGGCAATCTAGAGGAGCGAATTCCTACGTACATTCATTAATAATAAGCTCACTAGAAAAAATAACTACTCTTCACTAGTTCATTGTAAAATCTATTAGGCGTAATCTCCAGAAGTAACTGTTCTTATTGCATTTTATTGACAATGCAGACTACCGATTTTTCACACCTTCTATGATTCTTTCATTTGTATTCATGAAATGTCTATCAGCACACTCTAAATAAATTTGGCAATATAGGCACTAAAACGAATAAATCGATGTGAAGAAACATTAATTTTGCATTATCCTTATTCGTCAGGCAAGCAAACCATAAGGGTTGTAAATGAAGGTCAAAGGTTTTGAAATGGGTCAGAACCCTTGACCTCTAGACCAATACCATTCCCATTAAAAAAGGCTATTTTAAAGTTTTAAGTAGGGGAATTTACTACCAGAAAGGTATCATTTTTAAAGCACCAAAAGAAAGGCTCAATAAAAACATTCTTCCATTTAATTAGAAAAAAGAAAGCAATAATCAAAAAGAAAATGCAATTAATATTGCTCATAACATTCCTTGATCACAATTTTGAGAATTATTGGGCTCCATCTCTTTTTCTACAAATTTAAGAATATGAAAATGGCATCTAAATTATCTAACACTTCTTTACTTTTAGAAATGGAGAAAGTACCAATTGACAACCAGGATTTGCTTTTACATTTCTCCAATTCTCATTGCTCGTCAAATCAATTAAGAATGACAGGGTTTCTAAAGCATTTATCACTCATTTCATAATCTCTACACAACAGGAAAAATTCTGCTCATCCCAGAGGATTCAGCATGCCAAGATGCAGATATCAATCTGTTTCTATATCCTTAATATTTCCTTGATTCTATTTCATCTTGCAAAAATGACAGTATAGAAATACTTAGGCATGTCAACTTCAAGGTTATGTAAACACTCAACAGCAAGGTAACAAAAACCATTAGTATCTTCTCTCTCTGACTGAACGGTCAAAATTGCTATTAAAAAAACTTCTGCTTTCAGTAAGAGAATAGACCTTGCATCTAATCTTTTTAAAATAATTACAAAATCTTAAACTGAAAGTAAAATTTGAAGTAAAATTTTCAGAGCAATTTTCATTGTGTTCAAAGAACAATTCAGATGATGTTACATAAATCTCACCTGTGAGCAAAGAAGCATCACCAGCTCCACAACTGAACTACTAGATTTCATACACACAAGGCCTTCAAAAGGAAAAATAAAAACGTTAGACATAAATGCACGTTTATTTGGCATCATCTGTTAACACAAAATATTGTAATGTGCAATAGAAGCATCCCAACAATAAAAGAAAGCTGACATACAACCACTTACAGTAGAATTTTGTACTTTATCAGCATTAAATAAAATTTTGTGAGGGAGACCATACATTCCATGCTTTGCATCTAAAGATGGAGCTAATAGTAATACATTGCCTCCATTATTCAGAGTTTCATAAATGCTTGAATTTCAAAATGATCAGAAGCATGGTTAACATATGTTATATTAAATCCACTGTATCTTCATTTTGCTACTTCTTGAAGGATTGGGTCATTATATATGCAGAGAAGGGAAATGGCTTTATGACCTTTGCTTTCTCCACTGCACGTTCTACATTCAGCCCCCAGCTATCAATCAAGTTTCCATTTTGTTTCATGGCAGCAGACATCCCAAACACTCTTATTAGTGCTTTGACCCCTAACCCCACACTAAACCTTAGCAGAAGTGCAAGCAGCAACTTATTATACATCCTCAATTGTTTATAAACTAATTTGACTACTGTTATTATTTGTATTTGCACGATGCTTTGGATTAGTCTATAACTGTTCTTTTGGCCAAAAATGATTATTTGTTTATTTTTACCTATTCAGACCCAATCATTTTCTTGGTTTTTTTCAGCCTTCAAATCCACAATATACACATTTCTCTGTATTTATCATCTATACTACAGTCAAAATATTTTCACAGAATCAGCAAGTTTGAAAAAGAAAATTCTGAAACCAGATTCTCCTTATCCACAGACAAAGAAAATACAAGTAGGATACTCATTTCCCTGGGTAAACAAATATTTCAGAAAAAAATCTCTTATTCTAGTTAAACAAATGAAATTAATTTGTTCACAAGGCGGCTTCAATTAAAATGTTTATAAGCTAAGGCAATGTCCACATGTATAATCAAAAGTACAACTCTATGCTGTTCAGTCTTACAGAGAATATTAGCGTGACAGTTCCTAGGCTTTTCCCTGTCATAAAAGCCCTCGGAGGCAGGCAGGTATAATTCCTAAAGGACAAGTTTAATTCTTAAAACAAATAACTTCGGTAAAGTTGAACAACGCGAAGTCTGATACAAACACTTCTCTGTGTTTGATACTCTAACTGTGCTTCTGACAAAAGTGACAGTATTCAGCACTACGTGCAGGATGCCTGTCCAAATCTAGGAAATAAGCAAATTCAAAAACCTTAGCAATTGCAGATATTGCTCAAATATAAGCCATCAACACAAGTTTATCAGCCATGAGCTTCCAGCATGTGAGTACTTAATTACTGGAAGTTACAACAAGCTCAGGGTCCAATTCAATTCACTGCTGCAACTCAACAAAAGCTGCAATTTTGCTCTAAAAATGGGTGGGCAAAACAGTTTCATGTGATAAAAATCAAGAGAAATCTGAAACGCTCATGTTCACTACAAAATCAACATTATTCCAATAAATATGATTTTTTGAATTGAGAACATTGACCTTTGCTTTACAGGACTCTGCCTTGTTTTTAGGAAAAACAGAAACCCACTTGTAGAAAGAAAACTCAGTCCCTCTCAAGCTCAATCATTCAACACTAGGAAAAGTCACTATTACTGCTGTACACTTGAATCTTTATCACTTAATAAGTGACAGAGAATTCTTGTCTATGTATTCCTGTTACCTTCACTACTGCCCTCCAATGAGAAACCAAAAGGACAGAAGAAGATTCATATGGTATTATGATGCATCTCTTACATCTGACATAGTCTCCAATATACCTGCTGTTATGGCAACACTATGAAAATGCAAGGATTTTGAATACTTAAGTTTCTACATTCTATACTTAATTCTGGGTCTAAGTGTTGACCCCAACTCCAAGTTGCCTTTCTAAAGCACATATGACATATTTCAGACATGAGTTTTTTGACACAATTCCCTGGAATAATCAGAAAACTAAAATAGGACACTAGTTGGTCTGACCTAATGCGACATAGGAAACTATCAGATGAGATACAGGCAAAGAAGTAGCGCACAGATAGCAAAGATGAGGTGGCAGTAACAATGACCTCCAGCTGAGGAATAAAGACAGAGGAAAGAAAAGGCAGTAAAATCCAGTGGACAGTTGTGTGGGAAGGCAGAAAAAGTCTCTAGGGCAGCACCAGCAGTGACAACAGACATTTCAAGTCTCTAAGATTAAAAAAAAAAACAAAACAAATGCATATATTCTTAATGGAAACTTACTTGTACCTTCTATCAGCAACTCCTGCCCATGGCTGCCCAAAAGAGTTCGAGAAAGAAAGGGAGCAAAATCCACAAAAATCTCTCTTAGAAGCGGGGCAGCTTTTTCCAAAGCATGTTCAAGTCTGTCTGTAATACTAGTAAAAAAATACATATGATTAACAAAACAAAACACTGGAGAAACTCTGCAGAAAGGAGCACAGAATTTTGCCAGTGTTAAAGTGATACAGATGCATAAAATGCTTCAATAACCCAACACTTATATTTTTCCCAGCCTTGTTTAGGTATTGATCATCCAGAACAACCTAAAACAAAGAAGCGTAAGTGATTTTGATTAAAATGTGGAATTGGATTATCAACCGGAATATCAAAGTGTAAGCCACAGCACAGCTCTTCAGATATTCAACTACAGAATTTACCTCATATTTGAAGCAGAATCCTCAGGCACTGAAGAAACTGTAGGGACAGATGGCAGTTTTGAATTAGATGAACGCCTTCCTACAAGAGAGAGTAATAAACTAATTATATAAGAAACACATAACAGAGGTTATACATCTGGATCAGACTTAAGTTTCACACCGTATTATGAGAAGCCATTGTTTTCAAGTACACATGTGACTAGATAAACTCTTCGACCTCTCTGTACTACAAAACTTATTTGCCACAAGACTCTTATTTAATTGCATTTGTACTTACCAGATATTGCCCTAGTAAGCTTTTAAAATGTTGCTCTAGCACAAACAGAAAGTAAAGCAAGGAAGCCCCTGCCAACTGCTTTATGAAGGAATTCAGACTAAACTGATCTTTTCTGGCCTTATCACCTACACGTCTGAGTAAATTTAACACTTGCAACCCTGAAACAGAGAGTGCATATAATGACTTACATAACCTAATACTCCTGTAATGCACTATTATATGCCACTAATAATAAATTAATATATACTAATATAAAGCCAAATTGCAACATTTTAAAGCATCTCTTTTGGTTACTGGAAGTGCTCATCCAATTTTTAATTAACAGGAAACCCTTTATTTTCTGTTACCAATGTTACCAATAACATCTGATAAGGCAGAATACAAAACCAGTGAGTCTAGTTAAAGTTTTGCCACACAAGGATTCTGACAAAGACAGCTATGGTAAAATTATCCATTACACCATCAGCTTTATTAGCATGATGGCAGCAGTATAACTTCATTTATGAGTTAACTGTTTCTCATTGATTATTCACAGGTTAATAGTGAAGACTGAGTCTTTCATGTATCCTACACTTAAAAAAAAAAAAACAACGCAATTGCGTTATGTCAAACTAACACTACATGGCTTCATCAGCAGGGTAGTAAATGCTGTCCAGTAAGTAAAGAGAAACACAAACTCCATACTGCAGTATGGTTTGGTGTTAGCAGTGATGGAGAGAGGCTAAGCAGAGCAGTCAGAGATTCCACAGGTATTTGAAGCCAGGACAGGAATGGTGAAAGTCACAGATCTTGCACTGCATTTCAAATTATAGAGAGGAACGAATCTTAGCAGACAGAATTATGTTAAATTCTGAGGAAAATGACCACTTCTAGTCCATCTGCAATCCTGTCTCTTCCCAACTTATGGCCCAGTCCTATTCTCTTTCTTCTCAGTGTGACAGTTACAGACTCCCATTGCAGCTGAAGTAGGGCAGCAGAGGGAAGCATGAAAGAAGAGTTTAATCATAGCAGTTCCCATACCTAGCTTAGCAAAGACCTGATCCTTCTTAGAACAATGACAGCAGAAAAACTCCCAATCACCCTACCTACACTGGTGTATGCTCAACTAAACACAACCTTTGCTGCAACTAAACACAAACTATGCTGCAAAGACCTTGAAAATGCCAACCAAAAGGTGTCATCTACAACTTTTCCATGTTTTTCTACATGTCTGAAGTGGAATAAATTTTTAAGAAGGCAAAGCACACACACTTGATACTAAGGTTATTTCTCCTGTCATATTTCAAACTTCTGCTCCAAAACACTGATACATTATTCCCCAAGGATGTATTTTTCATTTTAAGAGATGTTTGTCTCTAATCACATTATAAAACCAACATAGAAACTAATTAATAAAACCAATGCATCAAAACTCTAAGTTCTCCTTTAATTTTTCTTCATAGGTGGATTTCTGTGCAAATGTGAATCACTTACTCTTTTCATAAATTCAACATGAAGCTCTTATATTGACTTTTGTGTGAGATGACGGGGTCAGAAACAAATTTGGGTGGGCCATATAGAATGAGAGACAAAAGAGTACAGAACAAAGCATTAGGTTAAAGTAAGGTAGAATGTTAATCTTCCACACGATCTTTCCAAAATAATGTATATTACATCAAGGCAAATCAAGATATACCTCTTTAGAGGGACATCTGGATTCATTGGGAGTAGCTAGAATATTTTTCCACTTGGACTTTTTAAGTACTTCTGATAACTAGTGCTCATAGATATAATGCTTTTTTTCTTTTCTTTTTTTAAATTAAGTTTTACACAGACAGACCACCTAAATACAGTCTGGTCTTTCCAAAGAAGCAGCATTCAAATGATGTGCTGAAAATCAGCAAGAAATTAACTTAAATAAGCAAAAGATCACAGAAAGCACAAATAAAAATAAATCAGCAATTCAAAGTTCTTAACACGTAGTGCATAACTATAGATAATAGCTACATACTGATAATAACTACACATTGATTTTTTTATACATACATTCATACCTAACTACACACAGTACCTCTTCCCCCACTACCTCTTAGATTGAAACTTGAAAATAATTCATTTTAGTGATAATTTACTTTTATATTTTAATTATTTAACTATGATTCTCTGTTTTCTCTCTGAAGTCCAGCATCTCTATACTTACTAAAAAAAAAAAGAAGTGCTCCAACTTAATACATAAGTGCCTAGTGACAGACTTCAGCCCGTACACTGTCTGTCTGCTGAAATTTGCACACTGACTGGAGAAGTTGAACAGAATACAGGACTGACATTATATCTAAAGCCTCCAAAATAAGGAAGTCCTCTCAACAAGCAGACTGCAGAATATTTTCTTGTATAAAAGCATCCAGGCTTTTTACTATATATAAATCTGTGACCTGTAATCCACTAATCTTTGAGTATGTCAAAGTCATCAAAAGAAAAAGGAAAATCAAAAAAAGGCTTTAGCAGTGTGGCAGGAGTTTTATAGTTAAATGAGATGAAAGAAACTCAGTGCAGTATTTAGGCCACAAGTAAAATAACTGAGAGAAAAAAATCAAGGGAAACATCTGCTAAGACAATTAAAGGGCATAATAGCCATCATGAGGCTAATAAAGAGACATGCACTGAATACTAGGTAATTTATTTTTTCTAAAACACAATAGCACTGGCAAAAATGATGACAGGTAAAGGAACTCTCTGACAACAAGGAGAGAATGTTACTACTCTTTCTAGAAATCAAAACAAACTGCATAATAGAGAATGACTAGGTCTAAATGTGTAAATGGAAAACCAATAAATTTTAACTTAAGATCAACCTTAAAATACAGAACAAAAAAAAAGCACTGAAAATCTGAATTTGACAAAAGCCTAAGTCAGGAATCGAGGCATCTACACAAACTGACAAACTATTTTAAGCTTATATAAGGATATTTATGGTTTAAATTTCTCCATGTTTATCATGACCTATATTCACATTTCAATCTCAGACACCTTTTACTAAAAAGGGTGCAGCTCCAATTTATCACAGCCGAGATTTTTTTTTATGTGATCAGTACATATGGTGGTATTTGCATTTAATTTATCTTTTCTGAAAATCTTTTATTTTTGACTTTGACTCAGAAATGGCTTTTTATTCCAATATTTTAGCTTAAAAAAAAAAAAACACTTCAGCATATTTTCATCCACAACACACATGTGGGTAAGTGCAGTAGCTACTTCAAACATGTGGAACTAAACCAACTTATCTCTTCCTTATCCTTTCACTGATAAACTGGCTCCTTCAAACTGACAGTTTTACAGACATTAGCAAGGACATAAAAGAAAATGCAAATAGATCATCTGTCTAGCACCCTTGCAGTGAAACCTTATTGTTTATTCAAGGTCCCCAAGGGTCTAAACAAATGATGTTTCCAGCAATAAAATATTGTTAAAGCAACTCCTTCTGTAAGATCTTAATGCTTTAGCATAAGCATCTACAAAATATGTGTGGGCAATACAGAAACAGCCCGTGACATACTTCAGTCTGGGAGGACGGAGACAACTTAAAAAAACAAACAAATGACTTATTACACTTCTTAATTTTGCACAACAGATCTAACATACTGAAATATACTGATGCCTTTTATGAAAGGAGTATCTGGTAAAATAATGAGCACATTCAAAAATACACTTCCAGGGCTGGAAGTGTAAAATGAAAGACTACAATGAAAGGTTTTTATAAGCTAATATAAGCAATCTGTTACATAAACATGTCTGCAGGTTAAACCAAAACAGATTTCACAAAACAATGGTGTGCTCTGAAGAGAAGCTGTTCTAAAACCATTTTCATAGTAGCATTAAAATATTTCGCTGCATGTCATTAACATTTTAGATTATTTTCCAAGTGTCATTAAACTTGTTGGTAACTAGCCGTCAACTACTGTTACTGTCAAGCTGAAACGCTCTTTGAAATACTTATTATATTTCAGTAGGTTTCTTGAATTACTACTACAATGATGGTAACTCACTTCACGTGCACTTTAACTTGAGCCTGTCTCCCACTTTGCTGCAAGACGTGAAGACATTTTTACCCCTGTATAAAAATGAATGAACACCATTCTTTGCAAATGCAGCAATCTGTGGGAGAAAATGTACATTTTCCAACATGTAGGACTAGGATGGAGTCACAATTTCTTTTTTTAACCTCGCGCTAGTGCTTATTCCCAGCTTCCTTCCAAGTACCCATGCCTTTGTTTCTAACTTCAGACTTTGAGGAACAGACCATGCCTCTACTCAGGACAGGCAGACAGACAGGAGGCAGACAACAGAAACTGCGTGGAACTTCTCAGTGCTTTCTATACTTGGGAGTGCCACGAAGGACAAGACACAATGCACATTTGCCTCTTACTTTCATACTCCTTCTTCATAAAAATGACACTTGAACAAGCATATTCCAATTATTCAAAAGTCTCAAAATCACACTGTAACAGTAGTAACACACATATGCAGTCCCTTAAGTATACAAATAGAGAAACTCAGCATCACAGAAAACAGCTGGAAAGCAAACTGCCAAATAGTTCAAAACAAGTTCATACTACTTCAAAACGTTACAACTGTAACTAAGATGTTTAAAAAGAAAACTAAGGGGCAAACAGAAATACAAGCACCCTACTAGTACGTTCACAGTACCTCAGACACCTTCACCAAGTCCTGCCTTCCCAATAGCCCTTCATGAGCACTTAGTGTGTAAAATATCAAATCTCACATTCTGCCTACAGCAAATTCCAGGAAGAGACAACTCAAGTGAATTCCTGCTGCCTGGGTAACGGTACTCTTTTGCTCAATACCACCCTCGGTAAGACAGGGCTAAGAAGAGCTTTTGTTTTCTCCATTTATTTTCAGGATCTTTCAAAAAACTGGGATATAAATTTCAGCAGAAGACATGCCCAGATATGAGCCATCACCAAAACATTCAAAAGCAAGTTTAGATCACAAAGGGCAGATTTGTATGCAGGAAGAGTTTTTTTGTGCTCTGAAATATTCAGTGGTTTGATTAAGAGAATGTGAAGAAGCTTCTGCTAAAAGGACACACTGTTTGAGGCCAAATCATGTTTTCACCCTCTTTCAGAGTATCAGAGGAATAGAGCAAGCTGAGATGGTTATCATTTTAACTTGTCAACACTTCATATTTGGTAGGCCAGGACATGTCACATCCACTTGATATAAAGTCCAGCAAGCTTCAGACAATGTTAAGGGTCAAATATCTGAGATACTCACAGACTCCGAGCTACAGGCAAGTTAAAAGCTCTAGGAAAAAACACTGTTGAGGAGATAGATCAATTCTGAGCACACACGAACGTGAACAGAGACTTCTGAAACTATACGGACTAATATTTCAGCATGCAATTTTGGTACTGCACCTGTAGGTGGAGGATGTTCACATACTACCTAGAACTTATGCCCAAGTTACGCTTATACACATGGTACAACTAAGACACTGTCACTTGCTGTTTCATTTCATTTCTATGTCTTTACCTCCTTTTCATCTGTTTTCACGTAAAGCAATGCAAGTCTGCACAATAAAACATTATACGTAAAGGTTCTGTTTGCTTATTTGCTTTTTGAAATATATCATACAAATACACATCAAACAATCTAGAAAATATTTTTGACCTTAGAAAAAGCAGCTGAAATTTATTTTAAAATGTAGCAACGTTGTTCAATAAATAATTTTCACAAAAATGTGAAAGCCTACAACTTATACTCATTACATATACTGCCAGGCTTAGCTATTTTCAAAAAACAGTTTTTGTTAGTGATTAAGTAAACAGACTTGCAAAAAATGTTAGCTAAAAAATGAGTATGAAGTACTGACTCAGCTGCACGTAGACAAAAATGAGTGAAAAACATGATGTAAACTCAGGGAAAATTTTATTTTTATTCTAATTTTATAGGAACTTCATTTAGTGTTAATCCAATAAAGCTAAAGCCCTTAAACAGAACTGCATTTCAAACTTAAAAGTGTGCAATTTACCTAATCCACACAAACATAAACTATACTAACTCTGCACATTTTTTGCTTCCATGCCATTATTTTACTAGCAAAAAGTGTCACATTTTGCTTGAAATCATGATTTCATTTAACCCTTCACTACTTCTTTTAATTAATTATAATGCCAGTCTAAACATGTCTAATATTTTTATCCTGATTTGTTTCTTTCTATGCATATCTGTTAAGATTAGGTGTAGAATTTTTGCCAAAACTCCTAGACATGCTGAAAGTCACACAGTTACCAACCACATCAGTATTGTTTACTGTCTGCATTTCTTATACATTCCAGAGGCACAGGGACACCTGTATTTCTTCTATACCTTCTTAAAAGGTTGAATAAATCTGAAAATCAGTGCTTATCTGATTTGTTTCCATTAAGAGCAAAGAAACATTGACTTAAGAAATGGTTCTAAATAAGCCCATATATAACCTGGGTAATCAGAAATTAATTAATACATTATAACTTACTTCAATTAATACATTATTTATAATATACATTTAATTAATACATTATAACTTACTTTAAAAAACACTTCCAGGGTAGATCAGGTTTTATACATTTAAAACCAGATTCACTTCACAGTGAATCTTCCCCAAAAGCACTTCGCCATTCTAAGACAACATTCTTTCCTAGTCCAAACATTGTTTCTAAACTACTCTAGAGCTGCCTCCTGCAGTTTCAATGACTAAATCGATTCCCCCTTTTACAAAGAATAAATATGTATTAAGTTTCAACAGCTTTTCATTTATCATGGCTGGAATAAAATCTTTTGGATTTCCCTAAGAAACATAATGAGCAGCTGAAGATGACAACAAATATATGGTAGACACATGAGGACATGAGAATGGGTTATATTTTTTACCTCTGCAATTAGGATACAAGATCATAAAAATGGGGAGAAAAAATGCTCAACCACTGAAAATTGAGATTTCCTTCATTAAGATGCAAATCAGTTTCAAGTCTTGACATTCAACTCCACAGACACAATTATGAGAACCTAGATAGCCTTGTGACTTCAACATGGCTAAGCAGAAAAGCATGCCTTTGACATATAAGGCTAAATATCATTTATCTTACATGGAACAACCAGAGAGACTAAGGGTTCAAAGGACCACTTTGCTTATAAACAACCTACTCATTTCTGTCCCTACTGCAAAAACTGTCCAAAGCAATTAGTTCAGCAGCAACACCAAATCTGACCTTAGACTAAAAATACTGGAAGCACTTCTATATCATTTTCAGTCCTAATTAGCATTAAAAAACACATTCTCAGATAAATGTCATACAATTTATAAATAATTTTATATTTTATGTAACAAAAAAAATTCGTTAAAAATAGTATAATATATTGTGTTTACGCTAAACACAAATTAATAAATCATGACTGCTTTTTTAAAATCAGAAGAGTTGTGAAATTATACTACTTCAGTAGAATCAGAAGTGCACTTGTTCAGCTAAGAGGTAGAAAGAATACCTCAAAGAAATTTAACAAAGATTTGTGTTGTTTTCAAATAGAACATTATTTCTGCAATTTACTCTTATTCAAAAATGATGAGATTGTGTTTGTTTTTTTCCTGTCAGTTTTGTTTTGTTTTTTAAGCTTTTATGTATCTGCAGCATCAAAACTAAGGATAATACAATTATGTGTGATAAATCACCAGAAAACATTCAAAAGGACGAAATCTTACATGGGTTCATGAATATAAAGTCACTGACATTTCATCAAGTTTAATTCAGTATCACATTTATTTTCCTGTAAAGTACTGTAAAGACCTTTAAGTGTCCCTTGCAACTCAAACAATTCTATGGAAGTATGTGGTACTGGTCTTTGTTACATGCACAGACAACAAATGCAAACCTATAAACTACTTCAGGAGGTTATATGACGTAGATACATATACAGTAGTATGCTGGATACAGAAGTCTCAAAGGCCCTTTTGTCTGACTTAATAATTTAGGAGATGTTATACCTGATGCGTTCCAGTAATTTAGGGGAGAAAAAAAGAAAGAAACAAAACAGGACAGTACAGAACACTATCTTCCCAAATTGACATGTTCTCCAGTGAAAACATACAACCAGCAATAACTATCAATAACTAGAAATAACTCATATGTAAACAGATACATAAACAGTTAATATATATATTAGTCAGTATTACACCTGAAAGTAATTAATGAAAACAGTTGTTTTCATCTATTTATCTATTGTGATTGAATACACAGAACTCACTTTATTAGGAAATCACATAAAAACTTGTTCATTTGCATTCACAACGGATGGTGGGGAAAAGGTAAGAAAGTATGGAAGGGTACTCTTACTTACCAGGAGATTCTCCTGACAAATCTGGGGCTTGCGCTGAATCTGAAGAAGAAACCACACTGACAGCATTTGCAGGAATACCCACAGCAGCTGTAGTAGAGGAAATGTTTGATTTCTTGGGTGGTACTACAACACTCCTACACGAAGACAAAAAGTTATAAATTAATACTGTAGGAAAGTTCACACATGATCCTTGTTTACAAATGTAGCACATACGCTTCTGTGCCAAATTGTTGTTTGCTCTCTTTCTTTGTGATCTATCTTATCCTAAAGGACACTTCACTGCCATTTAGTTTTTACAATAGCTTAGTATCAAAGCCAGTTTATCAAAATTGCTGTGCTACAAGCATACAGTTCCAAGCTAAGAAGGATAAGTAACTAAACCTACAGTAAGGGTTGCCTAGACAGTACACTCCTTCTGATGTACTAATGCAGAACTGACAATTAATTGAAGGATATACTATAGCTAAAAATCGCCCAGCAGAATCAGTGTGTTAACATTCATACAGCTGTCACATATAGCTAATATAAAAATATATAAAAATAAACATATAGCTAATAACATTAGTTTGAGTATAACTTTATATCATTAAAGTTTGATTGACATATCAAAATACTCTTAGCAGTAGAAGAAAATCTCCATTTTCTATGCGAGTTTAATTTCAGGCCTTGTAGTCAGCACTGAAGAGGAAAAGATGCGAAGTGGGAAGTTAGGCATGGAGATTTATCTCGTATGTAACTACAACATCTATTTATGCCATACAAATTTCAATTAAATTGTAGCACTTTATTCCAAATACCTAAAAGGCCTTGTTAAGCATACGTTAAAGGCATTTTTAATTGCAAGTTAGCTCCATAAACATGCAAAAACCCAGCTAATGAGGTAAAGAGTACAGCTGATATATAATGCACTCCCACAGCAGCGCTTACTTTTAATTACCTGGTGTTAACCGTAAGCCGAAAGTCTTCAACATTCAATTTATTTAATCACGTCTTTTGTTGGCAGTACTATAACCACACACTGAAGCTATTCCCTTAATAGCTTTAAAACATTCATTTTCTAAATAAACTAACTTAAAAATGACCCAAATTAAGGTGTGATAATAGTAATCAAGAAGTTCTGTTCAATATTTCTAAAATCGTTCTTGCCACAATGAAGAAAAGAACGTAATGGATTTGACTCTCTTCAGTTCAAAGGATGTCATAGAAGCTAGACAATGTTACTGACCAAATCAACCCTTCTTAATGGCAGGAATAGGCAGCCACCGTACTTGGAGGTAGAACATGTCATATCATTATAAGGGTGACTGCTAATGTTAACTATACACTAAAAAATAGAAGCAACAACACCTGAGCCCCAAATCTAGATACTGTGTCCAAACCATGAATTTCACTGATACGCTCATGTCAGTTTCCCCCCAAAATGAACAATGCACTCAAAAGATTCACTTATTCAGATCGTCTTCTAAATTATATCTGCTCTACCAATTAATTCTGCATTACCAAGGTATAAGAAAGGGTTATTTTGCTCAATATTGTGTGACATCAGCTGCCTGGGAACTGTTACTGCTAAGCTGTAACATGCTTAAGTTCTGGGAGAGGTTCAGAAATCCACGAAATTTACACGGTAGAAGATGCATCCACGCATAGTAAATATCTGGACACTTGACCGGTCTACAAAATTAATGTCCAGATGTATTCCCTTACTGATTTTCATCTCTTGTAACCAATTCAAGAAATACTGACCAATACTATTAACCAATATTCAACAGACACGTTAGAAATACATGTCTACTCACATAGATTGCATGAGGTCTCAATGACTGAGCTGGAAATGAATTATTTGCACACTCACTAAGATACAGAAACAAATAATTCTTTGCTGCTAACAAATATACCCACAATTATATTTCATACAATGCAGTACGGCAGAACATCTAGTGACAAATTCTGGTGCCACCTGTAGACATCAATTATGCATAAATAGGTTGTCTAAGATACGATTCATGTAACTTAACTTCAAATTGGAAGACATCAAATTACTTTTTACACTCTCTTCTTCAGTTAGAAAGTCTTATGTTTCCAAGGCTTAAAAATCTATCATAATTCTCTTGAAGAATGAAATCAGGATGGCTGCGCCCTCTGAATGTCTATGAGCACTACAGATCCTATTCCATGGTTCCACTAAGAGCCCCAAGAACTAAGAAGCAGCTGATATTTCAAGACTTAAAAGGCAGCTCAGATGCACATCTTAAAAATACCAGATACACATAACTGGATTAACTTCTAACTTCAGATATTAGAAACCTCTCCATTTTGGATGAAAATACAAAAATAAACATGTTCTCCTGTACACGACAGTCAGTGCAAACATGGAAGAAATCCTATTTCATTTTCTGAACTGTTTCTGACACAACATCACATATGATCATTACATCCTGTAAGCTTCTACTGACCTTCAGCATGCTTTAGTGTAGCAGCACTTTCAGTAAGTTGCAAGTTTCTCTATAGCTACTCAAGGAGAAGTGCATTCAAGCAAAGATACTAGAGAGTTTTTTTTTTCTGGGCTGTGACAGCAGTGAGTGAGTACAACAGACCCTTCTGCCTTTTAAGATCTTTTGCATACCTTTTCACTTTCAAATCCGTAGAGGTTTGGATGTGCACAATAAGCTACCACTCTCATTCATTCAGTAACTTACTTCCCAATAACATAAAAAGGAATTATATTCCAACACTTTCATTGTAATTTTCAGTACCTAGCAATGGCATTCACTTTAAGGAAGATACTTAGCACTAGGCATATGGCACCAATACACAGCTACAAGGTAGAGATGTTGACGGATTTACTAGTAGTAATTACATAACTTCTTCCCTTTCACTTTGATTCAATGAACAAAAATGAATAATTACACTTTTCATACTTTGAAATACAGAAGAACCTATACAGTACATAAACAGCACACATTAGTGTGCACAAGCCTACTGCAGACAGTTCCCACATGCTCTGAGCAAGAAATACTCCCACTAAAAGTCTTATAAGAAACTGATAGGTTTTCACACCTGGTAAGTTTTTTTTTTTTTTTCCTAAGCTTTTAGATCAAGAA
This sequence comes from Tragopan temminckii, assembly GCA_028571105.1. Classification (NCBI taxonomy): domain Eukaryota; kingdom Metazoa; phylum Chordata; class Aves; order Galliformes; family Phasianidae; genus Tragopan; species Tragopan temminckii. Next base: position 12,825,439 of record JAOWBP010002392.1, read on the forward strand.
AAATCTGTTTCATGAATTTCACCGTAATTCCTCTGTCTGGAGGCTATTTTAGATCTTGGTCCCTTGTTTCGAACTTGCTAAAAGGTCCAGAGACTGCTAATGATGCACCACAACCAAAGTCTTCTGCTGTGCTTCATAAACATTCAACAAAATAAAAGGCAACTGTTCAGTGGATGGAGAAATAGCTGCTTCACATTAAGAAGTCTAAATGTTGGAAGAAAACAGAGGCATAGAATTCACCGTAAAGCTTTCACCTCTAACTTCCAGTTCTGAATGGAACTTACTTTAGACAGTGACCTTAAAAGGTCAACTGAAATAATTCAAATAAAACAAACAGCGTTTTTGGTGAGTAAAGAAAGCAAGAGCAGTGTCAATCTGAAGCTCATAGCCAGAAGTGTGAGATATTGGCCAAAAATACAATATAAGAAAATCTCAAAATCCCAAATGTACTTTCGCTCTTTGCCTTATGGTCAGTCACCATAAGTACTTCATTCAAAAATGCTTCAAGTACTGTAACAACAATCAAATAAAGCATCAAAATATTTTAATTATTTCATAGATGAGCATCACTGCAATATTTGTAATGTAATCACAGAATCATAGAATGTTTACTTCTACGCACGTTTTCCCATTCCATTTCTATTGGAAAAGCACATTTTTGAAAAACAAATGAAAAATTTACCATGTATTCAAAGCATAAAAATTGGCCATTTTCTTTTATTCAAATTATTAAATTCTCTCATTTTTACTTGTTTGCACAGTAATACAATATTTTCTCTGAATATTAAGGTAGAAATGTAATGGTTAAAAAAGAATTACTACAATTAATTTTACAAGATTAATTAAATGCTAATAAAAGTAAAATTAACGTTACTATTGGAAAAAATGCATGAGAGTGGAAAAATCCCAATGAAATTCTGTAGTAAATAAATCATGTGGGAATTATGAAGTATTTGCCATATTAAATCAGGTAAATCAGATAAGTGTATTAGAAATGAACATGCTTCCAACTTCTTTCAAATAACAGGGCACTTGCTTCCAAAAAGCAAAAGAAGACTTCTGTGTAGCTAAGCAAGTAAGTACCTCTTAAGAGTTAAATACTGTTATGCATGTGAATAAAATATTCATAAATTTTAGCTTGAAATCAAATTTTTAAGGCTTGAAGTAGGAGTTTACAGCAAGTGAACTGATAAACGTAGGTCAGGCATAGTGAGAATTAGCCACCATAAATACATCTTAGCCAGAAGGTCAGTGTGTTATTAGTCCCAATTATGCTGAAGTGTAAGAAGCCTTCGTGTTGCAGACAATTATTCACTGCTGAATGAGCACAGACCACTGAGCTGAACGCTGACTTCTATCACAGACAAAGGCTTGCTCAATAATGATCTATTCTGCCAAATTCTATAAGGATTTACTTACTGAAAGCTCTCTTGTTTTCAAGATCACAGATTTCTTTGTTTCAACAAAGAAGTACGAAATGTATACAAATACATCATAAATTTTGAGCACATTTTTCCTAATTATTTATTCTTTATAAGTTGTAAAATCTGCAACTGATTTTAAACGTATTTTAAGTACCAGATTTACCTTGGGCATGAGACAAATATTCCTAATACAACATGGGCCAGGCCAAACTGATGATCTCACTATAATTTAAAAATACTTACATGAGCTCTAATTTCTCTTGACATACAGGAATTTATATGAATATAAATCTCAGCATTCAAGTTTTTAGCACTGAGCAGCAATATAGGTGACGGTATGCCTGTTTCCCTAAGGGATAATGGTTTCAATTCAAAAAGAAGTTAGTCTTATTCCAGGTTATCAGAATGATGACCACTCAAGAGCTCCTACGCAACGAGCAAAGACCAATGAAGAGGATCAGAGACTTATTTTTACCTCTGCTTTCTAAGTCAGGAAAGCAAGCCTGCCATGTCAGCATCATTCTACAGGCTCTGCTGTCTGCAGATAATACCCATTCTCTTACGTCTCCCTTTAAATACCGAAGGAGAAAGGAAGAAAAAGAGACTCTCTCAGAGCCATGAGAGATCAGAGAAAAGGGAGCAGGAAGACAAGATGATAGAAAGAATCAGCTTTAAATCAACTTGGCAGGGAGACGACTTCAAATGATTTGACTCTTCAACTAATGCAGAATGCAGATTTTTGGGGCACCAAAACAGTTGAACTTCTCATCAGTCACGGACAAAAAAAAATAGAAATTCAACATTCTCATTTTCTGTCCTTATCTGTGACTAGTGGACAATCTTGTAAATGCGAAGTTCATTCTTTTTACACTTCAAGCCTAAATCTATGAAGTCTAAAATGTATTAATTCCATATAAAAATCAACTTTATATCTAATACAAAACACATGATTGTGATTCAAAAGTCTCTATTCTTCAAAACCCTTTGTATCAGCTTCCAATAATAACATGACAGAAGAAGGGGAGACCAAGTTATTTTGCACTGCATAGTAAAAACATTCAACTTAAATTTCTGCTTCTCTTTTTCTTCGCTTTTTTTTTTTTTTAAACCTGAACTTCTGTTATTTTACTTTCTAACTTATTTAAATTTGTTTGCATTAGTCTCCTGTCCTTTTCTACAAGATTACTACTAAGTAAGAAAACCGTTGTTTCAGGACTCACTGAAATTGGAACACTCATTTAGCCCCTGTGGATGCCGGGAAAAGCCAATGCAAGTCTTGAACTTTATCATGATAAACCCTTGGCACCCACTAATCACAAGATCGTATCTTCACATAAGATAAGGGGAAGATTTTTGGCATGGGAATGAACACACTCACCTAGCTGTTTGCAAAGGCTTGGAACCTGGCAGCCTTTCAGTAAGGTTTCACTCACATAGCTGTTACTGTATACTCTCCAGCTATGGCTGGGAAGTTGATAATCCTTGAGATATGAGGAGAGTTTTGATTTCTGACACAGCATTCCTGAGATAAATGCAGGATCACAGAGATACTTTGAAATTCCCAGAGACACCCCAGCAGTAAACTGCTGCATGAGAACAACTTTTAACAAAGTGTTTTTTTGTTTTTAGGAAAAAAAGTTAAATAAATATTAACTTACAGAGCTTGTTCGCTATCAGACAATACGTTATATTTAAACCAGACACAGAAAGAGAGCATCCCGATGCCTGTTTTTCCAAACTTTCTTGATGCACTCTTAGCATTTTTGTGTAGCCTAGAGATGAAAGCTCCTCTTTCCAACTCTGTTACAGTTTGCCATTAAAGGTTTTTCTTTCCCTGGTATAACTCCTTCCAATGACTGCCACTACATATGATGTCACTGTATTTTAAGAAATCATATTATCTAAAGATACAACCACTTACAAGTAGTCATGAAACTTTTCCCTCTGCATCATTTTAAACATAAATGTTTCATATATACAGTTACTGTATCTTCTTGATTAACAGATTTACTACTAGTTAGAAACAAACCTCATCAGAAATAAGCATTTAATCAGAGATGCAAGATTGTGCGTGTCCCTACCAGATTACAACTAAGGATAAAAATTCTCTATCATTAAGTACACTTTTGTCTGCCTGACATACCCATAAAGAAAACCACATGAAAAATTCATCCAAGAAACACAGAACAGCTGGCTTAATGAGGTCACGTGCAACTGCTGATGGACCAAATATTTTATCCTAGTTCACAACCTTCTCCTCATTTATTTAGCTCCTCCCATCAAAATCAAAAAGTCACAGGAAAGTAACACCCTCATGATGGTGTGGAGCAGTCAAGATAGCTGCATGCCTCACAGAACTGCCTGCCCTCTGCTCTTCCATTCATAAGCATGCTGCTGCTTTACTGCTTCCCTCTATGCACAACATCACAATCCCTTCCACACGCCTGTATACATTTCTTGCTAAACTGCTTTACTTTCAGTGACAAAGTAATTGTGTCTCAAGGTCAAGTAATTTCAGAGTGGCAGTTAGAAATGACTGGCAATTTGGAGAAAGAAAAAAAAGAGAAGAGTCCATCTGGGACTGTGTGTCACTGGAAAGATGCAAAGGCAAAAAAGCAAGTAGTTCTTCACCAAATATACCAGTTTTTGTGGTTCAAATCTCTGCCGTTCAACAATGAACCATAAGAATTTTCTAAAGACTAACAGTAGTCACAGCTCTAAAACTGTACGCTCTGTCACATCAATTGCCCACTTACTCTAAAGAGCAACGATGGGTATTTATAGGGAAGTGCCACAAGGAGCAGGAAGAGAGGGGCATGACAGATTATTATCCAGTGTCTCTGTTCTCCTACTTTTAAGACTCTGTCCTCACCTTCCTTTTGCTCCCCAAACATTTTCTCCTGTTCAGCATTTAAGCGGAACTGTAATATTTATTTTGAGACAAGAGCAAAAGAGCCAAGTGCTAGCATACACCAACTGTAATCTAGCCAGAGAGCAAGCACTATTCTTTCTCCCATCAGTGATATGGGGATCTGAACTGAGAAAAATGTTGATACAGCTGCACTCACACCACTGGCAAAGTTGCACTTCTTTTTTGGGTCATCGCTAGTTTGAGCAAGACAGTTACAGACTGCAGAGACATTAGAGCCAAAGGAGATCCATAAATAAGTAAATAATACCTTGCTAATGAGGGATCTCTCACATTAGATCCACTGCCAATTTTCTGTTTACGACTAAGGCTTTTCTAGAGGCAAGCATGCAAATATTGAAAAGATTCTTTATTTTGTCCTTAGTTTCCTTTGCTGTCTTTGGTGAAAGAAAAGCAGAAAGAACAGTAAAAGACAATGTGGCCTATTATATTTTGGAAAAGAGCTAATGAGACTGAGATGTAGGGAATATCAAAATTATCACCAGGAAAAGAGATTTCAAAAAGAAAAC
>JAOWBP010002392.1:12830472-12849255 GCA_028571105.1 Tragopan temminckii
CATGGCAATACAAACATGTATTTTCACAAAAAAAATATGAAAGTAGTCTATAGGTGGAAGGACATCCAGTTGATTCCTCCATTGTCTCCATTATCCATTTGTTAAGCAGTCAGTATTTTTTTGGTCCACAGCAAGAGAAACTAGATACAGCCCTATTACCAATACACATGCTAATCTACACAAGTGAGTTTCTTTATCATCCATTGTACTTCCTGGGTCCTTTAAAACTAACAAAATGTGCATAGTGTAACATAACTCAATAGATTGTGAGCCAATTCCTCATTTAGGATATGTAAAATGTAATGGTTCCTCTTCTTCATACTGGGACAAATGTAGTTAGGAAGACAGTGATCTGCCTGTCTCCTTAAGTGGTTCGTGGTAGTACTAAACATAACCTGAAAGTTTATTCCTCAGTTATCCTGACGTATCACAAATCTGTATCAGTCTTACCTTGCAGGTATTTCATCTGTTCTATCTCACATTGTTACCATCAATATCAAGAGAGAGAAAACCACTAGATGCCTGCAGAGCAATTGCCACATACAAAAGAATTTATTATTATTTTTTTTTAAATATAAAATTCTCTCCTAAAAAAGCCCCAGTCTTTCTCCGGGATTTCTATAAACTATTTGCTTGAAAAAAGGCATATTAGGCAAATACAATCGGGATACAGAAACACTTCAGAACTGTTCAGAACACAGTGATAACAAGGGAAAACGATGGGGAGACAAAGATAGTTTTAAGGAGAGTAACAGCTGGTATCCACAGCAGAGGATAAAGAAGGTGGCAAAAAATCTGAAACTGCTGCATTTAGGAAAACAGGCAAGATTAAACAACAGCTTTCACACTTAAAATCTTTTCTTTCACTCTTGCAATCATTTGTATGCCATTTCTTGGCATGCTTTCAGTACTCCTTCTGAGCTGTAACGTGCATGGGCACAGAAGAGTCAACTTTTAAAAAGAAGTGATGACTGAGGCATTCAGGTTTAACTTAACCACCAATCATTTTTCATTTCCATAGTATTTTGTAGCATAACATAAAATCCCATAAATTGCAGAGTATACTCCAGTACCTTCATGATGAGCCTACGTGATGTCAGTGGACTCTGTTCACAAGTTCTACTTATAAACCAAAGCACCCTGATTATATTAAGTACGTGAGATCTGGTCACGTGAAGCACCAGTTTCATATTCTTTACAGTCAGCTTAAGCAACCTGAAACAGCTCAAAAATTTTAGAAGTTACATTACCTGTCAAAGGAATGGAACTGTACAGGCTGCTCAGCAGCTCCATCACCAAGAACTCCAAGAAAGGCTGGTGGCAGAAGAGCAGGATCTACTGCAGTCCCATCAGCTGGTGTGCTTACTAAGCTTCTCAGAATGTCCTTTACGTTAACATTTTTTGCAGCTGGCACAGAAGCTGAAGGTTTACTGTCCTCTGGTCCAGTCTCACCTCTGTCCTCCTGAGACTTATTTACTTCTAAGGACAGGGTGCAAAGTACTTCACTAACAGCATCTGGACCTGCACTGACACTCAGAGCTCCTGCTTCAGCAACACCGCCCGAACTGTTTGTTTGCTCTGAAGCTGGCTCCTCCCCAAGACCAGAGTCCCTTCTTTGTACAGATGCTGCACACTCTGAATCTTCAGTGGAAGCTGAAGTTAAAGCACCAAGAGCAGCAGATGGATGTTCCAAATCTGTTCAAAGCAAAGTCAGGAAACAAATTTTAAGTTAATTATTAACACAACTGTATTCACCACATTGCTCCAAGAAAGTAACACCGATAGGTGACAAAGGAAATAACATAAAATAATAAATCTGTAAGAGGAAATATTAAGTATTTAATATGAAACTTAGAACAGAAAAAATTCTGCTCATTTCTAAGAAGCTTGAAAAGATATAACATCCAAAATTGCAGCGACAAAGAAACAGAAGATACTGACTTAACAGTGAAAGAATGAAAACAAACTGAGTACTCTGAAGAAGAGTAGAAAGAGGAAAAAAATACAGTCTTATAGCAAAAACAAAAAGCTGGCAGTCTGCTAATGCAGACTGAATTGTAAGCAAAATCATAACGTTTCTGCAACAAGCATTCATGACTACTTAACTACTTCAGTGAGACTGAACTACATGGCAACACAGATGAGGCTGTTCTCAGAAAGATTCATACAAATACTGAGACAAATCCAACAGTTTCACATTGTTTATCTAAGTGCTTACAATGCACACGTTTCTGTATGACCTTAAGTGGACATCTACAGAATTTTAAAATGCATAACTTAAGTTATTTCATTTAGCCAAATAATTAACAGTTCACCTGCAGCAGAAGTTCCATTATTTTCATTCTCTGATTCCTTGAATGACTGACTGTAGTTTGGTGGTCTTCTTTCATTCTGGGGTTCCAGAATATCTCTGTATTTTGAAACCATGAGTACAGAAATAAAATATACAACTGCCAAGGCCAAGAACTGAGCCTGTTTACTATCCTCCTGTAAAAAAGGACACACACAGATCTTCCATTACAATTTCAGTAGCATGCTTATTTTTCTCTAAAGTATGCCCAGCGCTACCATAAACAAACTGAATATAAGCTGATATGTCAAAGAAAGAACAATATTCTATACTCACAATCTAGCTCACCTATAAAGCAATTGTATTCAAGTGGCACTAATCCCTGTGTTTCTCTTATATAAATATGACAACATTGACTAGGGTTGTATGTTTTGACTACATGCCTAAAATTAGTGCAGAGACTAAGTTGTCTTTATTTACAGGCATTTGCTTTACTACGTTTCCCCAGATTTGCCAAGACACCAACTGTGAAGTACTACCAGGCACGTGGACTCAACAAAACTGAAAAAGCATTCATAAGTTATTGCATAAAAATGAAGGAAGTAGAACAAATTCCAGAACCCAAGTTATGAGTTCGTTTCATCCTCAGACTGTCTGGATGGCTGTACTGTGGTATGTTTAATTTAGACAAGAAATGCTAATATTTATTTGCAATACCTATATAACTTTCTGAAGAGATTTTAATAAAAAGTTTAAAAGCATCTTACTGTGATTTATGTCAAGTACCTCCTCAGAGCACTCAAGAACTACCAGTGAAAGAAATGAAAAGACCTATATGGCCACTTCTGAACAGACAATGACTTAGCCTGAAACCATCCGCTTTAGCTTTTGGTTAAAACAAATCTACCGAAAGAAAAACAGTTAGGGACACTTGGGAATCACAGGAGAAATTAATAATTTGGGTCTTCAGTGACCAACAAGTAGAAAAAAGAGGGCTGAGGAAAGACGTTTCATTTACATAAGATCTCAGGTAGCAAACAATTTTGTTCCTTCTTTGAGACATTCAAGAAAGTATGTTAAAATGTCAAGTCCTTTTAAGCACGATCGGAGTGTAGTCTACTACAATGGTAAGGATTAGCAAGAATTTTCTTCCCATATGAGCTTTTGCAAGACAGTTTCCAATTGTACTTAAAATTAAGTTATTGACCAGTGAAGCAGTGTTAGTCCCTCCTCACCAACTTTTTTTCTGCTACTTTTACAGAACTCTTAAAAAAGTTCAGATATTACCACTATTGGTGGTTAAGTAGAGTCTATCCGGGTTCCACCCACACATTTTCAAATCATACTAATCACAATTCTATGCACTGAATGCAATTTTAAAAAGCACACACAAATCAAGCATGAAACATTCAAATGCAAAAAGAAACAGCTCAGGTAAAAAAAGTGTATCGTTTCACATCTATTTGTGAAACAGAAAAACTGGTGGATTACATGAGCAAAAAACAGTATATATGTATACTATTTTTAAAATAAAAATAAAAAACAAAATACACTTGATTTTGAAGATTTCATTATTTAATTGCCACCAATATTCACTACCTGTTACTATTCTGCATGCTGACACCAAGGTAGGGGTTGAAAGAAGCTTGTTTCAATCATTAATTGCTGTAAATACTTTTACCTAAACAATGCTGGATAGCACAAATGTCACTGCTTTAATCATTAAAGTTGCCTAAATACTCAAAATAGTGTAAAGCTCCAGCATTCCATCTTGTGGCTATTAATGACTCAGAGCCATTGCAGCTACTGTACTTGCAGTACATCGGGGTTTTTTTACGCAATCAATCTCATTTCTTCAATATCAGCTATAAAGCTGCTGACATACAGCTAAGTTATTTTCAGTCAATTCAAACCATAAAAGCATACACAGAGATACAGAACACACACACAAACTGGTTCCTCTGAGGGGAAGTAAGGGAATTACAGTTGGTCTCAAATTTGTAACTATATAGAGTTACTCATTTTTCAAAAAGTATACAAAAACATCTTTCTGATTCAAACATATACAGATAGTCTACGTACAGCATATGAAAGTACATATCTGTACTAGAAACAACACATTTAATATCTGAGAGCCATTTTCACCTGTCTGTTTCCAGTCCCAAACAATAAAACATAGCCCACAGAGTTCATGCTTTCTCAGTTACTGTGAGCAGTACTCAGTTTCTGTATAATCAATTTAGATAAACTGTAACACAGTGAGCGTTCAGGCAAACAGGTAAACACAGAAGCCTAGCTACAAAGGAAACAACATGACTGGCAACTCACTATGTCTCTGAACACTACTGCTCGAAGTCTATTAATATCCATGTCCTGCAGAAGTCTGTCAAGGTCTCGTATTGGAGAAATTCCACCAGTCACAATGTCCACTGGACTCTGTTCAAAAAAAGATTCTGTTTTTAAAAGCATTTTACAAAGAATCACTAAATGCGTACTATTTCCCACCGTACATAATACTATCGTAAGTAGGAACACAAACATCAGACAGTAATTTCATATTGAAAAAAAAATCTTCTGGCAAGGCAAACTCTTCTGACAGAATTATTTCACTGAGGGAGGTTAAGTATGTAAATGTTAAATCTGTATCTTGGAAAAATCACTTTAGCATTTGCAGTGTTCATGCTCTTCAGATCAATTAAAGGATCAAGGGTGTGGTTATGAATTTCAAAAACCACCCCTCTGTACAGAGTAATAATTACTGACTTTTGTTCTCCTGAATGAGCTCTCATACTTGCCTTCGCTGCAGACTTTCCTGCTCCTATAAACCCCTGCATTGTTTTTTGGTTCTTTGCAACATCTCCAATTGGCTTCACCTGTGCATGTTGCTGACACTCCAAGCAATTTCTTACTGCTATGGCACATACTTAAAGGAAAAAAAAAAAAGTAAAAAAAAAGTTAAGAATTACCCCAAGAAATAGTATTGTCTATATCCCTTACAGAGATGTATAATACATTTCAGTTTATTAAAGCTTAAGCACACCAATAAAAGAAAATATTTTGCTTCTATACATTTTAAATAGTTGCAAAAGAATGCTCAAAATACTTCAATGATTAACACCAAACTATTAGAACAAATAAGTTATAAGTCTAAATTATCAAGTTAGCATTATTACATCCTTTTTTCACTTCTCATTGAATTTTTACCATGCATGCTATCTCATGGGCTGGGGAAGGTGAAGTAGCTTAATTTCATACACTGGCAAGGAAGATACAGAAGGTACACTAGAGAAACAAATAAGAATAGCTGCTTCACAATGCTCTTGGACTAAATACGCTTATGTTACATGATACAATCTTTTTTTTTTCTTTTTTTTTTTTTAGCTTCACAATTGTACCTGTTTTATCTTCTAATATGATTTTCAAAGGAAAAAAGAACTACCCCACCTCTATACCTGTTTGCATCCCATAAATCTTGTTCTACCTGCACAAAGTTTTAATTGCCTAGAAAGGGAGAGGAAGGCTAGTTACTGATGATGCTCTGAGCTGCTCTGGCTCTCATGCAAATTAAATTTATCATTGCAAAGAAATCTTACAGCATGCAACTGGCATGAACGCTCTCCTCCTATATTAACCATTTGGATGCATCACGATTCTTATTATAATTCTTTAGAAATGATCACTTCAATCCAATTTGAATTGAACCTACTAAAGTTCTGGTTATGCCTACTGATCAGATTGATCCCTTCTGAAGTAAACATCTCTAGTCTGCATTTGTCCTTCATCTACCGACCACAATATTTACATCTCTTTTCTAAGGCAGATATGTAAAGGTTCACAGGTTTATACTCAGTGCAAGATTTCTTTTTCTTAATGCTGAAGCATTCTCAGTCTCGACCGTCTAAATAACTTTGGAAAATAAACTATCACGCTCATTCATGGATAAAATGAAGACTTACACCCACAACCGTCAGGCTACCAAACTCACTTGAATCATTTTTTTAATTTAAACTTTTTTGAAGAGGGGAAAAAAAACACAATGCATATGCATTGGAAAGTACAGTAACAGTAAAATAGTAAAAGATCCCAAGGCATCTTTGACTAAATCTAGTCAATTTAAAAAAATAAAACAAAAAATTCAAACTACCAGTAGCTAATTATTTAATGTTATCAAGCTTCTATATTTATTAAGTGATTTTATTTACTTACCCAGACGAAGACATTGTCGTAGAATTCCTCCAGATGACATATTTTTCTCAGACTCAATTTCAGTGAAACCAAGAGAGCTTGCAAAAATTAACACGTCTACAAGGTTAATTAATCTCTGGAGAAATGTTAAAGCAGCTTCTACCGAAAGTCCTTGAGTTGCCTCAATGTTCTCCAATTCATGCTACACAGAGAAAAATTCAAAGTAACATTAACTTCTTGACAAAGATGATACTTTGTACAAATCAAATGAAGAAAAATGTATGCTGGAAGTCCATTTTCAGCCACAAAGCAGTAACTAATAACTGTTCCTAGTATATGATTAATAATGAGATTTAATTTTATTCCAGACCACTATGGGACGATGCAGCTAAGTAATGACTTTTTATCTCTTCAGGCAAAGACGGCAGGCACTCTATTTATCCTGGAGAAAACGTGGAAGTAGCAAAAGGGAGGAAAGATGCTTGTGGAAATACTCCCCTTTCTCAAAAGAACTGATATAATATTTAACATGCTATTTAAAGGAAGGCATACTCCCCAAGAGAAATATTCAAATAAAAATGAAATCTCTTACAGTAGCAGACGTGGCAGCAGAAAGCAGTGGCAATATTCCACCACAAGCCATGATCATGTTGTCCATCACTTGAGAGATGAGGTGAATGGTATTGTGTACAAATATGACATTGTCACTGCTATTCACAAAGTCCATTACAGTTTTTGTAGAATGACTGTCCAAAACACAAAAGCAGGTTTCATGAAAATACTTTCAGAAAAGAGCTTCCTTTTTTACAGTATTTTAGTGTGTTTGTTTACAAAAAAAAAATTAAACAGTTAGCAAAGGGCAGCAAATACCACCATAAGATTTGGCTGATATTCCTTACTCTAAACCTAAAACTACATTTCCTTTCAGTTCTTAAACCTCTCCAAATCACAGACAGCTAATAACATCAAGATGTATGATTAACATCTTGGATAAAGAAGTATTATAGGCTGGTCCATGATTATCTGTTAAAGCAGAAGTCACTGTATCAATGCATAAAATAAAGTCCCCTGGAGGTATTAACTGAATGCTAATATAAATCTGTGGAAAAACAAACTAAATAAGACGACATAAATAAATACTAAAATATGAATAAATACTACAACAAAAAAATGGACGTTGGGATATAGGCAATAAAATAGATTTTAGAGTATGAGTAAACTACCAGATGTGCAGCTTTCCAAGTTCAAGAGCAACTCCGATACAGTTTCAAGGAAATCTCAAGATAATCATAATCAAAATGCCAGTCTACATCATCCAATGAAAAGCACAAATTTACCTTCTCCACATCTGTATATCTGTTTCAATGGAAAAGAGCAAGTCCGTAAGCAAGCGCTGATGCATCAGCGACCACTTAAACTCAGGAATACGGAACACAGTTGATCTAGAGTCTCTTCTCTGCCCATCTGATGTAGCAGCTAGCTCTTGTCCTGAAGAATCTTGCTGCCTTGACATCTGAAAACACAATTTTTAGACCAAAAAAAAAATACCCACATCTAGTTATCGGTTTCCATGGAAAGGCATTCAGTATTGAGATACTGTACAAGTTTAGACTTCACACATAGTTACAAATATAGCTAAAACTAATACACAAAAGCTATGTATTGAATACAACAAACCTACAAACTAATCTACAGCTGTACTACTACACCTATCAGTCTAAGCATACGCAAGCAGCAACTCAACCTTACCACAGGAGGAGTATATGTTGCTGTAGGGAGTGTTTTTCCTCCTTTAAGGAAGAATGGTGCAGAATGAAGAGCATCCATTAACAGGTATCTCTGCAGAAGGGAAGTACTCAGATGCATGACTATTCAACCATGAAAAGCTGAGACAAACTAACAACTAGAGCACTGGAGCACAGCAGTAGACAACAGAAGCCCAGTTTTAAATTATACTTGCACAAAAACATAAGCTGACACGATGGAGGGATAACTGTAAAATTTTAGTTTCAAAAATATATAGTGTACCTGCAGAGAACCAAGTGTAAAGAATATTTTCACAAGTTCCATCAGGATGTCATATAAATTCAGTGGCATTTTTTCTGCACAAGGAATGTTTGCTACTCAATAATTCAATTAGTTATAATTACAAGAGAACAGATTGATAAGAGAATAAGGGAGTGGAGTAAAGAAACAGAAGAAATGCTAGATGAAATCATATCAGAATATGTTTCTTTCTGTTCTTCAACATTAAGAATGGAAGTACTGACAAATGAAGGATATAACTAGCCAAGCACTCAGTCTCTGTCAGCATCAGTAAGTGGATATACAAAGAATAGAAGCTTAGAAACTTCACAGCACACAAATTTGTAAGAATTATGGCTATTTTAATCGAAGTCTGAAAGCGTTCTTTAGATAACTAGTAAAATACAGATACATTAAAACCCCCATAATGTGCATGGGCACCCTTTTTTGAAAATCCAAGTAGTTAAGAATCTCCTTTTATTTTTAAGCTAAACATACAAAGGACAGATAGACCTTACCTCAGGTAGTGATCTGGGGGGCAGAGGTGCTTCGAGACGTGCGTTGGCTTTCAGTTCCAGTCTTTCTGTATCAGATGCAACACTAGAAACATCTAGCCTGGCAATTCTTTTTTCAGAGCACCCTGCATGCTCTGGTACATGTGCATTAGTATCTTCAGCTGTTCTGGTTTCACTGTAAAGCACCTTTTCTTCCTCCAGCTTCTTTTTCCCTTCTGAATTCAGTTGATTCACTACTTCAGCTGCAGAACTGACTGTTTCTGATAAAGCCAGTTCTTTGTTTTGCCCATCCATGCCTCCACTGTCTTCAGATTTTAAAAGCACAGACTCATGTTGCTGTTGTATTGCCTTTTCCTGCTTTGTCTCTTCATTTTCATTAGAGCTGTGTTTTCTGTCTGTTTCTGCAAACTCTTCTGAAGGTAAAGGCATACTACTTTCCTCTTTCAAATCAACAAAGTCATCTTCGTCTTCCACTTCCACTGCTGATCTTTCCGTTCCTGGACTTTCATGAGTTTCTCCTTCCAAAGAAGCTTCCATTACCAAAGAAGCTGCTGTAACAGTGGCTGTTTCCTCCATAAGCTCATGAGCTCTGCTCAGAGAATCTTCAATTGCTTCCGCTATTCCACTACTAATTTCAGAAACACTGGGTTTTATTGCTTCAGGCTCTGGAGAAAGTTCTGAACAAGGCACTGCTTTTAGATCCTGCGTAGTTTCCCTGTCCTCATCCTTTAAGTCCTTCCTTTGCTTAGAGACTGAAGGAGTTTGCTGGTCACCATCTGACTGATTATTTTCAGTACCGACCTCTATATCATCATGGAAGGAAGGAGCAGTAGCAGCTTCTTTTAATTCCAAACATTGCTTCTCTTCCACAATTTCAGCTCCTTTGCCAACTCCAGAAATTGTTCTAATTGGAGCTGAAGGACTTATTACACTCCCTTCACCTCCCTTCCCCTGGTATTCCCTGTACATTTGAGAAAGACTCTCTTTGTGCATTTCAAAGGTTACCTAGAAGAACAGAGTCGAAAGGACAAAAAATACATACATTAATAACCATTTCTTCTGAAAAACTCAAAATCCTTATTCAAATCACTATTTTCTACTATAAGTTTGTATTGGATGCTACCCTCACAATTCTGTAAAACAAAATGTTAAAAATGAATTTCGTATTGCAAATCACTTCAACTAACAGGAAGTATTTTGTCATGGTTTGATGATTTTTTGTTACTGGTATTGAATATCAGAACATCATGTAGTGCACCGGGAATTAAAGAGTTAATGCTCCCATTCTGTGGATTGTTGACAGTTCCAGGTATACTTGTCTCAGGAAGAGAAGAACTACATACGCTGGAGAACTTTTCACTGTTCATCAAACATGTATTAATGTAGTGTAGGAGCAGCATACTGTACCAACATGACTTTGAGCACTTTATTAGTTCACGTTGATATAAGTCTCTAGCAACAGAACAGAGAAATCCTTCCTCGGTTTCAAAAAAAGTCATTCCATATTAGTTCCAAATCTTACGTATAAACAAAAAAAGCATAAATGACAACAAACAACTGAAAGCTCATCCCTCTATCACAATGAATTTATTAAACATCTGATTGCAGTGTGTTGCTAAATAGGTTTAGACATTTTTGTCATTTTGTTGCTGTTATTTCAGAAATACTCATTTCCAAAACCCCTCTGAACTACCCAAAGCCAGGATATCAAAGGCATGATTGAAGACCATCATGTTAACAAGCCCCCTTTTTCAATTTTTAACTATTTTTCAAAAACTTGACTAGGTAAATATGCTACTGTTGGTCAAATGCATTGCTTATGAATAGAAGAAATCCTGACAACTGGAAGTTATCTACAGTCAGCTTTCTCCCTTTCTCCATCTCCCTGTTGTTTCCCCCATTTTCAAAATTACTAAAAAGCTTTATTTCAACAAGTCAAAAGGAGGTATTTAACAAATGAAAATACTGTTGGCATATACTTTTAATTGACTAACCAAAATCATTTTCCGCTACTCTCTTTTAGCAGCTTCCTTTTTGTTCTTTTTGTTGGGTTTTCTTTTTTTTTTTTTGTGACAACTTATGTCCTATCTTGAAGACAGATTGATACCACAGATTAATCTTGCATGTTAACATGTGAAACAAATAACAGGCTTTGTGGTGTTGTTTTTCCAACCAAGACAACTTAAAAGCACGAGTCCTAATGACCATTAAGATTAGAGAGCCAACCAACTTTGCAACAGGTTCTTCTCTGCTCAGCTTGAGTCAAAAGTTAAAAACGTAATGTAGAGGGCAGATATGTAATATAATATCACAGTCAGTCTCACTTAAAACAAGGAAGAGACAAGTGTTTGGATGCCATTAGAGAGCAACCCCTTTAACATTCTGGAAACCAAACTGTGCTCCTCAGGACTGCTAAATCGCTAATACCAAAAAGAATGTGGCAAGAAAGTCAATACAGACAAATGTTATCTTTACAGATGGGCAATGTAAACTTCTGGGCAAATAAATCCAAGCATAATCTGATGAGAATCTATATTGATTGAAGAACAATGCAGGGAACTGCAAGGAGACACACACTGAAAGAAAATCAGAAAGCACAGAACTGCAGGAGTACATCACGCACACACAAAAGTCACCTAAAACGGAAACAATTTTCTCCTTCTACCACAAACATCAGAAAGGCTTCATGTCACTTAATAACTAAGAAATTAAACTATGTACTTCATATAATGCACAAATCAAAACTGCAACAAACAAAGTTAGACAGACTACAAGGTGGGACTTTTCCAACTCACACATCAAATCTGGGGTTTTCTTGGTAGGACAGAAATTATGAAATACAGCTATGCAAAACCCAACTTTTCAACATGCCTGTCTAATCAGTTCCACTTACTATACAGTTTTGTAATTTCTTTTGACAGGAAACCAAGAAATAGTGGTAGCACAACAAAGCCACTGGATAATTCTTCTCTTACACTTTTGTTCCATGACATGGCATTTTGGAATTGCACAAGTTCAAAGCCAAATAATACACCCCACAAATATAATGCAAATATTAACAAATGCACTACGAATAGGATGCGAAATAAAACAGAATTTAAGATTATTAAATACAAATAGACTTAGATAACACATAAAAGCATTAAACATTAGGATCTGCAAACCTGCAACCATTTACAAGAAAACAGTCAGCTTGGAGAACCTTAAATGTACTTTAGTCATTTTTTATTATCCTTAAGGCATTTGCAACTGTAAAGCTGATAATACAAAATTAATTACTAGAAATTGTTCTAAATTGGTGAGCTAAAAGGCCAATCATTAATCTTCACCATCATTTGATGGGTAATCCATAGCTGTTTGCAATGCTTGAAATGCAACTCTACGCACTACTAGCTAAAGACACTTGTGAGCTAATAACTGCAACATTTGCCTCCACCATTAATTTTAACTTAATTTGACACCCAACATTTACTAATTGGCAAGGAGAAAAATTAGCATACAGCAAGGAAAAAGGTTAAGATGATTGACATTTGCATTAAAGAACATAGGGAAAATATTTTAACTGCATTTTAAAATTCTGTCTTCCTTTCCACTATCAAGTGGGCAATTTTGGAGAGGAGAAGCAAATGTCTGCCAGACAGGTCAGACAAATATCTAGTACTGCCACTTCCCTACAGAGTCAGCTCAGCGCCAAGAAATTCCTGTGCCGTTAATGCCTTCAAATCCAGAAGGCATAACTTTTAGTAACTTAACAAGCATTGTTTTGGTCTGTTTTTCCACTTCTCAATCAGAAACATTAACTGTTTAAATGTGAATCTGATCCCCAATATCTGGCATCAATACCTAATTTTTAATTCAGTGAAAGGAAAGGTATAAAAGTACTGTGTGCACCATACACTGTCTTACAGTCTGTAACCTACTGAACCCTAAGGAATCTTTGGTTTACTACTCAGCATTTAATAGAAGACAGATAAGAAAAGCTAATTCAGATGTATCATGCAGGACACCAAACATACAAAGTTTCCAGGAGTCATCCACGCTTCTATTTTTATGTCAATTAATGCTTTTTGATAGAAAAGAGAAAAAAAAACAGTGAAAACTACATTTCCATGTTCCAAACTATATTCCTACATTTTCACTTAAGTAGTAATACTTTTGCCTTTTTTCTACCCAGATTCAGAAATTATATAAATGCAAGTAGTCTGAAATAAGAAACGAAGTATTAGTAAACATATTCATTGAAGACTTGGCTTATTTGAGAGAGAAAGTTGTAAATCAACCGTGGGCTATTTTCAAATCTAATCTTCACTGTTACATCACCACACAACAATGAATTGAAGTAGCATAACACATTTGCTCATTTTTCACTTGAGAATTTTTTAGTTCGTTTCAATTGCACGACATTAACATGCTATCCTCTCATGGTATTTCCTCTCTCTTTTCCAATCCTTGCCACATTCCTAACTTCAATAGACAGTCAAATTCGTCATAGAATACTATTGTGCCTTGAACACACTTGATATCTAGTTATTAACAAAAATATATCATAGTTTAACTCAGTGTTTACCACTGTGCATGTCTTAACACTCTCCTTCCTGGCCATAGCTTTCCTACGTGCCCGTACATTGTTGGAAGCCCCACAGCAAAAAATACAACTCTGATCAGACATATCTTCTCCTTTGGTCCCCACAGGCACAGAGAACACAGATAGCAGCAAGTGTGTGGAGGAGATCTGTCTCAAACTCTGCAGCAACTGCAAAGCAGGCCACTAACAGTTCTCAGACCTGCAGAGGAAGGTCACATCTTCCAGTGTTCTATCAAGTGATAAAGATGTGAACCCATTTTGTCTTCAAGTCCTCTCTGCTTAGAAACACTAATTTATACATGTTTGCCACTTCTTCACATCAGTTCTTTCCCCTGCATTTATGTTTCTCCATTTCTTCTTTTAGAGATGTTTACATTTCTCAATCAGTAGCAAATGTGGGCTTCTGTGCAGCTCCATCTACACCTTATCCATTCTTTCCTGCTTCATGAAGTCTCAATCGACCATGCTCATTTTATTCCCAATTCAGTATCTTCTTTCAGTTCAATTCAGTCAAATTTTAACATCCTGCCTTAAATTACGACATCCCATTCAAACTAAGTGAACAATGAGATGGAAGAGCTCCCCAGTAAACATACACGCTGCATGTGTAAGAGCCCATCAGTGGTTCATGATCCCTCCCCTCCAGCCATTCTGCCTGTTGAACAACAAAATTACTTTGTTCTCAGAATTCCTGATCAGGAAAAGCCTTCTTACATACCTTCTACAAAACCAAGCTCAAGGAGGGAAGGTTTAGATTCAATGTCAACTGGATTTGGACTCACGAGACTACTGCTACTGCCTGCTACTTTTAAAACTACAGGTCCACATTCTCTTCTCTGCAAATTGAAGTGCTTTTTTTGGTTTGTGTGATTTTTTGTTTGTTTTGTTGTTGGTAGGTTTTGCAAGCTTATTTTCCTCATTTTATATTCACCATATATTAAGTTCTCCATCACCTAGTCTCTGCTGGTTTTGCCAATTTTTCTGCATATATATTTAACATTTACTGATAGTTATTATAATTATACTTTGGTAAGAAAACTAGTAACTACATTGAAGTTGTGTTTTAAAGTATTAACATTTCAGGATTATACTTCTTTACTATTTAAAATCAGAAAACAGAACTTCAGAACATTTTCCACTTAAAGAGACAATAAAACTGCAGTATGAACAGTGTGGACATTTCTGAGTCTTACCCAATAACAATTTGCTGAGAGACTTAAAAAGATTCAGAAATTACCCAACTGTCTTCCCTTTAACAAAATCACACAATAATGCGGAACAACTTTTGAGGCAGTAAGATACATTTAAGGTCCTAAAAATAAGCAAATATTAGTTCGTTCCAGCGGTTTAAAACACAGAAATAATCTAGGAGTGCATTTACATCGTGTAAATCACATTATCCTTGTAAAACTCAAGGATCCTGAAAGGCCAAAAAGGCAAGGTGATCACTATTCTTTGTTTCCTATTATAAAATATTAACAAAACTATTTGTTCTTTTTATTAAGTAGCACTACTTGAGGAATAAAGACTAAGGCCTTGCAACCATGATTAAAATGTATAAGAAACCGGAGTTCTTCAAATCTGTCATAAATTCAGTTCTAGCTGATTAGAACAAACCTGAGTTTTGATTTAATTTTTTCATTAACATTTTTATTAAACTGGAAGCCACAAATGGAATATATTGTATGCAACTTGTTCATATTTGAAAAACAGCAAAAGATATAATACGGAAATCAGTAAGATACATGACCAAAGTTAAGAAATTTGGCTTTAAAAAGCTTACACACACCTTTTAAATTCTGAGTGCTAGCAAACCAGTGTAGTGCAATTATGCTACAAAAGCCGTCGCTGCTTATAAAACGTTGTGCAGCTGTTGGAGGAGAGGGTTACAGTGACAAACAGCTTCCCTGCTACAAAGGTGGCAGGAAATCTATCAAACTGGACAATAAAATTGCAATTGAGTTTCTTTGGCTTTTTATAGCAGCTGCATGTATCTTGATGTGTAGCTCTGCAAAACCTATCCAATTCTGCAATACTATTCCTTTATACACCAGTTCTTTATCATAGAATGGTGTTATAAATTAGTAGTAAGAAAGGAGCAAAGGGTTGTAAAGAGAAAAAATAAGCAGTAACCCAATACAATTAGAGATGAAATAATAAAAACACAAATTGGTTATTCTCTTAGCAGTGTTAAGGAAATATTTTTGTTCCCATAATTCCTACAATACTTTGAAAGCATACTAGAAATCAAATAAACCTGAAATGCACTTAACATCTAACAATTTGCCATCTGAATGATGTCTATCCCATGCTACGTATGAATCTGTATGAATCTCAATATTTGTATGGCATAATAGAATGATATTCAAAATAAATAAAAATAGGGGGACTAAAAATTAATTATTATTAGATATAGATATCTAGTGACCTTTTCAAGTGATTACTAACATTTCTGCTCTGGCTACGCCTTGCCATTGTACAATCTATTCTATCCACACTTCCGCATCTCAAGGGAAAAAGAAGAAACAGATTTCTGAGGACAGCAGAGCCAACACAAAAGACAGGTGATAAAGCATATTTCAAAAACTAAAAAAGTAATCTCTATAAAGGGTTAAAACTTGGCACTGTATTCTTTGCACCTGGAATGCATTTAGCCAAGTGACTGCTTAATGATACCGTACACTTATTTTTTTTTTAATACACAGATTTCTACATTCATCTCCCCAAATAATTGACTATCCAGCTATGTATATGACGAATAAAGAGAGCTGCAAAATAACAATACTCTGGCTGCTTCAGCAGAGGGGGGGGAAAGGGCAACTCATACATAACGAAAGTCTCTCAGAAGCGTTAGTGATTCCATATAACCCTGAAACAAACATTAGGATTTGAACAGTTGTAGACATCCTTTCTTACATGCTTAAATTGCACATGTGCAGAAAAACTGAATTGACAATTTAAGTCATTTTAACTGATTACTTCTGATAAACCACAAGACACACTGAGTTCAGTTTTTTTGTTCAGAGAAAGAGAGAAGAGTTCTATAAAATATGACTTCAATTTGCTTAGAGATCCACTGACAACTTTTATGGTATATTTCTAGTTGCAAAGAAAAACAAAACAAAACAAAAAAACACCAGAAAAATAATGAAGGCTAATAGTCCTTCTATACTACAAGGATTTGCTTTCACACTTTGTATCCCATGACAGCTTAACAGCTGAAGCATCTGTCTTAACTCTGATATCTCTGCTTTTCACGGTTTTACAGTCTGTTCGTAACACTAAAAGGTATTTTTGTTTATGAATAGATATGGTGCGCCCCCTTGTGCTCACATCATTACTAAAAATCCAAGCAGACACTAAGTAATTTTCCAGAAAACGCTCCTAAAATGATCCTCACGTGCCATTGATTTTCAGTAAAAATCAATACTACCACTATTTCACCAAACAAAAAAAAAAATTCCACACATTTCTTTGAAGCGTTAAACCAACAAAATTAACATTTAATTATGGAGTATTTGAAAGAATTATGTCTGGTAATAGATACAAGCAGTGGTATTATAATAATTTTAAATACTCACTGTCACATTAAGACTATCAAACTGCCTGATCCAGCACTTAAAGGCTCCAAGATTCACTATATAGCATAAAAAAGCTCCCAATTTAAACACTTACCTTGGAATGTGTGATAGACAGTGTATCCACCCAAACACGCCAGCCACCCCACTCATACTTGATAGCATGGTAAAGTAAAATTCGAAAAACGGTATACACCATCTCAGTTATCTTCTGCTCCTCTGAAGTCTTGGGATTAAAACAGCAAAGAGAAAGCATCCACTCCTGCCAAACGGAGCACTGCAACAAACTCCTGCAAAATACACACCATTTAACAAAATTTCAAAATATGTCTTACAAATATACATCCATCCAGAGAGGAGTATGACATCTCTAATTGCAACAACATGCAAGATTCTCTAATTTTACATATTCAAAACTACATTACACGTTTTGCTGAACAGCAATGCTTAATGAGACTAACAAGAATATCCTGTTATGTTCTTTATGCTGCTTATTTGCATACATATATGCATAAGGTAAGCCATCTTACCTCCTGTTTTCTCTGCTGTTATTAAAAAGTTTAATCATATCTGAGAGAAAGGCTCGCCGAATCTCCAGTGTTTCTGGACTCTGGGGAGAATTACGTAGCAGGATTGCAATAACCTTCAAAATCTCTGTAAAACAGTTAACAAGCAAGAAAATATTAGTACAAAGCAAAGATATGTTTTCAAATATCATCTTCACGCTAATTACTTCAAACAAAGTGAATTCACAAAAAATATATACTTAGAAGAAGCAACTATTTGAGCAGAACATTAAACTATTCCAAATCCCTCTTAAACTACTCTGGATATGTTTTTTTAATTATCAAGTTTCAGCAACACAAATGTTACTGCATGATAAAATTAGTATCAGAATTAGAGTGTTTGAACCTTATTTTAAGGAAGAGGTAAGACGTCAGGTATAAAATCAACTAGAGAAAAATGCACAAATTTTGTCCTCCATTAATAACAGTGAATTTTTGAAAAATGTGAATAACTTATCATTCTTAACTATTCCTAACGTAAAAAAAGTGTTGGAGGAAGGAGACTAAATCTTCCTGATTTGAAGTTACGCCGCCTATTCTAGAAACATAATGTTTGCTGTGCTTTTGGAGATGGTCAAAATCGTGAGTATCTGCCACCCTATTGAAGCAGTGGAGCAGTCACCATTCCTGTTACTTCAAAAAGTTAACTTTATTTACAAAGTAAGGTGCAACTTGTACACAGACATTGGGATGGTTTCAATTCATCTTTCACAATTTCGTCTAAAAAGGAAATTTCTCCTTTGAGAAAATCAGTATTGATCCCAAAAAGGTAATTTATAAATCACTTGTCCCACTAGACCTGAGTAATTCTAATTTATATCTCACAACACAAATAGTCTGCATTAATTACAACAGTAAGTACCAGCTTCAAAACTTTTAAGCAGAAATGTTGAGTTTCCTGCTTCACACAGACTTACCATGAGGCAAAGATTTACTATATGTCATGGTTTTATGACTTTTGATGATCAGTATTCCACATCATAACATCATATAATGTACTGGGGGTTTGACTGTTGATGCTTAAGTTCCGGTCAGGCAC
>JAOWBP010002392.1:12849355-12887011 GCA_028571105.1 Tragopan temminckii
AATTTATATCTCACAACACAAATAGTCTGCATTAATTACAACAGTAAGTACCAGCTTCAAAAATTTTAAGCAGAAATGTTGAGTTTCCTGCTTCACACAGACTTACCACGAGGCAAAGATTTACTATAGCATACTGTAACCAGATTTCTTTCTTATCTGCTTTGCTTACGTTTTTCTTCCTAACTTTCCACATGAAGCAAACCCACTATAACGATCTACTTCTAATAACAAAGCAGCTATGAAAGTGAAAAATATATATTTCTCCAGAAAAAAAAAATGAATTCCCAAAGCTAATGTAATGCCATTGTATTATACAAAGAGTACATTAATATTGCACATAATTCAGAAAAGCAGATCAGTATTTCCTTTTAGTTCAAAAGACATCTAACGTTTCATATCAAGATACTTTCCATAAAGCAAGCTAACCAAAACAGTGAGCAGATACACTTCTATTTTCCACCCAGCACCGTTGGCCTGAAGGTAATTTAAGATGAAGGCTGCTTCCATATTTCAGGTAATTTAGTCTGGCATCACTAAATAATGCAATCAGAATTGTGCTGGAGCCTTAACATGTATTAAATCAAAGTATTCCGTGCATACAAGTATTGAAAATCCACTTCATAACATGACTGCACAGCCAAAAAATGGTGAGTTATGAACTACATACATATTTATACTGAAATGTCTTTTCAAAAGCTGAAGAGACTTGCTTCCTAAGTAACTCCACCTAAGTGGAGTTTTCTTGTATGAAAAACTACTTAAAGGCAAGATGAGAATTAAGACTGGTTAAAGTAATGAATAAGCAACTCTCTCCTTCCTTCTCCCAGCAGATTTTTATTATGGTATCACTGAAAAATATTTATCATTCTTACGAGGATTTTGTATCTTCACTGTTGAATCTGGGTCAGGATGTTGTTTATGTATCACTTGAGTACAAATCTGTTCAGTCAGAATCTAGAGAGAAGAACAGACATCATATCAACATTGACAAAAGAGCTTATTGAAAAACAGTTGCATACAACTTCATACACCATCATTAGTATTCCATTTCTCTGTGGCTATAAAAATTAGGTTTTTTCAGCTCACTTATTATCTGAAATTGTTCATAATGAGCACAACCAAGTTAGGCAAAACAAATCAAGTAGTGAACTTCAAGGAAAAAAAAGCAGCACTCAACTGCATTGCACTTAGGTTTTGATGTCATCTGGAAAACATCAGTAGAAATATGCAAGCAATTTTCCAACGATGCCTTATGAACAATTAGAAAGATGGAATTTTAACTAAAGTATGTTACTACCTCAAATAAGACATTGTATGTGGTCATGGTGATCAAATTTGTATGAAGCATCAGCCTTTCAGCCAGCAAAGAAAACAATCCATGTCCAAGCATGATTTCAGCTTTTCTCCTAAAACAGTACAGAAAGATAAAATAAGCATAAGTATTCAACTAGCCAGAGAAAAAAGCATGCATCAAGAAATACAAAGTGACTGAATTTTATTGTCATTTTTAATACTTTCACTTTGACAAAGGAAAACGGTAAGGATTCCAGTTTTGAAGACACAAGTCACTCAGTGAAGACAGACAGAAGACAGCTGTCTTTCTTACATAAATGTGGTCCAGTCACTCATAGGTCCAAAAACCTCTAAGACACCCCTACAGACTTCTGGATAAACCTTAAGAAAAGGGCATCTTTGTCCTGATTTAACTCAAAAATATCTTTTAACCATGGACGGTGATCTCAATAGTTAACTAGTATTGTAACCAACTAATCAGGTAACTCAGCTGATATCAATATCACACTTCCTGACATAGTTGCACAACCTCATGACTTCCAAAAAACAAAAACATGGAGAACAAAAGTTTTAAAAAAAAAAAACTAGTGGACAAGTCCATGTGACACTCCTACTATACAAAGTAAAGCCATTTGCCCATAATGGCCCTACTATCAGATGCACAGCTCACACATGAATTACCATTATCTTTACAAGTAAATTATTAAGATCCAGTCTCAGCCGAAAAGGCTGAAAGACTGAAAATCTTTTTACCTTAGTAAGCTTCACAACAAAAAATGGCTTACTCACAAAAATGATTTAGCTCAGTTTTACCCAATTTTACTTAAAAGGTTTAAAATGACAATTGAGACATCTTAAATCTAGTTTCCAGTAAGCAATAAGAGTTTCCATCTCAGTCTAATTCTTGCTACTAATTTCACTTAAAATTGCACTTTGAAGAGCAGGCAACCACATAGCAAATAAGTAGTAAACGACCTAGACAAGGAAGTGAGAAAATCTAGACACAAGTACTTTTACCATGTCAGAAGTGGATTAGTGACAGACTGAAAGTACTTAAAGAACAGTAGCCACTGTTCAGTGTGGTATATCTAATGATTAACCTACAACATAACTTTTTTATTTTACATATAAAACAATATGCATACACAAAACAACTCAGACATACCTATAAATAAAGATTATCTTTATATATGTTTTTACATATATATTTTTATATATATACACACACACACACACGAGTCACAAGATACTTCTTGTTTTTTTTTTTTTTAAAGACTTAAACCAATACTTACTTTGGAGCAAGATGCTTTAAGAAATATCCCATCACTTTCAGAGCTTGCACCCTGATGCCTTCACTTTTTGATGCTAAAAGTTTGTAGATGACCCTAAGTATAAAAAACACACAGCTTCCTGAAATAGTTGAAACGCCAACAGTCTTTGACATGACAAATTAACTGGAAGAGATTGTCCAAGCCTATTTTAAAAGGATGAGTATTAATGAGTAGAACAAACAGAACAACATTTCTTTTGACTGCCCCACAGTTCATGATTTCACATTTTATAATTATATTTAGAGATTTTAAAATCAAGTTAAAGCATCTCCCAAAGATCAATATCTACATATGCAGCTGTGGAAAGTCTACTGCAATTTCTACATGCAAAGCTATTTTAATCTGATGTTTTATCTAGAAAACTAACCAAGCAATTGTTTTACTATATATGCAGCTGCATAGGTATGGGGATTATTTTTTTACTACCACAATATTTGACACTTGTGTGATTCAACAGAGTACACACAAAAGTAAGACAACAGCACGTTGGTATTCATTTCCCTCATCTCACTCATTCTAGTTTCTGTTTTTTGGGAACAACAACAAAGTTATCATTCTTTGCTAGAGATGCAGAAGCCAGCATACATGGGGGCCTTGAAAATGAATTCATTTATATAACCCCCTCTGGATAAACAGGCTCTTGCTCAATGTACTAGCTACACTAGCCAACTAGGTTTCTTCGGGCCACACAAAGTTAAGAAACAGTAATTAGTGACATTCTAAGGACTTGTGATGTATGTAGTTTGCCTGGAAGCCAGTGTAAAAAGCTCATTCCCCCAAGCAGCACTCAAGTTCTGTAAGTATATGATAGATAATCATATTCCCATCAACTGTCCCTGATTACTAGATAGCTTCTCATCTCTATATATTTAAAGCGAAAGATCTTCTATAGAAGTTCGCCTTGTTCACTAAATCAAACTGGGTGAGATTATATTATAGCTGTCTTAGAATAGGACAACAGGAGAGTAGGCAAATTAAAATTCCTGAAAAACCTTCTTCAGAAGTCCTGGCTTTGGAGTTCCTAAGTTAGTAATCACAAACAGTTCTCAAAAGCCACACCACCTTTAATGTAGTTTACCTGTATTTTCAAAAAAGCAATCACAGTCACCAGCAGAATTCTGCAGGTATCCATTCCTTAAGCTAGATGGTAGGAGCTTTCCTCCCTATAGGCTAGCTACTACAGGTGACTGTAAGAGACTTCACCAGTGTCTTCAGAGGTGTATACTGACAACAGAACACTACCTGATCAGGCACATTTGATGGAGGAATACACACTTCATTAGTTTCCAGAACACAGTATTTGTAATTGCAAATAGCAGATATATCACAAAGCATGGAAGCAAGCCAAGAAATGACCAGCGATGATACTAAAGCAAGGAATGTAACAAACGAGACAGGAGAGCAAAATGATTTCTCACAGTAGACTCACTATTCATACTGACTTGCCTGTGCAGTAGTTAATAAAAAAGAAAATGTCTAGTGCCAGTTGTTAAATAAAAATAAATATATTACATTGGAGACTCAACATGACATTCAAATGTTTTATTATTTGGAGTTCTTATTAGTTTCCTATAGCATAATACATTAGCATACAAATGAAGTCTAAGGTGAAGAAAATAGGTTAAAAGGCACAGCCTAACACTAAGAGTGGAGGAACCAATTACGAACGTGCCTGAATGTTGTCTCTTGGGAAAGGGCAACTGAAAAAATACATCTATAAATGGGGGTTAACCAATAGGTGCAACAAAATGTATGAAATGAGACTTTGCCTTTATATAGCAAGAAAATTACTATTCCTCATACACTTCTAGAAATAGTTCTTTTATTTGTTTGCCTGTACGAGTTCTTCCCCCGCCATGTCCAGGCAGATTGATTTTAAAATAGGAAACTTCAATAAGGACGCCTCTCTAAGAATCACAGCACCAAATCAGAGTTACAGTCTTACTCTAGCAGATCTTTACCTGCGCTTTAACTGTTAGAATTTGCTACTTTCCCTACTGTCCTCTCACAGCAGTGTTAAAAAATATCTTTCATTTTGTTGGGAAACAGAGACTGTGAATATAGTAAACAAAGGGCTTCTCCTCACAAGTCTGATAACACTTTACACATTAAAAAAAAAAAAAAGGAAAAAAGCTAATAAAGATCAGAAGAAATCTGAACAAACTTTTCTCAGCCCTTTTAGTTCCAAAACACATGCAATAAGGGAGGCAGAAGACTAAATGCTAGCAGATTAAGACTTCTATGTATAGACTAATTCAAATCAAACTACTTGTTTAAGCATAATCAGCACCCTGGAAACGTTTTTTAAAAAGACCTCATTAATGATAAACCCAACATCACCTCTTGTCAAAAGAACACCTGGACACGAAAATCTCCCAAGAGAAACCCTGTGAGATCACAACATATATATATATTGATGAGGATATTTCAGATTTCATGGTAATTGTAGCAAGTAACAGTATGGTCAAAAATATAATTTCCTTTTGCCCACTTATAAAACTTCACTTACTGTAATCCATTCCTCTGATCAAAAGCAGGGATCATAGAACTTGGGTGCTCTGACATGAGAGCAACAAGCAACTGCAGGACATCCATTAGATTGTCATCCTGTTGAGTAAAAGTTATGAATTTGAATTAAAAAACATCTATGCTAGGACATTATTTTGGTTGAAAGAATCACTATAAAATACTTCAAAATTATGTGGAGAGTAACAGTAGCAACTAGGACAAGATCAAAAGAGCTACAGACCTGGAAGGCAAGAGCATGTAACCAGGACAAAACATTATGATGAAAATACTTTCTTTTGTAAAAAGAGTACAAAGTGACATCAATGACTGGGAAGTATGTCTTGGGCAGGGAAAAGACTATTAGACTTTGTTATTTCCTTCCATGCACATACTAGTCTGTACATATGCACATTTCCCTCTCTTTTACTGCACAGCAGCTAGAAATTAACTGCTGCACATTTTCTGTGACACGAAGTAGTTGCTTAACATAAAATCTCTACTAACAAACGCCCACCCAAAGAAAAAAATACCACAGGCTTGCCACAGGCAATATTTAAAATGAGTAATTCAAGCTGTTCAATAAAGCTTCTTTCCACACCAATAGTCTAAAGCACTCTAACCTATAGCTTAAGAATTTGTTCCATGTTAGTTATAACTAGAAGTAACCTATGAAATACTGAAACATGATTGTTTCTCCTTTTATCATTCACTGTGGTAATTAAATGAAAATTTATTTTACAAGTGCTTTCCAAATTTTCCACTTTTGAACTAATATCCTGGTTCTTTCCCTATTAGAAAACCAGCTTTACATTCCTCTGAACAACTGTGCTTACCTAAAGATATTACTAGATTATATAACAGACTCTGTCACTGACTTATAAGCCCTACGATGAGGCCAAATTCTATTTTTTTAATGTTTTTCTGAATATATATCAAGATACTTTATTCTGTGGCATCCTGCTTTTAATATTTTACCCTATCAGTGGCTTAAATAGTTAAAAATATCACCTTCTTTTCTGAAGGCCACAGAGTTTCTGCTTTTTTGGTTTACTACTGTATGTTAACAAGACTCCTATTTTTTTTTTACAGTATCTAGATTATAAAGCTGAATGACTTAAGTTAATGACCATGATATTGCCAAATACATGGACCAGTAATCAGCACAAAGCATAAAACGAAAACATAGGTGTAAACAGAAAGAAAAAAAATCCGTACTGCTTGAAGTTCAATTAATTCCTTATTTTTCCCATTTCAAGCACCCTTACAGAGATGAGATCAGTTAGATTTATGTTCCCATTTCCCTTGTCTTTGATGTTGCATCTGGCATAAAGTGCCTTTTCCCGGTGCTAAAATATGAAGATGCAGATGTATCAGTGGTAACCAACATTTTCTCCCAATTAAGTTTATATGCTTCTCTTAGATGCCATTAACATACATCTTTATTTTTAATGTATGTTTTCAATTTTATTGCTTTATTTAAGAAGCAAAATAAAAAGGAGTAAGAAACAAAAAATATTACTTAAGCAGCATAAAATAGTATTTCGTCTTTTTTTTTTTTTTCTCCTCTAAGTCAGTCTCACCATCTGTTTTCCTGCTTGGCAAATCAGTTTGCAGAACAACATAGGAAACCATTCTGACTTCCTAGCTTAATGAACTTCAATCTAACATTGAACATAGTGCTTAAATCACTGCAAGAATATTGGCAGTTCAGCACGCTACAATGGAGTTGAACAGTATTTCCTATTTCCTCTACAGAGCCATCTTGTGACATCAAGATAGTAATACTGGAAAACACAGCGCAAAAGTAGCACCCAGAAAAGCAAACGTTTAAAAATTACCTCATGAATAGTGAGTAGATAATTGAGGATTGCCTGCAATTCTTCTTCTTTTATTCCATAGTCCTTTAAAAAGAACCAAGTTTTAAGTATTATCTTTCAAGGACAAAAGAATCATTGTCAAAAGAGCATCATCCGAAGCCATGATTACATACAGTTCAAGTCTGACAAGTCAAATTTGCTTTCATGTGATACTATAATAGCTTCATAAATAGAAGACAGCTTTTTCTCTGCCCAAGAAGGGCCCACTGAAGCTTTAAAGAATACAGGAAGAACCCAATACAGGGATGAAAATAGGCAGATACTAATAAAGTACAATGAAATTGATAGAGTAACATATAAAATCTCATGTTAATTGATTCAGAGAATATGAACACCGCATTAATAACAAATTAAAGTGTCAAAGAGGATTCAAAGTAGATCCGAGCCTGGTAGCTACACCTACAGCCAACTTTGCTTCTTGTGCTACTATAAAATTTTATTTTCAGTTACACTCAATTTCACTTAAATCATTTATGGCTTCTACATTAGGAATAGACCTTGAAGGGTTTTTTTTGTTGTTTTTTCTAATCTTTTTTTTTTGTGGACATGAAAATATTTGTTTCTAAGAATAGGATCAAGGAAAGGAAAACCTGTTCCTTAATTTCCAGGGCTTTTTTTTTTTTTTTTTTTTTTTTTTTAAACTAAGCCACTCAATTCCCAAACAGATCTTGCACAAACAAAAAATTTGCAGAAGAATGAACCTTAAACCATGGACACCCTTTTTGCTGTCCTTGTGAAACTGTGCCCAAAACTTTCCAAGTTATAAATCTCTCACAGAAACAGATAAAAGCCTAACTTAATTTTAATGGAAGTCTTATTTTTCTAGCTAAGTTTTCT
This sequence comes from Tragopan temminckii, assembly GCA_028571105.1. Classification (NCBI taxonomy): domain Eukaryota; kingdom Metazoa; phylum Chordata; class Aves; order Galliformes; family Phasianidae; genus Tragopan; species Tragopan temminckii. The sequence continues at coordinate 12,857,202 of JAOWBP010002392.1, forward strand.
CTGTACTTCAGTTGTAAGATCATGTGATTTAAAGAAAAAGGATGAGAACTTTTCTTATAATGACTCATCTCAACTGCCAGGGCTGTGGGCAGCAGAAGCAGCACACGGTCCCTTAGTAATAAAGAGGGAAAATGGGAGCTAAATTCAAACACAGAAAAGACATAGGCTAGAAAAGGAAGGAAGAAGAGAAAGCAAAACTTACAATAGGAAAAGGTTAAGAAAAGTCTACAAGCAGTAGAACTGTTGAATACTCTTCTAATGTTTAAAAAACTATTGTGAAGCTTATTGGCAGCATCTTTCTTATCCCCCCCCTCTGTCCCACACCATATAATGTTCATTAATGCACCTTAGTCTTAAAGCACTTCCAATGCAGGTGGCACTGTTTTTCCAAAAAAACTTAATGAATCAAATCAATCAGAGCAGTCCGTATTTCCTAAGCAGTAGACCTTTCCCAGGTAATGATTTAACAGCTCAACTTCTGTTTAAAAATAGTTTAAATGGGAAAAGCGCATTTGGCTGCAGCAATGGCCACAGTAAGATGCACCTTACATGGTATTTCTATTTATTTGTTTACAATATTCAGCCTGTTTGGAAAAAAAATACTATGTTAGAATGGATTTCTTCATGAAAAGAAATTTAGATATCCTACCTTCATCACTAGCTGTTTAATGAACATCAACAAAAACGCTCGCAGAGATAAAATCTCTTTTTGAGTAGGCCGTGGCCCATCTACAGAAGAAAAAAAAGTAGATACATGAAATGCAAATTAATGGTGGTTATTAGCATAGTATGCATTCCCATATACAGAAAAATAAATGACATACACTGCGCGGAGAGAGAACAATGCTTAGAACAGCTGTTTTTTCCTCTACTTCTTAACACAAAATAGTGATGCATTCCACTGCAGTTAGCAAAACCTCTGAGGTTCTTGAACTTTATGTCAGAGGTCCCTGGTTATAGCAGTTTCAAATTGTTTTTAAAGTTGTTCTACTTACATCCAAAGGAAGCCATTGTACACAGTGGCTACAACTACAATGAAAACCGATCCTAGAGCACTACATATAAAGATTACCTGGACTGTCAAAGACCAAATTTCTTAACCCCAAGTCAAGAGGACTTGTTTCTGCCATATCTGTGTAAAGACAACTTCTACTAAAATACTTTAAATACTCGAATAGTTAATCATTCCCAGGAGAGGCACGGTTAAAAAAAACAGGTTGCAACCAAAGTAAGAGTTTTCATACAGAAAGCAAATGTACAGTTGCAAATACTTTTTTAGGAATATTAAATTTGTGTCTTCATTGGGAAAATAGGGGGGAAAAAAAAAGAAAAAAAAACACTTAACTTTACTCATTACAGGATACAAAAATCTTTGTAACCAGGCACACATCTACCATTCCAAAATCCTACAATTTCGCTAGTGAGTTCTATCTACTATTAATCCACATCAGTCTTTGGTCACAAGGACATTGTTTCCTTCAAAAGGTTTCACTCGTTTCTTAAATAACAACTTTCAACAATATCCTATGGACAAAAGCACACTGTTGGGACTGTTACAGTGAGCCAATTCCATTGAAGTACAATTTCTAGAATATACACAGTTCTATTACACTGTATGCAAGACAATCCTCAAAACAAACGAGTAGAAATGAATACATACCTATGCCTTTGGGAGTTATACCACTGCGATCTTGAGGATTCACTACCCAGTAATAATACTTCAGGGTATGCATGACCAAAAGAACTGTCCCAACCCGTCTAATTGCACCATATATGTTAACAGTGCCAATGAACTCAGTAGACAAGTAAGTGTACAGGATCAGCTGAACCTGCAACACCCAATCAGGAGATTAAAAAAAATCACTGCAACAAAATTACAGCATATCAGACAATTGCATTCTTAAATTTCATCTATTAAAATTTCTTAAACAATAGATTTTCTGAGTATAAAGTAATCACAAAGCTCCTAAAGGTCTTGCCAACTGACAAAACAAATAATTCATTTCTAAAAATAAATTGTTAATAAAAATAAAATAGGTTGTTGTGAGTTTTTTGGTGGTTGTTGGTTTTTGTTTTTTCTTTCTCTTCCCAAGGTAGTCCAAGCTTACAGGAGCACGAAAGCATGACAGTCACACACAGCCGAAGTTGATTGGCTCTGCTCAGGGGCACAGTCAGGGGTTGTGCTCAGAATGTAGCCCAGACATGCCTCACCAGTGCTGAGTAAGGGGGCAAGACCACTTCCCTGAATCAACTGGCTACACTGCCTTCTGTCAGTGCTACTTAAAACTAGAAAAAAGCCTGCGTTTGTCAGAAGAATTTCACACAAAGTATTCTTTTATTATGGAAAGAGCATATGTAGGAATTGAAGCCTACAATAAATTCATTTATCTTTGCTGACGAATAATGACTTAAAAACAATTCTCTACTAATTTCATTTAGCTGCAGCAAAGAGATGCTTTGCCATGACTTCTACAGTAACATGATTAGTGCTGGTTCAGTTTTTTTTAAAGGAATAACAAATCTTCATGGAAAGGACAAAAAAAGTCTGATCAGATTTTAAGTAGAACCAACTAGAAAGTTTTTGTTCAAGTGGATCAAACTGAGAGAACAGATTCAAAAAAGCAGAAGTACTCTGCATGGAGTAGATGAATTTAAATAAATACTTCTAACTGGACACCCCAGGATGATTTCTCATAAAAATTACTGTTTGTTGTTGTTTTTGTTTTCTTTTTTTTTTTTTGCTAACTAATCCATTCATACTTCTCCATCAATCTAAAACATTGCCTAGCTCAGAGGCTCCTCAAGCCAACATAATTCATTCTGCTAAACACTGCAGCTTTATAATTCTCGAATTACTTTGGGATCCTGCAACACTTGACTGCCATATGCAGAAAAACTAAGTCTGAAACAGCATCTATATGATTACTGTTGGAAGCCAGGAACTTTAATTGTGCAAGCCTGTCTTTACCTCAACACTCTCAAATAGATACATCATAAGGAACTATATTCTTAAGAGTAAACAGTTTTACCTGTGCTGGGATATGAATCCATATTGCAGGATTAAGGAGAATATGATCACATAGCTGTTTCAGCAAGGGCGCCCCATTGTGCAAGTTGCTCAGGTACTTAGAAAAAGCAAGGCATAGCTCTAGTACAGCTCGGGTAACGTGAGCTTTGGAAGACTGTAAAAGAAAATTTGCTTAAACAAGAACTCTGAAGACGACTGTGTCCACTGAGTTTCCTCCTTTCCCTCCACCCCTCCCCCCCCAAAAAAATTAAACATGAGATCAAAAAAGTTTTCTGGGTTTTTTTGTTTGTTTGTTTTTTACCTTTTCCAAGCTATATCCTATCACAAGGAAGCCCTTACAGGAAAGCATTTGATCTTGCATAGCAATCGAGTTCTTCAACAACTCCATAATAAAAGCCAACAAAGTTGAACTGAAAAATTAAATATTTTAGAAAGACATTTTAAAGCGTGACCATAAAAGACAGAAGGAATTCTCAAATTAACACTTGTATCACACAGCCCATAAATGCAATCAATGTATCAAATAAATGCTTAGATCAGAATTATAAGGACAACAACAAAAAAAGAAAATTTAAAACCTCTAATTTCCTTCTTCAAATTAATATATGTCTAACTCAAAACTTTCTACTCCAAGATAAGCATGCAATAGCAAAATTCTAAAAATACGTTCATTCAGAAAGGCAACAATTATTGTGTGATTCCCTCTGCTTCTTGTTTCACTTATAAACTTCTGCAAGATCAGTGACCAATGTCATTCCACCTCCCACTGCTTCGTTTTCAAATGAGCAGGTGGAAATATTTTTCTAGACAGAGCTATACTATCAGTTTAAGTTAATTCAACTCCACACTGCAGCTAGAAGTAACATTCATGCCTTCGCCCTTATGTTACAACACCAGCGCCTATCTATGAATCAAGACTAGCCAGGGTGAAAAACAGCCTCCTCTATATAGATGAGTTACTTTGCAACCAAATCAAATCTTGATTCATCATGTAGATGCATAAGTCTAAGTCATCTCAGGAGAGGTCCAGGAATGCACAAATGGGCTGAAGGAACTTTGTAAGCACCCCCACTTCACAATAGTAGGGATGTAGATAATATTTCAACCATCATGAAGCCACAATTGCAATGAAACAGAGCAAACAGATCAAGTCTACAAAACAATACCTTTGCTGTTATTGTATTTGTATTTATTTGTATTGTAACTGAGATACAACTGTTTTTGTTTCTGTTCAGGAGCTGGACTGATGAGAAAGTGTTGAATCCAGGGGAAAAGCAAAAAAATTCATATATTCTTAAAGTTTGGCAGCGTGTAGTAGAGTAAAAAAGAAAACAGCTTTTGACTATTCTTGCTATTACGTTCAATGTCAAAATACTAATATATTTTAAGAATGCTAATAAGTGAGCTGAAAAAAGATTGTATTTTCATTCTTCTGTTCTATTTTCAAGCTCTATGCCACAAAATGCCTGAAGAAAAAAAAAAAAAAGAATGCTTTCATATAAACTGAAAAGAGCATCTTTCCCAATGGATTTTTTTCAGTGACAGGAAAAAGCTCAAAAATGAATTGTTCATAATTATGGTACCAAAAAAAAAAATGTCACATAGCAATAAACATCCCTTCTGATTCTCTACAAACTTTCATGGAAAGTATGGTACAAAACATATCTACTTGACAAAACAGTCATACCTGCCTGTAGCAATGTTACGTTTTCGTAGTTAGACATGACTCATTGCTCCACAAGTGAAATTACAGTACAACGATAATTAATAAAACAAGATTTAATTTCCTTCACACAAATACGAAACAAAGAACACAGCAACTATATGCACTCACCAAACAGTTGTGTCAACGTGGTCCGATGAATATTGCCTATAGTCTAGCTGTGCAAAGAGAGGAAAAAGTACCTGCACTCCTCCAATGGAATGCAAGGCACTTTGGACAGAATGTGTCAAGACTGCTTTCACATCCTGACAAAAAGAAAAAGAAAGAAAGTATTGAGAACTCTTTGAGGAACTGTTAAAAAAGTTCACTAGAAGTAGTTTGAAATTTCTTCAACATAAAAATTATATTACCAAATAAAAAGAGAACAGCAAGAAGTATAAACTGACTTCTATAGCCACTCTGAATATTCAAGCTGCCCGATTTACTGCTGTAGAGAAACCCTCAGAAGAATACACAGGAGGAGGCTTGCAAACTCTAAAACAAGTTTTTAATAATACTGAAACTCTAGCAAAAAAAAGCTACAAGCAAATTAAAAAATTTAGGCATTCAAAGCCTGGGGAGAAAAGAGTATAACGTCAACAGAGCGAAGCTCTGGAGATAGGTAAAGTCTATAAGGAATGAAAGTATTTCAGCAATAAGGAAAAAGAAAGTTTCTGAAAAGTTAACAGGGTTTCTTAGTATTACTGACATATTTTAGATTGTAATTTTGATGAAAGAAATATCTTCATAGTCCTTATGTGCACCCACATTAATTCAAGAAGATGGTATGGCCACACACCAATGAGGAAAGTGTTCCTCTGACTATAATACACATGGCATTACAAACAGAAGTAGAATTACTTTCTTCTCTCTTGATGTTTCAGAGAAGCTGCCCACCCTTATTTTCCTTTGAGTTAAGCTAAGAGGAATGTCCAGTACAGTTCCCACAGTGGTCACAGGAACAACTCAGGTAGCTTGATAACTTCAACAACTGACTCCTAACCATTTGCATCAGCTTTGGAGATTTAAGTACTAAAGCGCTTAACTGTGCTGAGAACTGACAGGGGAAAGCAGCAGAGATGACGTGGGGAGGAACCCACCACCAGCAGCTCTTTATCTTATACAAATCCCAGTATAACTTGATTTTCAGATTTTCCAACTGTAACCATTTATTTTCTAAATCTCTGAAAAATGTTGCCATACCTGCAGCATGAGGGCATGTGGTGAATGAACAAAAATAGAAGGGTTATCTTTAGGGGATGACTCTAGACAGAGCTGTGCATCTGTAGCCCTTGGATTGTACATAAAAGCAATAGCACTGGACAGCTTGCCATCATACAGCAACAGTTTGTGATGTTCATCAAGGAAGAGATCACTTTCTGCCTTGAATTTGAATGTTCCCTGGATTGGAGAACAGTGTTGAGGACAGAAAGAAGAAAAAAACATTTAATACATTGCAAATACAGTTCAGAAAACAACCATTAATAGAAAATGACACTGTTTCTTAAATCCAGCAATATTTCAGAAAGGAGTCTCATAACAACACTGACTCAAAATCAATTTTACACAATTACAACTGCACAACTGTCTTCTGACGCCTGAAGAATGACATTGTCAAAATGGTGGGTAATGCAAAACAAAGACATTAGCTAGGAAACAGACTGACAGTCAACAATGTTCACTCAGAGGGAACTAATAATTGAGGAGCAGAGAGAATAGAATCCATCTTTTTAGCGTATGTTTATACAGCTGCTAGGGAATAGCAGTCTTCAATTAGTGCCCCTCAGGCTAAGACAAAACAAATAATAAATCACTGCAGCAGAACTCATCTTCAGCACTAACTTTACACATTTAGCCAAACTGACTAGCAAAAGCAACTACTAGGCTACTCTCCTAAAACAAATACACAATACCTGACGATCTAAAGTTTTCAGCCTCAACGGAAAAAATGAACCTACTAAAAGAAAACAGTGTTCTTTTCACCCTTCCATTCACCCAAAATCTTGAGAACAAGAACTCAAGTCTGTTTTTATGTTGTTTTTCTGGTTTTTTAAAAAATTTAAAAAATGAATTAGCATTTAATTGTAGTTTGTAATGTGATGCACAGGCTTATATTAATATATGCAATGGGTTAATAAAAATACTAAATGGTAAGAATATTTTCAGAAGAACATAGGTGTGCCACAACAGTCTTACACAGAATAAGTTATTTGAACTAAACTTCAAAAGTTTCACAGTTCATTCCATGCTACCTTATATCCCAGACCAAGCTGATAAATGGCAAAGATTTGAGCAGCATTGAGAGCCTCACTAAAAAGGTAAACAGATGTCATTTGCCCACAAAACACTCGATTGGCATCTGCTGTTTCTGAGGAACCCAGGAAGCATTTGTCAAATGTCTGAAAAAAAATAGAAAATAAATTAAGCTACACAGGCAAATTATCTAAGAAATACACATTTCTTAGATAAGAAATACATTATCAAAGAATAATATTATTTTTACAAGTAAGAAAACTTTTAAGGTTTTAATGGAAACAAATTTTTAAGTTTTGACAGGTGTAAGCAGAATGGACTCCCCCCTACCAAAGAGTTATTACTAAATTATTATTTTTAAAATTTTTTTAATGCATGAAATGGGAGAAGCTTACTTTTAAAAAAGGAATAAAACAGCAAGGAGTATCTTCAGTTGATCATCTTAAGAAATTAAATAGAGTTGAATAGAGAAATTCATAGAGTTTACTTACATCATTGGTGTTGACAAACCATGTTATTTCTCCATAAGATGCCAGTTCCCCATTCACATAGCATCGAAGTTCACTATTCTTCCAGCGGTTATAAATGTGCACAATAGTAACCATATACCACTAAGCAAAAAGAAAACAAGTGATACCATTCTACAGACACTTAACGTAGCTTAAACAGTCACTGAAGAGGAAGCACACCACAGTTAATTCATCTGTGTCTATGAATTACATTAACATTGAAAGTTTTATTTTAAGTGGAAAAGATGACAGCATTAGTGAGCTTTCCTGTTTAGCCACGTCAAAGTACAGTCTCCTAATTCAAAACGGAAGCCTAGAAGATATTTACAACATAAAACTCAAACCAAACAAAAGGAGTCGTGACAGTGTTGAACCACACTTGTTCCAGGAACATTAGCAATTGAAAATGAGAACATCCTGAATATAACTTAATACTGCTCAACAAGCAAGCAAGTCTTGAACATTAAAAATACAACTAACTCATACTATAATTGTTACACGTAAGGAAAGAAAGCATCAAACAGAAGGAGAATATTTGGTGGACAACTTCAATGAACATGAATTATAACCTAGTTTTAAATGCCAATCTGTCATTCTTTACCCTGTAAGAGTAAACACTAGTAATTGCCCTGACTTGATCAGAAAAATTAAACTTGAGTTAGTAATCACAGCTTCTAAAGTAAAGCTGCATTTGTCCAAAATGACTATCAAGCAATAACCTATGGGTAAGCCTGAGCAAAACACTTCCGGATAAGAGAAAGGCTGAAGCGTAAGGAAACAAAGTATAAAAACAGAAGAAAGAAGAAACAAACATCACAAGTCTTGCAACACTCAAGTTACATATAGGTATGAAGAGTTCATAGTGAAATTTTAAGTTTCACAAATTCATAAAATCTCTGGTAAACTGCATTTTCTAGCTTTTTCTTATACATAATATAAACTTAGAAGAAATAACAGTTCAGAACAGAGATTCATTTCTGTCCATTCTAATGTAAGCGTTCTGTCGATGGATGAACATAATAAATAGCGAGACCAACCCCTTTAGGATACCTATTTTTAGAGACATATCCTACAAACACATCAGCTAGTTAGATATGCACCCTGCTAAATCCTAGTTACACCCAAGCATGTGAACACATCTCTAATTCATATTCTGCTTTTACTCACCTTTTGTGGCTTGAAATCAAATTTTACACAATGCTGAAAACCTTTTCCCTTTGATTTTATGGACGTTACAATCAAGCAGCCACCAACAAAGTGAGCAGAATAACCAAGTCCTTTGTTCGTTCGAAAACTAACAAAGGAAAACAAAATCAGCACGTACACAGATGGCAGTGAAAGTCATTCAACAAATCATGACTGAACATCAGAAACATGGTTTTACATTAATACGCACCAATATAAATATGGCTTATCCTTATCCACATTGATATTGTTCACAGGATCCATTCTTAACCAAGTGTGAAAAGTAAATCCATTCTGATAGGGCCACTTGGCTATAGGAGGTAAGGCAATGGCCTAAAGAAAATAAAGTTATTCATGTAGAAATATCAACATCACAATACTGCAAGTAGACAGCATAAGATACAGACTACAAAAGTACAACCAAAAATATCTGGCCTAACTTCTGTGCTTCCCTGTACACTATTTTTTGTATTCCACTGTTAAAAAATTTTTCTAAATATTTTAAAACTGATCATTATCTCAAATAATAGTAACCCATGCTTCAAAATTCAAATACTTAAGTGCAAATATTACAACACAAAAACTCCTCAGCAAATATACTCAACATATATATATATGTATTATGGCAGCCTAAAAGAATAATCAGATTTAGAAATTTATTTTCATATAATTTTGTCAGTCAGGAAAATAACTGGTTATGAAAATAAGTTGTCCATATAAAGAGAAGCATATATGCTTCACTTAACAGATCCTTTTGTTCTTCACCTAAATTCTCGTTTAGGTGGCTTCCAGTTTGTAGATGACACTCTTACGATAATATGAGCCATAGGCAAAATCCCAGTATTAAGCACAGAATCAAAGGTTGCTTAAATGCTTTTAAGACCTTTGCTTCAAAAAGCTGGGTTTTGTTGTGTATTTTTTTGTTTGTTTGTTTTAACATCACTATTAACTGCCAAATGTTCCTCTGAAGACTTGCAATACACACTTCAACTAAGACTGTCATAATCTCTGATCAAAGATGCTTTCCAGATGATCAATATCAATGAACAAAAAACATCAAAGAACTTGAGTGTTGCCAGACATCTTAATATGCTCCCACGCTCCATTTAGCTATCCCTAACCAAATAAAATGCTATAAATCCTTCTTTACACCAGCTAACTAATCAGATTTCATTTCTTTGAGCCCAACTTGCAGGACCTGGTAGTACTATCATTTGGTTTAAATCACAATGGCTATAAAGTATATCAAATACTTAATTTCTATGATTTCGTATTTTAAAAATCAGTGAGAATGTTCCCACTGCAGTTAGTGAAGCACCCCAATACCACATACAGTTCTAGCATTCGATGCTGTTACCAGAAGTTAAATACAAGCACAATACATAAGTAGCACAAGTGAACAGAACACGTGTCTACTGCCAAGTTCTGCTGTACATGATAAATGTAATTACAGCAGCACAACTCTACAAGTCTGCGTTTTTCAATCTTGAAATAAAAAGTTATTACATCATCAAGTTGGTCAAGTTCAACTTCAAGACTAGGTGTCCTGTGTAATACCTTGAGTTACATAAAAGCTAAGACATCAAAGCAGAGAAGTAATGGATTTTTAGGGGGAACGAAAACAACAATAACAGAAATACACTACCTAGTAAACACCTGAACAATTATGATAAAAGACTAATCGCCACTAAATCTAACCTTCCCTCAGTGGTATTCAACCTACACATGCCCACAATCTGCATTTTATCAGATTATTGCTATACATAACACAATACTCACAATGACTGCTAGAAATAACAAATGGCACAAATATGGCCATACTTCCTGCAGTTTCACTAAGATTTCTAGGAGTAAGGCATTGCCCACACATGCGGTATACTAACAAACACCATTCTCACAGAAAAAAGAAGTGAAAAGCAGACATTGTTCACATTCTCCTTGCAACAAGATTTAACTCAATTGCTTGGGGCAGGGGCAAAGACTTCATTTATATCTATTCTTTATGTATTGCTATTTGTCCTCCCATAGTCATTACATACATTTGTTATAAGCATTATTTATTTATACATGATGTAGGTAACAGGTAGGGAAAAAAAATCTGTTAAGACTACTTCTGTAACAATGACAGATGGGTTAAGAGAAAAATAGGAGTGAAAATAGCCAATGGCTGTAGTAAAAATAACAAACAAAGGACTTAAAATATCTACATACCGCAGCACTTTTCCCCGGAAAGTTGAAGAAGGCATCAGGTCCATACTTCTGAGGCATGTGTTTTAACACAGACAACAATTTCCCAGCGTGTGGTGGCTGTCAAAAAGAATTTTTAGATTTGGAAATAAATAAAACACATCTATATGAAAGAAAATACCCTACATACAAAAAAGAGTTTTGACATATTTTCAAGCTTTGCACATGACTGAGCGACACTCTGCTAAAATACTCAACATATTCAATAAACATTAATAGAGGATTACGGATACGGATACTCACTAGCCTAGGTGCACTGAAGGACAATTAATGGAATAACTAAATTAAGGACTTTGAAGTCATAGTCAGTGTCATTCAGCATAAACTAAAATGATTCTGAATGCTGAGTTTGATCACTGTATGCCAATTCCCATCAGCTTTACCATTCACGTGGATTTGAAGCGAGCTTAAAAAAAAATTAACTGACCCAGATGAAAACTAGTTAGGGAAAAACAAATGCAATGCATTTCTCAGAGCAATTTTGGGTTGTGGCCGCATGAAACTCATGGCAGCACAAGCAAGATAGGTAAAAGGAAGAATAGCAGACAAGACGGCTTTCCATCAAGTTTATAGCCATGCACTAGGTGAAACATAATGCATTTAGATATTCTCCTTCATATAAGTCTAAGAAAAAGCTTGAAGTCTCAAGAGCGATACACAGTACCTAAACTGAACGCTCAGTTAGTGTGAACGCTTCCTCACCACAATCCTAATTCTGCATTAATGCTGTTGTAACACTGAACAACTAAAACTTCCAAAACAAGTGTATGAGCTCCCAACAGAAATCCAGACCACACTGGTCACGTACGTTCGTGCATCTTCTTTTACCACTCCACAGCTTTCTAGAAAATCTATGTTCAAACTACAATTTTACTACCCCCTTCTGATCTTTTTTCTGGAGGTGCTCTTTTCCCCTTCTTGTAAGCAACTACTCTGAAAATCAAGCACTACACGATCCATTGCAAGTTAATTTAAATATACTAAAATTATAGTCAGATATATAATGTTTCATAAATCTGAATTTATAAAATTGAAGAAGGAAACAGTGTGATCTGTTCAGATGTCTTCAGCACCATAGAATTCAACCTGGCAATTTGTGCTGTAGCCTGATACTTTGTATCTTTAAAGCACTGCTGATTTTAAGATTTATGGACTTGAGCAAGACCATAGCAAAGTACTTGTGGCGTTTTCCTCTTCTATTCCTCTATATTTAGTCTTTAATAAAAAAAGGGAAATTGAATGCAAATAGCAGAGAGCCAGGAAATGAAAAGTTAACGTTACAAAGACAACTTTAATTCAGCTATGGTTGAATATATTCTGTATGTTCACTTATTAATTTTAAACCCTATACGGGGTATTTTTAATGTGAACAAGTTGTTTTACAAGTTCTTTTTAAAATTTGCTATGTTACTGCCTCTCATATTGAATACATATTTATTACATTATTTCAGAGAAACAAAGACACCGACCTGATTTCTCCCTACGCTAAAGCAGGATATTTAGACATTACAGGAATGGAATTAGAAATCCAAGTAGGAAAAACAACTGGTAGGTAAAGCAAAGCAAAAACGCTGTGGCAGAAAGCTTATCTGCTAGCATTTAAAACAAAAGAATTTGACTTTAGGGAAGAAGGCTCTCAACAGTAAATGGACACCCATTTCTATTTCTCTAGTTCACGCAGAACAGGAGAAAACATGCAACGTAACATTTCACGCAGCACTCATTTCATTTCAATTTTTGCTACAAATGCTATCTTTCCTAACTGGATAAAATCCTTCAGGTAAAGACAATGTGCAAATATGAAAATATTGATATGCACATATACACAATTTCCATTGATTTCCATCTTATCTGTCATCTTCCAAAAACAATTTGTTTGTTTGCTTATCCTTCAATTTCAATCAACTGAAACTACCAAACTAAAAATGTGTGTGTAAACACATGCTTAGAATCACTATATCATTCCCCAGGTGTTCAATAAGATCAATCCAGCCAATAAATCCAGAAGTCAAATTTAATGTCATTGCTACACTACTCTATGTATTTTAACTGCTTTAATTGCTTTTAAGTAAAAAAGATTTAAGTAAAAATGATACAATACCATCAGTAGGCATCCTTTATTTCCTGGTAGATATTTTTTTATATATATATATATACACACACACACACACACATATATATATAAAAGGTTGAGTCTTTTAACATGGGAACATTAGGAAAAACACAAACAACACTACAAATATGGCTTTTGTTCTTTATTTTCTTTTACCCATCTCCCTCTTTCTCCTTGAAGCTTGCTGAAGAATAACTTTAGCTCTCGAACCGTCAAGTTGTAGCTAGCCAACACACCCAGCATGTCCACTAAGAGATCTGAAATGAGAACAACAATACAATTAGTCATTAAGATGCAATGTCAAATTTCTGTCACTTCATTATTAAGTCTTCCCGTGAGATTTTACTTAAGGAAAATACAATTTGACTCATATATTAGGGGAAGCTGTACCTGCAATCATGTTGTCAGCTCTATCAATCCTCTTGAGCACTTGTTCAACCAGTCCCACTTCTGTGCACGCTTGTAGATTGCGTATACTTTTTTTCAAGATAGCTGTAAACATGCTCCACACCTCAGCCTGACAGGAGATGTCACATTTATCCAGCAATTCTACCATGCAGGTAATGCCCTCTCCTTCTTGGATGATAAAGTTCATTTCCAAGTCAAATTGGCCTCCAACAAGCTTTCAGACAAAATATTAAAAAAAAAAGTCCAAACATCATTCCACATTCCATTGAAGTTATTAATTCTGCAAGAAGAAAACTATCAAAGATAGAAGCTAAAAGAATATAGCAAGGTCAATATCAATATACTAAGTCTTATTTTTCCTCTGTTTCAAGTTTTGATGTGCAACTTCAACAAAAGGTGCTCCTGAGGTATCAGTAACTATCAGGCAATTGCTGCACAAGAGTTCTTGGGTTAGTTAACAATACAGATGTCCTGAGCTACGCCACACATCTAAGAAGTGAACAAACCATGTGAGTATTTCAAGACCGGTGAGCAAGCTCGGATCAGCTAGGATCCCTTAATCGGCCTAGAGTGGCCCTAAAAGCTTTCCCCTATATGTGCCTAACAGTCCTCAAATCAGTGCACTGCTCCAGCCAAAAGAACCTGAGGCACATCAGAAATACTGCTAATTACATTCATTTAAGAGTCATTCCTGAGATATTAAATAAAGCTGGTTAAGTACTAAATGCCAGTTTCATTAGTAGTTAGAGGTACTAAAAGGAAGTAAAGCCTTGCTATATTTGGATGAATGTGGAACCGCAGCACTGTTTAAAGCCTTTGAGTATGCCTTGGCCCAGGCACTTAAATCCTGTAATATTTCAGGTCACCTACATGCAGACTTTGAACATAACCCAAGCAACTAATTGCATGTGCCAAGAGAATGAAGGGGGAAATAAGGAAGTAACCTACTTCATTCTGTTATTTTGGTGTGTTGTTTGTTGTTTTTTTTTTTTTAACTCAATAAAATAAAAATTCTAGCTGATGCAAAGATAGATGATACTAGCTTCTGCCCCAATCTCTCTGCATTTTAAATTCTTCTTGTAGCTTACAAATATACTTAACTTAAAAATGTGCCATACTTGCCTATTACACAAGGACACAGAAAGTGGAATTCAGATAAGATTGACTCAACCTCAAAACTCACAGAAGTATATCAGCTCCTCAGTTAAACAAGTTTGTCAAGTAAAAGACTGCTTCTGTCATACACGGTATTCCTTCAATCATTAACACCCTCAGTAAGCCCACTTGCCAAAACCACACCGTGCCAAAACTGCTCCAAAACACATAGACTAGGTTGCTTCCATCTTAGCTCCCACAGCCTCTCTCAGCTAGGCAGGATCTGAAGATAAACTTAAGCAAGGGAACAGAATATATGTTCTTCATTAACTACTGAAATTACTATACATTTTCCTCAAGTGACTAAATCTTGTCACTTTGAAGAAGCAATCTTTGGTCTTCTAGACATAAATCAGTAATGCCAAGTACTACAAGAAGCAGACAAAGTTACTAGTTCTGTGACAGAATAGACTATGTCTCACGGTAACAATTTCTAAATAGTAATTTACACTTTTCCATTTGCTCCTCTCTTGGTCACAAAAAATAATTACGCAACTTCTTATCAGATGCTTTCTTAATATTCAGGGAAACCACAGGAACTGAATGGGGAGACTTAAATTATATTCCCAGCTTCTCTATATCAACTCACCCTGTCAACTCACTCAAAACAAATCTATCAAGTCATTAGCATTCCCCAAGCCTCACTTTTCCCCTTCCCTACGATGCAGCAGGGGCCTACCTCAAGCATGGCAAGGTAGACTTCAAGGGTAATGGGATAGCTGAAGAGAATGGATTAGAACAGAAGTATTGCAACACAAATGCAAAGAAAAAGGAACAAGCCTCTTTAATAACTGAACTATATCTGTGAAACACATAAAATGCACTGCTAGTATCACACTTCGTTTTATACGTTCTACAAAACAGAGGTATTTCTCAAGAAGCCAGTGTCTCTCTCACCATCCTGGTGAGATGCAAATACTATATGCATTTTGTGTGCAGAGCAACTGAAGGTTAAATTCTAGCCATGAAATACCTGCTAATTCTGAACAACAAATTAAACTCCTTATGCACTTGGTTTAACTAACCAGCCAACCATCAATTTTCACACCAAAACCATATAAAACTACAAGAGGTGACCTTACCTTCACCTTATAGTCTACATCCCCAATTTTTCACTTTTGGCTACATACACTATTATCAGTAACCACCCATCCAGGAAGCTGTCAAATTAGGTTTCCAATCTAATCTGCAAAAATAAGCATTTCAGAAAGTATATCCCAGAAATAAGATGCGATGGAAGAAATAATTACTATTTTAGCATTTCCTTTAAGGGAAAATGAGGACAAAAATATTGATGGAGAAAGCAATATACTGAAGGCACAGCACAGTTGATGTACTGTATGTATGCATACCTATTAGATACACATAAGCACACACACCACAGTATGTCATATTAACCCTTTCTAATGGTGATTTGAAACTGATCAACCTTCAAAACACAAATTTGTTTCCAATGACAGGGATCATAATCCAGGTCCATGCATTGGCTAGTTATTATCTGAGCTGCAGTAATGGCTGTGCACAGCAAAATGTAATCTTCCCAAATGTCACAGTAAGTTATGAATATCTGAGCAGCTTAATGCACCTTACTAGCCATGAAGTGTGAGAATGTAATCTTATTACCTTTTTATGGTTGTATTTTTTTGAATAATGTAGCCTTTGAACTGATGTATAGTCTTTCCTTGCACTTTAGCGTGATTTGGTCTCTAATGTCGCACAGTACATTTTTCAAAATTCTCCAATTCAACGTATTTTAAGTCTTAGGCTGAGCTGCATAAACAATCTTTATAGCAACCTACAGGGTGGCATAACGTTTTCTTTCCCTGGCCTGTAGCGTAGAATTAAGTGTAAGCTTATAGGAATGGTTTTAAAGTAAAGTATTCAAAGTATTCAAACACATCTTGACAAATTTCACATTTTGCCATTAATACTTACCTTAAAAATATATATAAACTAAACCAGCAGCTCAAGATTTTCAGTAAAATGTTTTTAGGTATAGCAGATTGGAAACAGCAATTTTTAGCTACGCATTTAAACATAACAAATCTCTCCTTCCTATGAACCTTTAACCTAATCTAAAAAGGAAGAAGAAATCCAAGACATAAATGAGATGGTGCACCCTTTAAGTGAGCAACTTACAAACTTAAATATGCAGAAAATCACCCAGAATAAACACAAACTCCACTTTAGTGAAAGATCATGATCTAGGCTATGAATCTGATTTTAAGTCGTTTTGAAATAGAAAATATTTCAAAAGCTTGAAGGAAAATGTGAGAAAGTATTTAATCCACTGTAATAGGGAGAAAAAAAATAACTCTGAGGACTCAGTTTTTTTTTGTGAAAATCCAAACTTGTTATACCTGGGACATGTACACAGTTTTACCCCAAATCTCTAAAAAAAGGCTTTACACTTCTACAGAGCTTTCTCTTCCTTGTTGTTACTTAATAAGATATACAGAAAGGAAAACCTATTTGTTTTGCTCCCTAAAGTCAGGAGAAAACACCTATTAAGCTGATTTCATAATCTCAAAATTGCTTCTTTAGTACATCCAAAATAAGGGGTGTGGGTGACATCCAGCCACTGGAAGAAGTCTATCTCATGAAGGAAAAAAAACAGAGTCAATAGATAAATAGAAGACCAACTCTATCTCAACAGAAATCCTAAACCTTATGCTTAATCAAGACCCACAAAGCTGCATGTACAAAGCTAATAAACAACTGAAATGTATTCACTTGAATAAGGTTGAATTCATTTGAATAAGCTAAACATCATGAAAAATCTGCTGAAGCTAAACCTGATGTAATTTCCAACAGATAAGCATTTAATATACACTCTGCATTTTACTCCTATGTACAAATAGCTATGCTATTCAAAAACCATCCTGGTTTTAACACAATTATGTCAGTTGGCTCCAAGTTAAAATCAAACACGCACATACCACCTACACTTTCAAACCCTCAGTGACGAAATCTGAAAGCAACTCCTGGAGAACACAAACATGAAGATGGGTTCACTTGAGCCATTATGCTTATGATTAACAGTAACTGGCAAGGCAACATTCTCTGCAATATTCTATTCACTCTTTTATCTCCCACCAAAGTAATAACCCACAACCTCCATCCCCGTGCAGATATTCAGAAGCTCAAAACAAAACATACTAATCATTATCAGAAACATGTCTAAGATTTGGAAAGTACATGACACTTCAGGGCAAACATCTCTCAGCATCGGGTGTGATCCCAACCGAGACAAATTCACTGAGGAGGCACAATCAACAGTACAAGTCAGCACCACTGGTACACATATCCTGGGAGTGCTGAAGATGGTACTGATTTGGAAATGCCTCTACAGACTAGAAAAAACAGCTGAGGAAAAAGAACAACTTACGCAGACTCATTTGCAGCAATCCATTCTCTGCCTCTCGTCCCCTATCTTTTCACGCTGTCTTCACTATCACTAATGCTACACTTCGCTACAACTCTGGACTAGCTCAGAAAGCAAACATGTATTTCTTTGACAAAAATAAATAAATAAATAAATAGAATCAGCAACATTTCCTGATGCTACACAAGGCTGAAGTCATCAGTTCTGTCCACCCAACAGTCACACTCGATCAAATGAATAGATACTACATGCCTCCTTTGCTTTCTAAGGGAAAAAGGATGGGCTGCAGAGGGTGACATTTTATTTCTTTTTCTTAATTATTTTATTAATTTTTCTTAACTATGCTTTCTCTTGCTGTTACCAAGCTCCTAACAAAGCCTACACCTTCATTTGCCCAGCAAATAAAGGTTCGTTTTAAAACAGGCACAATGGTAGTGGCATTGCATGATAACACTTAATCCCCACCACTTCTATTTGTTATTTACATCCAATGTTCTGTATTAAAGCAAATGCTTTACTCAGTCTCTCCCTTAGAAAGATGCTTAAAAATAAATTTAACAGGTGCACAAAAGGTGTGAAGAGTCCACTACTGCCATCTAATGTTGGACCCAGCACTTTTTTTTTTTTTAAGAGGGTGCCTCAGGACAGTTAAACTCTCTCAGCTGAAATAAATGGAAAAAAGCAAAATTCTTGTCCCCATAGGTAGAACACATCTCAGGATCTTTATGGTAGTTATGTTTACCTGTTTTCCCCACTCCCAAAGAAGGAGAAAAGAAGCTCTAAAAGATAGCCATGCTGCAATCAATTACACTCTATTTGCTGTAGTTAATAATCTTTTATTTTCACTCTGCTTGCAAGCATTTTTATATCAAAGTAGCCCACTAATACAATTAGTTCCATTCCTAGTGTGCAGTTGAAGGCCCAAGGCAAAAAGAACAGTACAAGGATGAATTAGTTCTATGCAATGTTTTTAAATATAAATGGGAGGGTACTGTGAAATTCAATTTTCATACTTTTTTGCATTTAAATCTTTTCTGAAGTACATAGCAAAAAAAAGAAATCGAATCACTCTCTTAGAAAGGGAACAAACAATCCATGTTTTAAGTGAAACGATTAGCAAAATTCAAATTTCTCCAAAAAATAAAAAATAAAAAAATAAAAACAACCCAAAGCAGGAAAGCCCACTCTGACACCACAGACCAAAGAGTGGGCTTGCTGAGCACATCTGCAGGTCATTTAACAGGGTCAGCTACAGTGGGGCATTATCACTTTGGAGAATAGAGGCAGAGAGGGTGCAGAAGTGACTCTTCAAGGGGCTTTTGTTCCAAGCAGAACACTGAGGAGGCAATGCTACTGCACGCTCTATTTTGCATTCCTGAGGAGACTAAGGATTAACAAGCTGATCTCTTGCAAATCAATTTCAAGACAAAATTGACTTGTAATATACTCCACATAGTGGCTAAAGACATATTTACAAAACCTGGCAGTTTTCCAAGTTTGGTTTAAATTACAGATCTCAAAAGATGTTAGTGTCGACACAGACTGTATCTAATTCCACCTGAAATTAATCTTTCCAGCTTTTGTATTAGTAGCATTAAATTCTGCTTGTGTTATAATTTTTTTTTCCAATGCACCTGAACCTGTGATGTTGTTTAAGGTACACAAGAAAGATATAACTCCAAGAGATGGTTTAATAACATGCAAATTTGTAGCTCTATACAGGAAATGAAATACCCTGAATTTTACATCACATCAGATTCATATATGGATTGAAAGTAAATAAATCATTTAAACCACGATACAGAGAACCTTTTTAAATTTGCATTTATCTACAGTAAATACTGCCATGTTCTTTAATAGCTTGCTAGTGCAATCTTAGCAAACTAATGATTTATGGTTGTGACATTTTAAAAATCAGAAATCTGTCATTTTATGACAGCCAGTAGAAGAAAGTCAGCTCCAGTTACTATACTCTGAATTAAACTCAAAAGACACGAAACAGATAGCAAAGCACTGTACCATGCCATCCACATCACCATCCCAGCACTTCCCTTCCTACCTTTTTGCTTCTGAAAGTTAGCTATCATTTTTATTTGAATTTACCAGAATGTTACAAAAAAGACATATATTTTTTAAAAATCATGGTCCAAACAGTTAACTTCTCATGTAGTACTTTAGTTTTTGGCAAGTTGAGAAACAACAACCATCAACAAACAAAACTGACCCACTCTTCGCTTAGAAAAAAGCATTAAATCACAGCTCAGTTATCAAGCTGTGCAGGTCCCTCCCCTCTAGGAAGGAGCCCAAATGATAAGTGATTAGCAACATGATACGAACCACCACCAAGTCCAAAGAGAAAACTCTCCTTGTGCCTCCACATTGAACCCATAATCCACTCATGAAGAACAAACCAACCAACCTAACAGTGACACCGCACCTGAGCAAATATAAATAAATATCACTCCTTCACATAACTTTTCATTTAAATAGGATGTCAACTTTTAGTATTTGCAAAGTACTAAGAACAGTGTAACAATGGAATGCTAGAGTACAACAAAGTTATGAGCTCTAAGAAACACATTTGAATGTATTTTACAAGCTGATTGGGACATAGGATAACAAGGGGTGAAAGGCTGAAAGAACAAAGGAAATCAAGGAAAAGGAGTAAAATGGAAGATGTTCAGAACACAGAATTGTTTTTAATAGCAAGAAATAGCCTTAACAGAAGACTGAACTGAAGCTCAAAAATCCAAAAAAAGAAGCCAGAATGAAGAGAATAATCTGTTTACCACTAAAGCTCTGATAGACTTCATCAGATTTCACAAGAGTTTGGGATTTCCTCTCCTACTGCAAGCCACAGTCTCATATAGCATGTATGAAGCAAATGTATGCCAGCTCCTCAACAGCCATTACATTTCATAGCTCAGCAGATGAACAGTGTGTTTCAGCACAGTTAAAGGCACTGGATTACAAATTACACAGAAACCAAGAACCCAGCACATCTGCTTCTGTATTGATTCAGAACAACTGGAAAACACCACACCTTCCTTCTCAGAATTGGCAAAGATTGTCTGCTACAGCTGAAGCGGAGATGGGTAGGACTTAGATGCAAGAAAGTTCAAGTTCCATAGCAAAGAGAAATAAAAGCCATCATGGATGCAGATCATTAGATGGACAGTTCAGGTCTGGAATCATCAGCTAGCCACAGTTGGCCACATCATCGTTTCATGCTTCTGTTTTCTTCCTAGTACAAAAGCTCATACTATTACTCTAAGTCTCTCCCCCACCTCCATTTGTCTCTGTCTCTTATATCACCATATAAGGAACAACTGAATGGAAATTTTCTCCAAGGAAAAGATACAAAAGTAAAGAAAGCATAATATTAATAATAATACTTAAAGTCTAAGAAACGAAAGACGCTAAAAAAGAAATAAGCAATAGAGATTACTAATATTGCATTTATTCTCACTGCTGCCTAAAAACATGCTCTCCTGTTTTTTCAATTCAATTCTCCCAACTCTTCCCTGGTAAGTGTTTTCTCTAACAAACTCCAACTACTCCAACACCAAATTCAGCTATTTACCTAGAATTCTGACAACTGCACTAATGGAGTTCTCAGCATTTTTTCATCATCGAACCTGTCATGTTATGTACCCAGACTTCCAAGGCAAAAAGGTTTGTTCTGGAATTGCTATACTCAAAGAAATCTAAGAATTTAAAAGAATACTTCAACATTTTTTGCACACAAATCTGTTATTCAAAACCCAGGTATTATCTACAACTGATCGTGCACAACCTAAAAAAGCTGTATCCAAATAGCATAGGAGTATATTAAATGGTTTTTCTTAGACTACCATTCTCCCTGTGAAAAGTGGGAACAATAACTGAACAATAAATTGTGCTTCAGTAAGACAGTGAATGAGAGAACATCTGCCTCTACGAAAAGCTATTCAACTTGAACATAAAGTACCACTATAAAAGGAAAGGTTAAATCCATGAAAACAAACAGCATGATTTTTAATAAAATCTGTTTTATTCCATATCCAAGTTATATGTTTATTTGTTCCTTTTTGTGCTCCCTGATAGTGGCCACTGTAGTCCCATACAACTTCCTTTAAATTCTTTCAGTAGTTAAAGCCCACAACAAAAGTACAAGAAACCAGTTCCCCAGTTTCTGCAACTTAGCACGTCCCAGACATAGCATAGGCATGAATTTTTGGATCACAAGGGTAACTACAGAATTTACAGATGGGGAAAAAATGAGCCCCAAAAATCTTCATAAATGGTAGAAGACTTCAGTCAACAAATAAACAAGTAGATAGGTATCTTCAAGTCATAAGACGTTTTTATTTAAATGCCAGACCTGGAGATCTTGGAAGCCTCTAACAGAGGAGTTGTTTTGATTTCTTTGCTTCTCCAGTCATAAGATCTCTGAAGTTTTGCTGACCAAATTCACCACCACCTGAGGATCACATGCATTCCTTCGTATTTATATCAAATTAAGGTCTCAGTCACAATATTTCCATATGGCTTTCCACACATGTAAACATTTATTTAGAAAAGAAAGACTTCTGAGTACAACAACAGAAAAAGCAAATGCCATTTAAAAAAAAAAAAAAAAAAAAAAGTTGAAGCAAGAACCTCTGATTTCAACCAAACAACCTGATAATAGGCTAAGTCGTGGCCTCTTAGGTGTGAAACCAAAAAGACCAAGACTAAGGTGAGTAACTTTGGAGAATAAAGCCAAAAAGACACTACTAATTACGGCCACCCTAGCAGAACCACTGGTGTGGTGTAACTCTTCTGCGTAGCTCACCACACCTCCAAGCAGGACGCCAAGTCTGCAGTAGTAATTGTACCTTCGTGAGATTCAATTACCATTGAAGTTACACCAACACTTTCTATACAATGTATTTGTGTGTTTCTTCCCCAGATTAAGACAGATGACATTGTTTCAGAACTCCTAGCTGTTATACTGTGTCCATTTCCGTGACATGCTTATACAAATCCAATAACTTATTCCTTTCACACTGCAACTAAGTATACAACTCACGGTATTTGTAGTTTTTCATCTGTTACTGCACAGAAGAGAGACGTTAAGAAAACAGTTATTTGATCAGTGGTCTATTTCTGCTGCACATTTCGACTTCAATAAATTCTTCCCTTAGCCAAGACAAACACAAAACACAGAGAACTTCCTGAACCTTACAATTCCACAATATTTTCCCACCACTCTGGAAAACAGCATGTACGGGGCGGGAGGGAATGCTGCTAACTGAAATTGGCACCGTAATTGCCACATTTTCAGCTGCTTATCACTGATCAAATTATAAACTTGTCCAAGTTAACAACCCTGGTTTCCTAGCATACTACCCAGGAGACACGCAAAGACCACCCCAGTTTGCAGACTCCTTGGCAATGCATGCTGACACTCAGTGCTTCCAGGTTCCCAGGCCAGCCAGGTACTCTGCAACCCACAGCTCCAAGCTGCTGACTGCTCCACAGAGGGAGCATGGGAGGTGCAAAAATTTCTATGCTTTGATGTCACTAGAAATCTATCAGGCTGACACAGCCATGGAAGTATTTCATTACAATGTCTATCCTGGCAGACTGACATCATACATTTCTCCTCAAGAGAACCTTTTCTTTTAGTCAGAGAAGGCCGATTCATCCATGGTATGAATCAATATAGATTTCTGAAATTAAATGAAAATAGCTCATACAAGGCTCTTAGTTATTTGAAGCTTAATTTATATATTTTCGGAAGTACTGTTGTAAGGAGATCTTAACAAAAGCACTTTTTTAATAAAGAGTTAGAATGGTTAAAAGCAAACCAACAACAAACTTGAGAAATTCAGCACACAAAAACACAAGTAAAAGTACAGGTATCCAGCCCTGCTATCTCATTCTTCCATGCAAGTGATCAGCTAAGGCTCCTGACCATGCAGCTCAAGAAACCTGAAATGTGACAACTAGAAAAAAATTGAAAAAGTAATCGCTGTACTGTAAAGATTTAAAAAAGAGAAAATGTTAATTATATTTTATGTTCTCCCTTTCTTTTTTTTTTTTTTTAAAACTAACCAGTAATAATAATAAACTTCATCCTATACCCCAGTTCCTCTAAAACTTAAAGCAGGTGTACACACTTCTGTTGCCAACACCAAACTAGGGCACTTCATTATAAAAAGAACAAGAGTGAATGCCTACTGTCCAGGGAGCAGACATTTTACTCTAATCTCTTCCTCTCCATTTGCTGTTTTTTCCCAGCCTTGCTTCTCAAAATGTAGTCTTGAAAAATGGCACTGGAGTTTGTAACATTGCGAGTCCTCCTCCCTGCCCTGGTTGGTAAATGCTTAACACTGCTTTCAAGCCTCACTGTTTCATGCTGCTCTGATAAAATGCTGGCAAAAGGCACAAGAAAGAAAGAAAAAAATCAAACTAATGAAACTCACACAGAAATACATTGCTTAATAGAACACGCCAATTTATATTAGTAGCAGAATACATCTTCTATAAAGAAAACCTTTCATACAGCTATATGTGAAAATCTAAAGGAACTCCAGCAGCACAAAAAGGATAAAATACCTAAACAGGCAAAGGATAAAGATATTTCTAGAAAGTTAATTTTAAGCAAGAAAAATAAAGTGGTAAACTACCTTTTGTGCAAACTAGCGTCAAATCAATCTTCCTAATGGTGAGGAAGGATGTCAGGACTGTCTTTACAGCACAGTTCAAAATAATGCTGTAATGAGTATTTTGTTTATTAACTCAAGATGCTGTCAATCTTTTTTTTTTTTTTTTCCTCCTTTTAGAAAGCCAGCAATGTTTAACACTGCTTTCATACTCGTAAGTCAGAGGCAGAGAACCCGCTGCTATACAAAAACAAGACCAATGAGCACCATCTCATGGGCATTTGAGGTAACAGGTTCTACACAGGGAAAAAAAAAAAAAAGGACTCCAAAGCAAACAACAGAATGTGAATTGTAGAAGCATAATGTCTAACTTTCTAATGCTCAGATGTGAAAACAGGGCACAAGCTAAAGGTTTGTCTGAAAATAAGTCACTGTAACTGCATCTGAGAGGAACTTCACTGTATCCACACACACACAAAAAATAAATACTCAGGTATTTAGGCACTTAAAATAAGCCTCTACGAGCACAACCACATACATACAATTACCCTCAGCCTGAAGAATCCACTGAGGCTGGTAAAATGAGTCTTTAAAAAATAGATTGAGAGTGGTATCAGCAGAACTCCACCCCTTCAAGCCAACAGCAGAAAAAAAAATAATTCCAAGAGTTTGACTGTACACTTGTGTGTTTTTTTCTCTTCCTCAACTTTACAGCAGTGAGATTCTAATAGATAGTTGGCATCCAATCACGTAGACGCTAGCAGGCTAAAACATAACTTGTTAAAAACAGTGTTATGGTCTGCATTACTTTGAGTACTTAATATTCAACAACAGTTTCCTTTGTGACCTGAAATTTTACCCAGTAATAGCAATACCTTAGAAGGAACATCCCTATTCAGTTGTCTACTAGCTCAGGTTACAAAGATACTCTCCTACTGTAGCACATAGCACTTTGATCTTTCTTCAGCTAACTGAAAAGTTGAAAACTCTACAGTTGTATTTACTAAATATGTCCATCAGTGAAATAAAACATGACAGAAGGAACAACTGGAAGTACACACTAAGGCATTACCACCAAAATTCTAACAGTGGAATGAATAAGCTCTCAAAATGAAGATACGGTAGATCTCTGGTTCACTTGGTGTAACATTAGCGGTCACTGCAAGGCTCCACCATCGTATTTCTATCTCAGAAACAGAAGACAGGTTTCTTTGTACGCTGCGGGTTTTTTTAAAGGGCCATTTGTTCCAAGAGAAATAACTCCCAAAGAAAAAAAAAATTCAGCTCTTTAAAAGCAACTGTTTTTTTATACAATGCAAAATGAGTTCTATTTCATATGGCATTATAAATACTCCTCTTCAGAAAGATAACACCAATAACCACATCCTCTTAATGCTCATAGATGTAAGATATGTTCATGAAATCGTTTTTTGAGATGAGGCAGGACACACTAGAGAAGTGTAAAATCCCAAGTCATCTTTGCAGGGGACTTGAGCACAAAGACCAAATAAACTTATGGCCAAGTAATTTACCACACATACTTCTGATAACTAGAACTTTGCTGAGTTTTCCCATTATGGTTCCTGTAAGTTTTATTGATGAAACATTTTGTAATCATCAGAGGCAGACGTGACTGAACCCCACCCAGTTTTACCCCTTGGTTTGCATTAGATCTGTACTTTTTATTGCCAGTTTTTTATTACCAGATGCCATTAACACACACACAAAAAGAAAAAAAAAAAGAAAAACCACACCATGAAGAAAAAATTCATCACAGCATATTAAACATTACTACAACAATGAAAGTCAGAGGGATGGCTGCTCCAGGCTAAGTTTTCCCTATGAAAATTAGATGATTAATTCTACAGCGACATGAGTTTTGGAAAGATGCAACGCACTGTTATGCACCTCCCTGCCTTGAACACCAGGAAAGCAATTAATTAAGGG
This sequence comes from Tragopan temminckii, assembly GCA_028571105.1. Taxonomy (NCBI): domain Eukaryota; kingdom Metazoa; phylum Chordata; class Aves; order Galliformes; family Phasianidae; genus Tragopan; species Tragopan temminckii. The sequence continues at coordinate 12,883,766 of JAOWBP010002392.1, forward strand.
TACTGCAGTGTGCACCTGGAAGAAAAGGCCACAGTCTGCCAACCACACACTACCGTTCACTTGGCTCACACCACCTCTGCAACTGTTCCACAGCAGCTGAGGATCAAACCAGATGTAGTACTTCAGATGCAGATCAGAATGACTCTACATAATCCTTCAGAGTATACCCTGCAATGTTTCCTTGGCTTTCTTCCAAAACTTGCTACAGTGATCTCCTCACACAGCTTTCTCAGATCTGAAGCACAGCCTGCTCCAACTCAGAATACATTATACATTAGTCGGTCTGTATCCTTCTGATACAAAGCAAGGCACTATGTTATAAATTACTGTTATTGTCTTCTCATATCAAACTCTGCAAAGCTATCAGGATCAAAATTGGCATCTTTACCAATTTTGCTTCAATGGGGACAAATGTACAAACTCACTATCAGCTGAAAAATTCTCCTGGTTATGATAGTAGCCAAGGTACAACAGTCCACTCGTTAGAAATCACCTCAAAAGAAGCTATGTTTGGTCCCCGATCCTTGTATGAAGAACAATTAACATAGTCATTTTCCAGCACCTCTCTCCTTCTGACTCAGTCAACTAAGCAGCAGTTCAAACATCGCATCACATGTGCTTTCAGATCTCCCTAGCAAAGATTAGAGATTGGTAGTAAGGCCAAACATACAAAGCAGAGTTCCGTTCAATGTATCCAGACAACTTTAACATCTTTGGCTGGACTTTTGTTAAGGCACTGCGTTTTCTTCCCTTTGCAAAGTTCGCACATCATTTCTGTGGTATTCCACCTCATCCTCAAAGTCCAGCTAAAATATTCTCCATTTAAAACACACACTTGCAGTCAGTGTACAAGGTTGAGCTACACTCTGTAAGACTCAGGGGTTACTCATTTTAGTACTTCATTTCCAACAACTTCAGATCACCAGCAGAACACCTTATAAAAATAGCCTTTTAAATAAGAAAATACTTCTTAAGTTTCTACATTGCCGTACTTAATGTCTCTAAATGACCGAAGGCTTTCTGGCACCTGTTCTAAGCTGTCCCCCAATCCACTTTGTGAAGATTTATTATTTCCACTCGGGACAGTCTGTAGACTAACTGTATAAAATACTAGCTGGCCTTCTGGCTGGTATCATGCAGTAGGTCACATTAATACAGTGATCCGTTGGCCTTATAATCTGTACCTGACAATCTTTTAAGAAAAGCTTTTATTGGCAACATACATTTTTCAAGTGCTATTTCAATATCAGCTTTTCACTACCGTAACTTTAGACAACGTTGCTCATCTCCCAATTATTTTCATCTTTTGTTTTTATACATCTCCCCTTACAATTATTTTGCTTATAATAATTCCAAATAGGGCTACAAACAACAACAAAAAAATCATAACAATAGACAGCAAATGTGTGTAATGCTCTACAGAATATAAGGTCTGCATAATAAGCAAGAACAGCATAGAAGAATAGAAATTCAGACAAGTTAAAGGGACAAGAAAAAGAGAACTGAAGAGACTGGCGTAAAATGAAACAAAAAAGAAAGCTGTGAATAACACAAGACAGACAAAGGAGAGGCAAAAAGAACAGCAAAGCCAGCATAACTTCTGGAAAATTATGTAGGCTGAGAAATAGATGTAAAAGATAAACAGTTCAACAGATTTACAGTTTCACCACCTCAAACCCAATCGTGGGCCTCCGCTAATGGGTATTTTAATAAAGAGATTTAAAAAAAAAAAGTCAGCAAACATCATAGAATCATTAAACCACAAAATGGCCTGGGTTGAAAAGGACCACAATGATCATCAAGTTTCAACCCCCCTGCTACGTGCAGGGTCACCAACCACCAGACCAGGCTGCCCAGAGCCACATCCAACCTGGCCCTGAATGCCTCCAGGGATGGGGCATCCACAGCCTCCTTGGGCAACCTGTTCCAGTGCGACACCACCCTCTGAGTGAAAAAATTCCTCCTAGCATCTAACCTAAACCTCCTGTCTCAGTTTAAGACCATTCCCCCTTGTCCTATCACTATCCACCCTTGTAAACAGCTGTTCCCCCTCCTGTTTATATTCTTCCTTACTCTTAAGTTTGAAAAAAAAAATTTTTCAAGTGTTAATTGGCTCAACTCAGGTGCACTAACAAGATCACAGATAATTTCTATACAGTGTAATGCATGCTTAAGTCAGATTGGTCTCTAAATGCACACATGTCCATTATGTTATCCAAATTCAGTCATCAGAAAACCTTAAAGTAAACTACTTCTGTTCTCCTACTGGCATCACAGGTGAGCACACACTCTGCAATACAGAACACTCCACTTTTTTCTAACTGAAAAACAAAGAGTCATACAAACAGAGGTTTTGGCACAACCACCACATTATTTCAGCTCCATCACCTGCAAAGTTAAAAACAGCAAGAAAAGAGCCCTACCTTTATTTACTCAATTCCTCCTGTAAGTGCAATAACATCTCGAGATCCCAACCAGAAGTTTAAATTTGTAGAACCAAAGTTTCCTGCAACACCCTTGCGATGTTCAGAAAGTTTTCTCCCTAGTCAAGTTTTCATTTTCTTTCTGCAACTTAACTGACTTTTTCCTGTTTAGTATTTAAGACTCAATTAAGTATGAGTGAAGCAGATGAACATTTTATGCAGAATAAATCTCTTCCAGGGAATAACATTCTGCAGAGGCACAAGTGTCTCACATATCACTACTTAAGCCATATAATCCTACTTGAATGTATGAAATTGCAGCATTAGAATCATAGGACCACCAAGGTGGGAAAAGACCTCCAAGATCATCCAGTCCAACCTTCCACTGACCCCCACTATTTCCCCACTAAACCACATCCCTCAGAACATCATCTAAATGCTTCTTGAGCACCTCCAGGGACAACGATTCCACTACCTCCCTGGGCAGCCCATTCCAGCATCTGACCACTCTCTCGGAGAAGAAATTTTTTTCTAATGTCCAACTTCAGTCTCTCCTGGCACAACTTCAGGCCGTTCCCTCTAGTTCTATCACCATCTTTCAGGTAGCTGCAGAGAGCGGTAAGGTTTCCCTTAGCTTGGAAAGCAAATGGTATCCTGGGCTCCATCAGGAGAGGGGTGGCCAGCAGGGATAGGGAGGTGACTGTCCCCCTCTACTCTGCTCTTGTGAGGCCCCATCTGCAGTGCAGTGTCCAGGTCTGGAGCCCCCAGTACAAAAAAGACAGGGAGCTGTTGGAGAGGGTCCAGAGGAGAGCCACAAAGATGA
>JAOWBP010002392.1:12893856-12907129 GCA_028571105.1 Tragopan temminckii
CTGAGGTTATCTTAAGATAATATCTCCAGGAAGAGCTAGCTTACTCCCCTAATATTTTGCCTCTATCTCAATTCCTACGATCAGAACTGAAGGAGATTCCAACAACTCTTTGAATACCTAATTAAATACCCTCCCCACAGACACATTCATCTTTAAAGAGCTGAGAACAAGAGTAAAAGCATCAACATTAAGTAAGGAAAAAAAACATTAAAAATAAAAATTGTTTGAGAGCTGAATTCCACATCGCATCCAGCTTTCCAAGCTTCTCAATTTGACACACTAAATCGACCTGAGGGAAATCCTGAGCTGACAAGTTTCCTTGTTACAGTTACCCACAGGGTTTGAAAAAAAAAATACACAGTCTATGCATATACACCTATATATATATGAAATGTATATATGCATAAAGAAGGAAAAAAAAAGTATTTCCACACTTTTTTCTGGGTGGGGCTCTAATTTGCAGTTACACAATTTCTCAGTTTGTTCACAGCTTCTCTCAAGATGGGACACAGAACTATTAAGTACACTCCTAAAATTGAAGCCACTTGGAAACTGGGACATCACTACTCAGCAAAACGGCAGCAACATCTAGAAGCAAGAAACCCAGACTTCTGTCACCTTTTGCCCGAGAAGACTCAAATTCCATCTTTTTGAAAGACGTCTAACCAATTCAAGAGATCAGCAACCAAACAAATCTTTCTACCTGATGATATATCACCCTCAATCAGGAAATCAGAATTCTGTAAGCCACAGAGAAAATTCAATTAAAGCCCCAATGGGCAAGAAATCCAAACTTCCAGCTCCAAACCTTTCCAGTCATATATGCAGCAACAGAACGCCTTCCCCATATTATTTCTTTCTGTGCTCTATAAACTCATCAATATGGCATATTTACTCTATACAAGCCTAGCCTTTGCAGGAGAAGCATTAGAAACACTCCTTCACAAGTCACTTAAAACACCATGGCAATGGACTTTCATCAGGTGGCAATTTGAATCTCTTCCTGCTAAGGCTGGAATTGAGAGTAGCTTTCATTTCCTTCATAGGAGAGACTTTGCTAAGTCATCACATTTCCCACAACATGACACATGTTTCTCTCTCAAAGACATTCAGAAAGGACATAAGTTCTTACTGCCAGGTCTCAGAAGAGTCCTGAAATAAACATCTCCCGAAAGGACAGTGACACTGCCAATCAGCTCACCCACAGTAACTGCAGCATACAGCGCCATTCATGGCTCTCCAGCCCTGAACCCAGTAAATGCTTGCAGCTCGCTTTTGTGATCCAGAGTGAGAGCAGTTGATGCCCAGAAAGCTGAGAAGAAGGCAAGCACAGGAAGGACAAAGCAGAGCATCTTGGTGCAAGGTGAAACTGTGTAAATCACAGTGCTGGCACTCTATTTTGGATGAACAATTGGCCACGAAAGCAAGACAATCAGCCGGTATTCATTGATTTGCATAAAGATAAGCTGCTGGCATAATTTATGTGCCTGAGCAAGTGGTGTCAGGTAATTCCATTCACAGAACTTCACTGTTGAGATGGGCACCGCTGCCACCTCCTTCCAGTCAAGCTTAAATCCAGGAAATCATAGAATCAAAGAACATCCTGGGTTGAAAAGGACCACAATGATCATCAAGTTTCAAGCCCCCTGCTATGTGCAGGGTCACCAACCACCAGACCAGGCTGCCCAGAGCCACATCCTGCCTGGCCTTGAATGCTTCCAGGGATGGGGCATCCACAACCTCCTTGGGCAACATGTTCCAGTGCGTCACCACCCCGAGTGAAAATCTAAAGCACTAAGAACAGTATAGCTCCCAAACATAATCCTCTGCTGTAGAATACCAAGGATGAAGAGCTTCTTGCAATCCTAATCAAAAAACCATTCCCAGCATCTCAGTATTCACTCATTCATATGCAAAATGTTAAATAAACACAGCTCCCATCTCACATCAGCTATTTTGAAATAAGTTCTAAAAACACAGCAGGTTATTGATTCTCATAATCCATATCAGTTGCCTAAAAGTTGATATAAAAGCTTTTAAGTTCCCTTTAGCTAAGTTCAGCTACAAATTACACGCTTAGTTTCAACAAAAACATGTGCAGCAGGCAGATGCCTACTGCACTGATAGTTTCCATTTTTTTATTTAACAGTCATGCACCATTACATACATCAGTCACTTGATTCCTGTTCTCCCCTACTCTTCACATTCTCCATCAATTGCATTTTTTTTTTTTTAAAGGCTTCAACAATTCTCTTCCTATATCATTGTGTTGTTTCATTTTCTTCTTTTTTTTTTTTTTTTTTTTCATCTTACATCTATGATTCTGCATAAAGATTTTCACTCTTTTTAAAACGAATACTTGATTCCAGGACTCTTCCAAATTGTTAACAATCCGATAAAGCAGAGCTGTCTTAGGAGCACAGTTTTAATTCTAGAAAGTGCAATCAGCGTTACTGAAAGACTACTTTAATAAAAGATTACTAAAATTTAGAATGAAGTCACAGAATCAGACAAGTTCACCTTATTCACCAAATAGCTCACCCCTAACACCATTCCAATCATATTTGGGAAAGAAATTGCAATAGCTACCCAAACCTGCACATAGCTGATAAAGAAACTGGTAAGTGAGAGGTTTATTAAGCTAACATTCACTGTCCCAGATCACATAATTACATATTTCACAATCCACTAGAAGACACAACTGCTTCTCTTGCTGCTTTTTTATAAAAATGAAAGTGCCCTCAAGCAGCAGAGACCATCTCACCTGTTGCTTACTGGTGCCTCCAGCCCGTCAGCATTCCCAGAAGAGAGAATGATTACAGTAAACGTCACGGTTGCATTGTTAGAATTACTGTTTTATAGGGCTAGCCCAAAATAAACCTAAACATTTAAAGGTCTACACAGGGCAAATAGATTAGACTTCATTTCATTCATTCATTTCCCTAACTTGCACCTACACCGCAGAGAACAGCTGCTGATTGCACAGAAAAATTGAGAAGGGGGACAAAACACACTTCCATTGATCAGGTAAGTTCCAAGTTGTGACCCTGGTTATGATATTCAATTGCAATTGTTGGATCAACACAAAAGGTGATTTTTCCCTAAAAATTTCAAATCCAGCCTATCAATCACATCAGAAGCAACCTGAACTACTGTATGCGTAGTTTCCCAGCTAAACGTACAAACAAGAAAAAAACACCAACAGAACTATTCATACCCAGGCTGCAATAATGAGCAGTTCAAACTTGCAGAGGACTTCACAGAAGGCAACAGAGCACATCCTATTCCCACTAGCTATTCTTGTTTAAACACCATCTCAAGACAGCTATTAATCAGAAAATCATGCCTGGGACATAGCAGCTCCCAAACCCCCAGTTATCATTAGAGGAATATGACGCAATGGAAAGCACTAGGTTTTCTTCTCCATGAATTAATTTATATTTGGAAACTCCTTATTCTATTTGTGAAGCCTTGAAATCTGAAGCACGGTAGAAAGGCAAGCTCTTCATAAATTACAATGAGCTTTCCAGCATCAGCATACAGAGTGCAAGACTACATTGTCCAAATAAAACGTGCAATTGCAACTGCTCATGCAGCAATCATTATTTTCAGCAGTCGTGCAAGGATGACTCTCGATTGCTATCTGCTCTGGATATGCAGTACAGAATACTGGAAACAGCAGCCTCCGCTAGCCACATGATGTATTATAAAAGCAGGTGGCTAAAGTATCCTGTTTTACACAAATTAGTTAGAGCCCTCAGATTCCTGGCACGTGGCCAGAGCTCCCAGCTGGACAAAGTCTGAAGGTTTCCCCAGAAGAAAAAAGAAAACGACCAAGACAGCTTTGGAACTGCCTACAACAGACTTAGTATTACACTACAACATAATGGGAAAATCCAAAATTAGTTAAAGAAAAAATGTAACCTAAATTAGGACACTGGTAATTAGGGCAAGCTGATACAAAAAATCCATCATGCAAAATGTTACGAAGAGGCCAGCAAGGCCTTGAGGGGCTGGCGAAGACACTTGAATGGCAGAAAGTTAGCTAACTGTAATTAGTGGTTATGAACAAGAACTTTCTTCCAGATTGACCCAATTAAAATAAATAGAAGTTTTTCAAAAAGATATGCATAAATTTAATTTATACAAGACTAAATTCGACAGAAAAGATTCTTAAGCATTTTACACAGAAATAGCAAACAGTTATTTCACATCTAATGAATAAGCTGCAGAGGTTATTTAGTCCATGCAACAGATTAAAGTTTCCTACTTAAGCTTCACAAAGAACTTCATGACTGCATAGACAGAAATTACAAGTATTTGAAGTTAATTACTTGTTTAGTAAAAAGACTCAGAACACTGTGTGGGGTTCAGAATGACCACAGTTTCCCCCATATAAGAAATACAGAGTGAATGAAACCCCAGAGAAAGCTCATCTTTATCTTCCATCAGACTTGAAATCTAAACACACAAACAAACATGATGATTTCCAGAAGGCTGGATCCTCAGGAAGCTGAACATACACTTGATTAACCCAAAGTCAGTACAGAACACCATACCAAACCAACACTGCCTTAAAAGAATTAAGCAACTCCCCTGGTTTTCCTCAATCCCCAGCTTTAGTCCAATAGAGCCTCTTCATAAAACCGCTTTTTAACCAAATCTGCAGACTTCGGTTCATTCCTCTCATAATCTCTTTCAAAATACAGGAATAATTATCTATTTTTATCTCTCTGCATTGTCCAACCTCAGCAGCAACCTTGACACGCCATCCACGTATTTCCCTGATGCTTTTGACTAATTTCATTCTACTCCTTAATCCGAAAATGCTGTTCCTGAGCCAGTCCATATGGCCACTACTTTACCATGCTATCTGCTCTGCTGGGTCAGGCCAACAGTCCATCTAGCCCAGCTTCCCTGAAAAATGTGACAGAAATACTACGTAGAGAGAAAAGCAATCGCACAGGGAACACTAAACTCTCTCTCCTTTCTTAGAGGATATCAACTAGACAAAAACTGTCACTGAACTGACGCATCACCATCTAGAGAGGAATACTAAAGCATGCTATGAACACATTTTAAGCAAGATCACTTGTAAAATGAACTGCTAAAAACTTTTATCAAATATTATTAAGACACGATTTGTATGAACACTCGGTTCTGCTTTGCCTTCTCGGCTTTATCTTGGGTTTGCATAGAACTTACTTACTGATGCCAACACTTACACAAAACAGACTACACATAGTTTACAGGCTTTCACAAATGTCTGAAACTTCAGATTGGCCATGAGAAGCTACAAAAATTAGCTAGTAAGAGGAAAAGGTTAAAAAAAAAAACTTCAGTATTTTCCTACAAGGCCTTAATAATTTGTCCTCAATATTTTCTCCTGCAGGGTGTTTTAAGTTGCAGTCAGAGAGTTGACACAATACCACAGCCATGATACACAGTACAAATTAGCTCTCCTTCAGAGCTCAGACCATTTTCTTCCCACCTCCACATCTTCAGCATGACTACACTGAGACCTTCGTTATCAGCTCACTCTGCATTCCATGCATTTCTCAATTAACCACAAAAGTTCCTTAAATACCTACACTTAATAAGCAGGGTGATGTTTCCATTTCCACTGACTACTAAGTTATTTCCAGTGTGCATCAAAACTCCCCAAAAAACACACGCACAAAAAAAAACCTCAGATCAATATTAATACTCAACATATTTTAGTAAGACAGAGGTTTGTAATCCTTAAGAGAAGGACAAGCAACCCTCATTGCACAGTAGGCTTGAACTGGGTAAAGCCTGGTGAAAGCATCTCTCATCCTCATTTACTTATCCAAAACTACTAAAATTATCCTTAACTGTTATTGGATCTTCAAATTAGATGCCTTCAAAAGCGTGAATATGACTTGGAATCAAGTAGTCTATCTAAACTCATTCATCAAACTGAGCACTAGCCACCCATTATGAAAGGGACAAAGAGTAACTTTACGAAATAATTTTACTACTTAAGACCTATTTGGAAGCACTACAGATCCACTCATTTACACACGCACACAAAATGAAAAACTACAAACTGTTTATTATCTTTATTGATGACCTGGACAAGGGAATTGAGTGCACTCTCAGTAAGTTTGTAGATGACATCAAGCTGGGAGGTAGCGTTGACCTGCCTGAGGGTAGAAAGGCCCTACAAAAGGATCTGGACAGGCTGGATCGCTGGGCTGAGGCCAATGGGATGAAGTTCAACAAGACCACGGGCCGGGTCCTGCACTTTGGCCACAACAATGCAAGCAATGTCAAAGACTTGGGACAGAGTGGCTGGAAGACTATGTGGAAGAAACAGACCTAGGGGCGTTAGTCGATACTCAGCTAAACGTGAGCCAGCAGTGTGCCCAGGTGGCCAAGAAGGCCAAAGGCATCCTGGCTTGTATCAGAAATAATGCAACCAGCAGGAACAGGGAGCTCATCAGTCCCCCTGCACTCAGCTCTGGTGAGGCCACACATCAAGTACTGAGTTCAGTTTCGGGCCTCTTACTGCAACAAAGACATTAAGGCTCTGGAGCATGTTCAGAGAAGAGGAGCAAAGTTGGTGAGGGTCTGGAGCACAAGACTTCTTAGGAGCAGCTGAAGGAAGTAGAATTGTTTAATCTGGAGAGGAGGAGGCTCAGGGGATATCTTACTGTACTCTACAACTACCTAAAAGTAGGCTGTAGCAAGGTAGACATTGGCCTATTTTCCCAGGTAACAGCGATACAGCTAGAGGGAACGGCCTCAAGTTGTGCCAGGAGAGATTCAAGTTGGATGTTAGGAGAAATTTCTTCTCCAAGAGTGCGGTCAGGCACTGGAATGGGCTGCCCAGGGAGGTGCTTGCGTCACCATCCCTGGAGGTACTCAAGAAATGTGTAGGTGTTGCACAAGAGACATGGTCTACCAGGGAAATGGTGGTCGTCAGTGGACTGTTGGACTGGATGATCTTGAAAGTCTTTTCTAACATTGGTGATATTATGATTACTAAAAAAGCTGACTGTCCATTTTACAGCGATACAAAGAAAGAAGAAACTACCAGCTTGACCCAGTTAAAACCACAGATTTACCTTATCATCTGTACTTTAAAATGGACAGAAGTGGCTGAACTAGGATAACTGTAGCCAGAAGTACACTTTCTGGAAACCTAGGGAAGGCAGTACACATTAAGAAATGCTCTAGAAACTCTTTGGTTTCTCTCACATGTCACCAGTATTGATTATGTAGAAAATAAACCTGAGCACTTTTTAAAACATGCACCAAGGTAGGCAAAACAATGTACAGTTCTGAAAACATTCGTGACACATTTCTGACTACTGTAATGCATTCAGTTCTATCAACATTAGCTTGGTATTTTTCTCTAGAAGATACAGTAAGTCTTGGTGATCCAAGATTAAAAAAAAAAAGAAAATTTATTTCATAAATTCCATTAAATTAGTGTTTCTGAAACATTCATATCAGATTAGAAACCTGCTGTATCAGCAGGTGAAGTAATTAGCTTTCAGTATGAATAATGATAAACAGAGGTTACAGTACAGAGAATACAACAGTGGAGAAATGATAAAAAAACCAGCACGAGGCACATCAGCAGAAGTAAAATAAGTGGTAGTCCCAACATTTATCTACAGTTTGTTCCAGAAAGCAAGCCATGTGGTGCTAGGGAGGAAAGTTCCTTTAAAAAGAAAAAATAAATAAATAAGGGGAGAGTAATTGCTCAGAATTTTTTTAAAAGCTTCAAGTCTCTTTTTGTTTGTGGTTTTACTTAAGTCTGGCAGAGGTGAGAGAGATGAAAAAATTATAAAATTTTATAATATAAAATTATAAAAAAGTTTATAAAATTGTTTTACTCTTTGCTCTTCACATCCAGTTACTTTTTAATCATCTTCAGCTGAAAAAAAAAAATTGTCATTTGTACTTTCTCGCTAGCGGAATCTTGGTGAGGACCTCACAATCCACAAACAGAATTGGAAGCAACAACACATGATCCTCATAGAAAAAAGGGACAAAATCTTAAAAGCCTCCTTTGCAACACAGCCTGGGGGATGGGGAAGGGGGGGGAAATCTATAATCAAATCAAATAGCAGAGTCAATATTATAATTAATAGAACAATTAAAAGCAGTAAAGCTTATTTTAAAAAAATAGGTTAGAGCAAGGCTTAGAACAAGGCACTGCATTTCCTTAGAGAAGGGCAGAAAGCCTAAAATAACTGATAACCCTGTACGTTAGACAACTTGAGACATGAGGTCCTCAAATTGAATTACACACCAACATCACACAGAAAGGCAATAGCTGTACAGCCACCTGCCTGAAGCAGTTGAATTTTGCCAGAATATCTATTTCTTTCTGCAAGTTCAATAGAGTAGCTAACCACAGCACACACACAACTCACTCATTACGAACAAAGCGCTTGCCAGTGAGCCTCTTACCTGCTGCAGTGACCTAAGTTTTATATCCAAACAAGAAATTTACAACAATAACTTGGAAACAGCATGACATTGACATATGATACAATAGAAGCCTGCTGAGAACAGAGCTGAGCAGAAGCTCCAGCCAGAATTTTAACCTACAAGAATTTTAGCCTAGAAAATCTTGTATTGCAGAAGACCTGTATTTCCAGCACAGGCTGTATGGCCCTCACAATAGATTCAGAAAATACATCCCCTAACTTGAAGTCCTTAGATCCTAAAAATCTCCTACGACACCAGGAACACGGAACTTGTAAAAAAGAAGCTTTGCCAATTGCTGAATTATTTTTACTACTCTTTCTGAAAAATTCTTCAATAGCAGCAGTGCCTTCCTGTTTTACTACGAAAAACAGACAGCTATTTTAAGATTTTAACACATTTCAGTTTAAATCATTTATTTTCCCACTCCAGCACATCCTCCTATTAGGAGTTATCTGGGGTTTTTTAAACTTAATAATTTAAAGGGTAGAAAATAAACCATAAGATAAAAGGTCAAGGTCAACTAGGCATCTAACTTAAAATGAAAGGGCAGCGTACATGATTATGAAGGAAGTATATCCACAATTTAGCCTACTGCCTTTCTGAAAGATAACAGAACAGATTACTGTGTGAACAAAAACATAGTCCCAAAGCTTATCACAGAATAAGACTTCCTGAAGCTCAGCATCTTCCTCCTCAGTTTTAAGAAGTAATGAAATACACAAAGCCACACCTGAAGTGGACTGGAAAACGAGCTTCTCCGAGAACTGTGACCAATGCAAAGCAGTTGAGTTTGAAAATTTCTAAGAGTAACATGTCCAAAGACAATAAAACGAAACTAGATTTTTGATACATGATAGAAGCAAGCTCACAAAGTATTCTGTAACACTGCTAAACAGAGAAACTGCTATAGCTGCCTCTCAGCACCAAGATCCAACATTGCTGGACTGAATGAGTTATTTGCTCCAGTAATCAGGACAACAGGAGCTTAAATTTCTTTAATAAGCAGCAAGTCAATTACTGGGCACTTCCAATTCTTGACCTTTTGAGTCTTTCACGTGTAAAGCATGACCATCTCTTAAATTCTCAAGATAATGAACATCAAGACTGCACCTTAGGCTTCTCTTGACTCTATCCAAAACTAAGAAACTCACCATAACCTCCATGTGCTACAGTAAGCTTGCAGAACATAATTTAGAGTAACTCAAGTAGTTAAAAAAATAAAAAATAGGTCAGCTAACCCTCCTTTTCAAAAGAAGTGTTTTACCTGACAGAGTGGTTTTGCCATGAAGAGCATGCACGTAGTCACACCTATCGACAAAGACTTGCTCAACCTTCCCTTCAGTTTGGTCTAAAGACATTGTGTTTTTGTGATCAAAAAAATCCCCCAGATGCCATTAAGCGTCCTCCTTGCAAAGAACAAGAAGCGAGCAAGCTGATTTCTGCTAACACTGCTGAGATAGTGCAGTTATGAGTCACCGAACTGAAAGAAACTCACTGGGAGGGGATATTTAGGGCTTAACCCCACCATCAGTGACAGAACTCAGCACGATTTTCATACCCACCCACTGAACCTGCTCACACATGAGTAAGTTCACTTCAAAAGCTATTGGGAAACAGATTGTTTTAAAAGCCATAGCCAAGAATCACTTTTTCACAGAAGGATCTTTTCTGCACACATACACAGAAAATAACACCACTGCCAACAAACACTTCACATGCCTCAGTTACTGATCAGTGTGATTTTTAAAAGTAAATCACAGTTAATAACTGAACAGAGGCAGAACTCAAAGCCAGATGGATAAGTATTTTGTACAGAGACATTGATGCTCCAGCTTTTCACGTTCTACACTACACTCACATTCAAGAAAGCAAAAACGTTAAAAGTTTTTGCTAGATAAATGGGTAAGAAACTCCAGAAAACAGATACATTTTGTAACAAAAACTGAGTTTCTTGGCTGCTTTTTATTTTTTCAGTATTCCAGTTTCAATCAAGCCCCAAAATACTGAGATCCTCTCCCTCCTTATCAGGAGCTAAATAATTTTCCTTAGACTTGGGAAAATGGAGGGACACATTTTTTCTTATAATGCCCCCCCAGTAAAACTTACATTGCATTCTCACACAATTCAAGTAATGAACCAAAATTATTAGATAAAGTTTTGTTTATTACATTACCAAATTTTGTGCTGCTTCACAATAGGTCTCAACTGACTAGCTCTGCTTCAATATTAAGAAGGAGTGAAAAGGCCTCAACTTCAGCCTCCTACATCACAGGCAGGTGTGCTGGAATGCTTGGGGAATCTTCTCAGGGAGATGAGGGATGCTGTGTCACTCTGACAAAGTGAAAAGACAGTTCCAAGAATCTCTTCCCAGCTTCTAATTAGGAAAAGATCCAGCAGAATCATAGAATGGCCTGGGTTGAAAAGGACCACAATGATCACAGAGTTTCAATTTCTCTGCTGTGTGCAGCTTCACCAACCACTAAACCAGGCTTCCCAAAGGCACATCCAGTCTGGCCTTGAATGCCTCCAGGGATGGGGCATTCACAACCTCCTTGGTTGCTGTTAAGCATCCTCCTGTTCCAGTGTGTCACCACCCTCTGTGTGAAAAACTTCCTTTCAAAACTAACATCAAAGATTCTCTGAATTAAGAGAGATTCAAAGATTCTTCTTAACTTTTGCTCCAAAACAGAACAGCAAAGGAATCTCAGAATGAGTAAGCTTTTTTTTACACTTTTGACTATTTTGCCCAACCTCTTTTGACTGCTGTAAAAAACACACTTCCTTCCTAAAAGTACACCTTCTCAAAAGTGCATGCTAGATAAAGTAAAAAATTAAATAACCTCATGAAAAATTTCTGCCTACTTGGACAAGTGTCCTAAACCAAACTAGTTCCCAGAATTTTCTTTTGAACCTTCCATGCACATATCTGAGCACCAGGTTTTACAAAATAGAATTGTCTAGTGCACTCTAAGCAACTTCAATCACCTTCTCCACTGTGAAGTATCCACCTAACAGGTGCCCTACAGTTCGTTTTTGCCCATACTGCAGTTGCTCTGCACTGTAACTTTCGACCAAACAAATTTCTAAGTATGAAATAGTCTAAAAAATAAACGTTTATCATAATCAAAGACACCATAAACAGTCAGCAGAGCACATGCAAGCTTATTTATGTGCAAACTGCAAAATGCTACTAATCATGTAATAAAAAAGCCGAACTGTATTCAGAAATCCGTAGGTCTTATGCATCGACCTTTCTTCTGCCACACTTTACGCAATTACATGGTCTTACTTCCTGGTTTTGTCAGAAGCCACAGTTGTTTTAAAGCCAAAGGTGCTCACTAAAAGCAAGGAGGAGGAACAGTGAGGGGTTTTTTGAGAATTCTGATGAGTGGAGCATCCTCGTGAACATGAAAGACAATTTCTTCTAACGTTTGGTCTCCTGCAGTAAGCACTCTTTAACAACCAGCCAGTTTAACACAAGGCCCAAGGAGCTTAGCAATATGCAGCTTAATTATGCTGCTTTTTTTTTTTTCCAAGATGTGTCCTCAGCTTTTAGCCAGATTTATTATTAAGTATTAAAACTGCTTGCGCTGTATCAGAGAATAGCACCTGACTACTTAATTCATTACAAAATGAAGACACCGAAATCAAGTTTTATTTTCCCCAATAAACAAAGTAAAACACTTAAACGATCTGCTTCCTTCCCCACTTCCTAGTAGACAGAACATCCGAGTTCAAAGCCAATGGAAAACAGAAAGGGACACAAACACCTTCACGGGAGGAGTTGCTGCGGCTGAAGGCAACACTGTGTGTTCTGACGGCAGCTGGAGTGACTGATCAACGTTTAACCTTCTCATTAAGCACACCTGTTAGAAGGCTAAACACCGCAGTGCACCTCTCTGCTCCAGTTAAGGCAACACTTTCTTTGAGGCAAAACAAGGTTACTGCTGTCTGGGGCTACTTCAAATCTAAATGCACATATGCTCACCTACCTCACCTTCAACTTTTTTGAAGTCACAAAAGGAAGCTTGCTGGAGTCTACTATGGCAAAAGTGTAAATATGCAGATATTAAGAAACAGAAAAACAAAGACAAAATACATGAGACCTTTCTACACACAGATGCAGTTATTTTTGCTCGCACCCGAAAAGGCGGCCAGCTTACCAGATTGAATATCGTATCCACGATGTCTCTGTTCGACACCTCACCAACCTCCACCAGCCCTGCCAGCACGGCAAACTTCATCCTGATGCCTCGGATGGGGACCCCCGGATTCAGAGGCTGCAGTACGCTTCCCCCTTCGGCGGCGTTTCCTTCTTTCCCCGCTCCTCCTCCGCCATCACCTGTTGGCTGCACAACTTGTTTGCCGTCGCTCGCCATGGCCGGTGCCCTCCGTGCGGCGGAGCGAGAGGAAGACGCGGCCCGGGGAAGGCTATCCGGCCGCGCTCTCCTCACGGGAGGCGGCTGTCAGCGGCGGTAGCTCAGCCTGAAGGACGACGGAGACGTCGGCGAGGTCGCCGAGGCTGCGCGCATCGATGCCGACCGCGATCTTCTCCGGTGCGTTCTCGCCGGCCAGGATGCGACGCACGAACTCTGGCAACAGTTCGGCGGGGAGGTTGTCCACGCAGTAGTAGCCGAGGTCCTCGAAGGTGTTCAGTGCCACCGACTTGCCGGAACCGGACATGCCGCTGACGATCACCAGCGGCGGCAGCACGGTCGGAGTGGTCATTGCGCGCGCTCCAGGAAATGACTGTGGCGCGCCATGAACGCGGCCGCGGGATCCACGCCCTTGGAACGCAACAGGT
>JAOWBP010002392.1:12908166-12929142 GCA_028571105.1 Tragopan temminckii
ACGCCCAGGTGCGCTCAGGTGCGCCAGGTGAACGGCGGGGCGCGCGCCACGTCCCGCCGCGCCGTGAGGAGAGCGCTGCGGAGCCGCCGTGGGCGCTGCTCCCGGAGCTCCGTCTGCTCTGCCGATGTGCCTCCAGCCTCTGCCTGGGCTCTATTTTGTTGTCCGTCCCTCTGCCCTTTGAGCGTCTTTCGCGTAGAAGCGAACAGCGAGCTCTTCGTAAGTCAGCCCCGCGATGGTGGGCTCGATCCTTTCGGTCGCATTCTTTCTTGATCGGCTTAAAGAGTTCTTTCTGTTCTCTGAAGGAATTCACCATTCATTGTGTACTGAAGCTGTCGTTCTTCTCATGTAAAAAACAAAGTTTTGCGGGCAAACCTGGATTCGCTTCATCTCACCTCTATGCTTTTTACATTAGCTTACTGTTTCACAACAATGTTAACACCACAAATATAACACCTGTATGCACTTGTAATTAACTTGGATTGCCCTCATTTAAGCACTGTCAGTCTCAACACCGAAGTGGCATAAAGGCATACGCAGCCTGTGGTGATGAACTAACTTCACATAGTAGTCACTGATAACATCAAACACATCACACTAGTGACAGCACTCCCTATGGAAGGTGTTAGGCAATTCTTAGTTACTCTCATCTTGGGAATTACTATTTCTTGCCAATTAGAAAAAAACAGCAACAACACTGTCCTGTGTGAATTGCCAGACGCTCATCTTTTCATTAACTGTGTCTATTAACTACTGCTTTCATTTGAAAAATAGCAGAGATATTTTTTCCCATTTTTCTGTTCATTAAAAAAAAATCTTATTTTTTTCTATATAAATACAAATATTTAGGAGAAAAATCTGTCTTCAAGTGATTGTGACGTGGTTCTCACAAAAATCACTGAGTGTTTACCCAATTCTGTTGATTGTATGTGACATACTTGGTATGGCGTGTGTTCCTTAAAGTCTGTTACAACTTCTTCAAGCATGTTGCAATTTGCACACTTCTAAGTCATAGCGTGGTACAGCATTTGGCTTTCAGCTCTGTTGAGTTTAAGGCTGTGCGCTATTCCTCCATGTGCCATGCTTTTTGGTTAAAAAAAAATCACTGTGTACAGGTTCTGGAAAAATATGGCAGGGAAGAAATAAGTTGAAAAGTACACCTTCAGCTACTTTGGAAGTCAAAATATTGACAAAGAATTTGATTTCTTAATATTTTAAAGCCACTTCCATGATTTTCTTTAGTCATTCTAAGTTACATCTCTGTCTTCTGGAGCTATTAAGCTCCAGTGACTACAATTCTTAAGGTCGGTCTAAAAATATATCTGTAATCTGAAAAATGTATGTAATGTCAGAATTAGTTGACAAGTTAACATTTTTAAGTTCTTCTTAAACCTGCTTATTTGAACAGCTACACACTGACTTCTGATGCATAGACATCAACTGAGCGCTTTTAAGTTCATTGTAACATCTCTCTCAAATTTGTTTTCTCCATCTACTTGATTATGACCACACAGCTGCTTTGTTCAGATTGCCATGTATGATACTCTATATAATCATACCTAGCTCAAGTTTCCCAACCTACATGTATTTTTCCTTCTTCTAAATCTACCTGCTGCAGTCAGCTCTTTAAGAGAAAAGTAATGCTTTGTGTTTGTATATAGTGGATTACACTAAGGCCTTGATATCCACCATGGCAACACTGATATGTAAATAATTATCTCCTTTGTTGGAAGAGCATCTGTATACATACCACTGCTGTTTGTTACATTTGTTCTGTCTTATTTCTACTGTTGGCCACTAACAAAATCTGTATTGATGTATTTCTCCTTCAAGAGTGATTTTTTTGCTTTGTTGCATGAGGATTCACCTCATCGTTGCTTGGATCTTTTCTGCTACGTTACTTTGAGCTTTAGTTGTATATATTACTAAAGTGGCATTTTGAACATTAAGCAGCCAAATCAATTCCAAACAAGGTTGTCACTAAAATAAGTGTATAAATGCAACAACTGTAAGATGCATTAATGTACAGGCTAGATATTTCAGATCTCTTCCAAGAAAGATAAATTTACCAGTGATTTCTGTCCCTGTTCTCATTGGTAATGAGAAGGAGCGAGGGTGGTGAGGCACTGGAAGAGGTTGCCCAAAGAGGTGGTGGAAGCTCTGTCCTTGGAGACGCTCAAGGTCAAGCTGGAGGGAGCTCTGAGCAACCAGACTGAGCTGTGGGTATCCCTGTTCATTGCAGGGGAGTTGAATTAGATGACCTTTAAAGATGCCTTCCAACTCAAAAGATTCTATGATGGTTCTTTGATTCTTCCCATGAGAATATGGCTAGATGCACATTCCTAGTAAAATAACACTAGTTATTAGGTTACATAGAGCCCTCTCTCTGTACATATTTCATGTACGACAAACCCTGGATACATGTTTCTGACATAATTACATTCCAGCCAGAATCATGTTCTCTAGAACCTTTTCTGTAATGTTCTAAACACAGATTCAAGTCCCAAATAGGGCAGGAAATAACCATAACAGCTGTTTCCGTAATGTGACTGCCAGCACCTTTCCTAAAGAAACTCTTTAAGCAAAGTTGAAATGTGCTCTGCGTGCTAGTTCTCACAGAACAAAATCAATCCGGTGTAGTTCTGAATAGGACCAGGGATACTGTATATTTTTTGCTTTCTCATTTGATATGATTTTTATTCATAAGGTATCACAGCAAGATGATAGCATCAAAGATCCTGCCTTTGGAAATTATTTCAGGAAGGCAGGCAGGACTTGCTGAAAGACTGATTCAGAAATATTTTTTTTTCCCATGTTATATAAAAAGCTGTAATTTGTTTCATTCTATGGAGGGAAAAGGAATAATTCTTCAAATCAGTAGAAATTTCTGTGCTTAGAATTCTGACTTGAATTAAACTTCAAAGAGGTGAATGGAAATGAAAGTTCCTCCTTATCCTTGATACTGCACTATGCTTGGAAAAAAAACTGTTTGAATGTACTTCTCCCTGACTACTCTCACACAAAAGAGTACAGATTTTCTGAGGTGACATGCAGATTTCCAGTAAGTCTACTACTGAAGGTTGTAATTAATAATTATTAGCTAGTACTCTAACTGGATACATCATAATTAAATACTTCAATTCATCTCTGGCTTGGCAATGCCATACTTTGTGTGTGTTGGTATCGAATTTCCAGTGGTTAGGGAAATTTAAAAAAAGACTTTGGAATTTGTTCTATTATGATGTTTGTTCAGTTCCATTTCTACATGATTTTATTATATGGTTAAATTCCTCTACAGAATCTATGTCAAAATGGAAACATTTTGTAGTTAGTCTCCTGTTTGAAATTCCAAGTACTAACAGAGGAGTAAGCTTCCTTTTTTTTTTTCCCCCCCTTTCTTTCCATGTTTCCCTTAATTACATACATACATTATTAGAAAGAGATGATAATCTCTAATTTGAGTTACAGGCGCCTGCAGTTTCTTCCTTGGTATTTGAATTGTTTAAAACTGTAACGCTGGTACTTCCAGTCTCTGTTAAAGCACAGTGAGTGTATCTGGTTATACACGTGCTGTGCAATCCTGATATTTTCATCTTAGAATTCCCTGATGCCTCCTTTTCTGCCTTCGATGTCTTTCTATGAGTCATATGTAGTTCCTAAAGTATTGTCTTCCCTCTTATGAACAGAGTAATAAATTTTAATTTTTATTTGAGCAATTTAACTGGTTAAGTACACATTTGCACATGCTGGTTTTCCTTACCTGTTTTTAAGTATCCCCTGCCTCCGTGGATGGCCTTTAGATCTTTAAGGTCTTCATCAGATTACCTGCAACCAAGCAAAAGTAGACATGAAATATCATTTGGAAGTTTGTATGTACCTAGTGACTTGGATATGAATTCCACTTATCATATTTCTTCTTATCTGTGCTGATGCAATATTTGTTGTTAGTCTTTTTCTGCTTTCTTCTTTGTTTTATCATCATTTTAGTGATACAAAATAAAGGAGAATTAATTGCTAAAATTGTTCTTGATGGATTTCAGTCATTTTCATCCAAATTACATACTCCAGCAAATCCAGTTTGCCACAGAGGACAAAAGCGTCATGTTGAATTCTGACAGATCTTTATGTATTTTTACAGATAAAGAAATGCTTCTTGTCTGGCTTCAACTGTTAAAGACAGTAGGGTATATGCAAAAATAAGTGCATAAATACCTAAGATGGGGAGTTCAGTATAGCAACTGAAAAGTAGATCTACTGCTAGCTTTGTTGCATCTGTTGCAAGAAGAGTGACTTTTGGCAGTTAGAGTCTGCTGGAACAAAATGCACTGCCTTTAAGCACAAGGAAGTAATCATTTTATAACTTTTTATGACAAAATGCTCTTTGATCTTACGCATTAAGAACTGCTTTAAAAAATCCATGGCTAGAAATTAAACTCCAAATAAAAAAGCTGCTTATAAATACTGTTGACCTTAAACACGAGGTCCTTTCTGCTTTTACAGAACACAATACTTCAAGAGAGCAATATAATCCCAAAATAAAGATTAGCCTTGCCAAAAGAGGAAGTTGTCTTTTGGTTAGGTGTGATTTTTTTTCAATATGTGTTAGAGGTGGTTTTGTTCAGTTCTTTTTTTTTTATTTTTAATGTAATGTAACTTTATAAGGTAAGTTTTAACATGAAGAATTTTGTCCACTTTTCTCTAGAATGGTAATCAGTTTTCTCTTCATTTTTTTGTTACATGTTCTTGACTGGCAGATTGCTACTATCATTGTTTTTAAATAGCACCGAATTAATAAATGATGCTAAATGAGTCTCATATCAATCCTACTAGAAAATACATTTCCATTTTCTCAGGAAATTACAATAACACTGAGCTAAAGCAGCTGCTTTACCTTATTTCTTCTGTTCCTTTAGCTTTAGAAAGGCTCATAAGAGTGTCGGTGTAATTCCTTACAAAGTCTAAGCTGTGACAGGAAATATCTCATCACGGGAAATGTGAACTCTTACTAGAGTAAATGCTGAATTAACTCATGAAACAACTAATTGTCCACTATTTTAAATGAGTATTGCTTACTTCTTTTAAGTCATACACTCTTAGTACCTTAGCCTTTCTTCCACCATCTTTCATACGAAGAAAACATTTGTTGTTGTGAAAGCCCTCTTAAGAACCCAGTTTCTAGTAGCGCAGACAAGACATGTTTATGTTTTCTGCTTTGGTGGTAAAACCTACATTAATTAGTTCAGGCAAAACTAAGACATAGACATAAAACATTGGCATATAGGAAGTAGCAGGTTCCTCACTACGGCTGTATTCACTGACACCCAAGTCTGTATGGTGCATTTATCAGAACAGATAGCTGTATGTTTGGAGAGTGTGCTGGAGGGAATTGGCCTCGAGTCTGTGCTCAGTGCCTTGCTGTGCTGGACTGTGGCTGTCTCTGAGCTTGCGGGAGCAGCTGCTCCCAGCCTAGCAGGAGCTGTACCGACCCATTTCGTTACACCTGGCTTGTGCTGCAGCAGCATTTTTCACACACTACTCAAACTCCCCAGCCAAGCCTGGTTTTGCTGCTTAGAAGGTGAGAGCCAAGCACAGAGCCCAAAGGAAACAAAAGATCTAGAAACAGCTCCATATTAGAGTTCTGAGAGGGATTATGAGAGGTTTTCTGCGTAATACTCCAGTATGATCTCAGAGGATGTTTGAAAATCCCCTACAAATTACTTCTCACAGGAGCTGGATTTGGAGGCTGTTTTAATATAAAACAGGAATCGATAGCAAGAAGTTGTACAGGTAGACAGACATTCCCTGCCTGAGCAGGGAAAGTGAAGTCAGAACAATAAAGAATCAAGGAAATCAGTGAGTTTTAGGAAAGGAATGAAAACAGAACTAAGAGAAGACTGCAGCCTTTACTAGGCTCTTGCAAAACACAATTTCTTTCTTTATTATTATAATAGCCATGTACTGAGGAACATTTACTTTAAGAAATCACAATAAACTAAAAGCGATGGAGAATTGTCTGAATAGATTAGCTATGGCATTTTGCTTATCAAGAGATTTACACAGACCAGAGCACTTAGCAGAGCAGCTACATTGCTGGAAGATAGTTGTTGCGGATGGTTACTGTCTTCTCCTGAAAACAATTCTTTCACATCATCCTTTCCATATTAACCCCACACATCTTATCCTCGCTATATTTATGAAGCCAGAGATCCACCAGTGATGCAGTTAGAACCAACTAAAGCCAAAAAATTCTACCTACCCTTAGCCCAAATTGCTGCGAGCATTTAGCTAACTCTGGGGAAGATGAGAATTCTGAAGAGAATCTGAAACCTAGCAGCAGGGGTAGGTGACTGTAGTTGTACATGGTTAAATTTTGATTGAACTTCAGAAATTAGTTGAACAAGGGTAGATTTAAACAATTTCCAGGGTATGATGCCCATCTTGCCTTGCTAACACTTGCTACACTAACACAGATTGATAAACAGTTTTCCTGACACTATTGCAATTACTCTGTTGGAAATGCCAGTACAGGACACAAAGTCAATCACAGCTATTACCTAGATGAATACCATGTGTGAAATTTGTTTTGTTTATGTTTATAAGGGGTGAACTGTGGGAAAAGTTGATTGAGTTGCATAGTGCCTTAAACATGTCAAATTATCACCTCAAAGTGTCAGTTGTAACATTACTAGTAAAATGTAGAACAAGCCATCTCTGCAACTGGCAGCCACCTACTCACACACGTAAGAGATAAGCTGATCCATTTCTAGTAATGAAGATTAGCCGCTGTTACAGGAACTGTTGGTTTGCCTCTGTATAGATGAGCAAAATGTTGTCTATGTTATGATTGCACCCAAAAGGCTTGCAAAAATTCTGCCAAACTCTCTGATATGCTGCAGACAGGCTGTCATGATCGAATATCTCAAACTCTTTTTCCATTACTGTTGTCTACTGCAGAGTTTCATATAGGTACTTAAGGATAGTGCCACTGCTCCAGAATTACAATCCTTGTAAATTCAAAAGGACACTGAAGATCCAGAGGTTTTCTCAAAGTTTAGTTTAGGGCTTTTCATAAACCCTAATTTTAGATAGAAGTCTTCTAGAGGAAACGTTTCTGGGAGACTTTGGTTTTCAAATTCATATCTGGAGGCTAAATTCAATAGGATTATTTTTTATCAAAGACCTTCATCAGATGAAGGAGCAATACACTTCAGAACACTGACAAATTACAAAGGAGATGGCAGACAGTAAAAGGAGAGGGAAAAAATAGGGGGTTAGCAATCCATATCTTATTTTCTTCATTTCTGCTCCATTTAGGAATGGTTATTTCTCACATGGGAGAAAAAATGACATGGGAGAATGTTGCAGAAAAAAAAAATCATACAGCTTTTATTATCTAACAGCCGAATAAGCACTGGAAATGAGAGCTTCACAAGTGGTCACACACAGATCATTGCTGAGCAGTATAAAGGCCAGAAAAGAGCCAAGAGCTGCTACTGCAATTGTGGCTTTTAAGAGTAACTTTGGATATTACACTTCTCCTTCTCAGACTTGGCCAGAGGTCTCATCGAGTCCTCCTTCAAGTTAACACCGTTTATATGATCCACTTCCAGATACCTTACATATAGGAGAAAAGGTTAACAATCCAAATTCTACACCTGGGATAAAGTCATAAAACCCAAGAAAGGAAGAAAAAGATTTTAGTAGTTAATGTTGCACTAATATATATATATATATATATATATATATTAATTATTAAGACTCTTGCCTTCAACTTGTAATTTTTTTTAATTACTCTGTCAAATTCATCACTAATGGGTTCCCTTAATAATATAAAAAATAGCTTTCTTCTTCATGTTTCCATTTCTTTGTTGTGTTCTTATGAGCTTGCAAATCTGTAAGCACTTTTTGCCATTTGCAACCCAATGTGGGGAGGTCAGGATGTTTATACATCATTCTGTATTTTAGTTTTGATTATTGCCACTTAAGCATAATTACAACATCCATCCAGTTAAGTTCAGTTTCACTGGAAATTGCTTTTTTTCAGTGAACCATTGCTAATCAAAAATGTATGAGCAATGCTTTCATAAGTAAAAAAAAATAGTAAAATACTCTCTTAAGTAAAATGAAATAAAAAATGGAGAGTGAACAACTTTCTGTTCTAACATGGCCATCTGTCATTTATAAAGACATCACCCCATTAACCTGTCTAATCAACTCCATTCTTTTTTCAAAGTTGGTTAAGTAAGTTTATGAGGAGACGTAGATGTTCTCTTGATTAAATCTGTTGTAAAACGGCCTCCCTGGTGTTCTGCTTTGTGTGCATTTACACATATAGAGGTAATTACACGTACATATCACTACTGTAAATTCCATGCCTGTCATATTACAGTACGTGACATTTTCATTTCCTACTGGTGAAAATGAAATCCGATATTTTCTGTTCAAGTAATAATGACCAATTAGAATTGGTTATTATTAATGTTTGTCCTAAAATGCTCCAAGGCATGAGGTGGTTTCCTCCAAGGCAGTTGAATTTATAATGTGGAAAAAAGGGGTTTGACATGTTGCTACAGCACCTTCAGCCATTCACTCACAAGACAGGTTATTTCTGCAAAAATAGTAGATCTCCCTGGAAAACCTACAATGTATGCAAGAATGTTATTCGGTTCACATTTAAAGTAGAGCTGAAATTACTCATTCTCCTCAGCAAAAGCGTTTCAAGCCTACCTCTGACCTTTCCCTGATGTTTCGCTTTTATCTCAGGGATCTGATCTCAGTGCTTAATTGTCTAATAAGTGAGCGAAGCTCTGCATAAGTCTGAGTTAAATATGTTGCATCAGTTTCTGAAGTGATTTGGTCAGTTACCTTCATTGAGGTACCTTCAGTGTCTTTGGTTTCTACCAGGAACAGGAAAACTCATGCAAACTCACCTTACAAGGAACTGCACAAAGAATGAATAGAGATAACCGTGCTGTACATGGGAACCAGAGTAGGAAGGCTTTCATAATATCAAGTCAACATTTAGATAAGTAGCTGAAATACTTAGTAGGTTTTAAAAGCACTACCAGTCACTTTGGAAATTGTCAATTAAGTCATATTTGATGACCATTTTATCTCTGCCAATTTCAACAAATGCGTACATATGTTTATTGCCTGACTGTTATTTAAAATGTGTGTCCTCATATCTGGAGAGGAGTAGATATTTTTGTAACAACCCTTCAATAGTGATGGACAGTGCCCTTGTTTTTGTAATGTTACTGAGCACTTGGGTTGAGACTCAAATCTCTCAACATTACATGTGATGTTCTCCCTCTAGAAACTCCCTTCTGCTGGAGAGACAGGCAAGGCACAAATCCACTTTCCATATGATATATGGAGACAGAAGGGGTTACAAAAGAGCAAGCACAACTTTTGGAGTGACCCATTTGGAAGATGGCAATGGATCGTCATTGAAAGACATGAAGCATCCCATGAAAGATGCTCGCAAAGAACCTACTGGGATTACTACAACTCAGAGAATAACCAGCAGATCTCTTGGCAAATCACAGGCTATTAGAAATGCATGGACAACTTACAAAATATTCATACAAAAAGAAATGCCTATAAATCTTTCCTCAAGCACAGAGACTGAAGAACAGAGAATTTTTTTCAGGCTCTGGTTGGCCACTTCTTCCTCTTCCCCAGTTCAAAAGCACACGTGGCATAGTCACAGACATGAAGTGGCAAATGATTCATCTACTTTTTCTTTTCTTGAAGTAAACTGCACTTTGAAAAATAACAAATAAGCTCATGCCACCCTTACAGTCTGAAAGCAGCTCCTGTAGTGTCATGTGGTGGCTAGTAGTGGTAGCCGAGTAGAAGAAGCAAAGGCAGACTACAGCCACTGAGCTTTAGCTGCTCAGGGAGCTAACAGGCAGGATCCCATGGAAGGGTGTCCAGCCACACACAGCTGCTCAGTCTTATCCATAGAATCACACAGTCATTCAGGCCAGCTGCAGGACCCTGCCTATGTGAGTTTTGACCACCTCTACAGAAACTGTGGGTAATTTCAACTTCGACGTATGAATTAAACCCAATTTAAACTTAATCCTTGCTGTTTCATTTCTGGCAGTCTCTACTCTCAAGTAGTTGTCTGAATTCTTTCGTCCCACTTTGTGAGTTTGTTCTTGGAGGGGCTGTTAGGTTTCAAAACAGAACTTGCACTGTTGCTACAATGTTAATGATGGAATCAATTAACAGACTTCATTTAGATTACAACTGGCTTCATAAAGAAAACAGAGGCTACCTATTAGAGCGTGTGTTGTTTTGCTATTACTCAGTTTTCTTTATGTATCAGCAGTTTACATGATATTCTGAAATAGAGGTACTTCAAGATGTTGTTAAAAATTGTCTCATTTTGAAAAATTGTAGTTATAAAAAAATTTGAACTATTTCTTGATACCCACTTGCACTGGGAGAAAAAAAACCTGTGTTGCATAATGGAAAAGAGACAATAAGAGAGTAGCAGTCATTTTCTACAATTCACTGCAGTCTTTTTTCAACAAGTTACATAAATAGCACTGAAAAAATTTTTTTTGTAGGGAAGTGGACTAGGTGACTTCTTAATGGCACTTCCTATACAATATTTCTGTACTTTCTTTGTCAGGATATCCCATTATCACAGGCCCGAGCCCAGAGCTGAGAAGTCTTCCCTCACAAGCCTGTGCCTATTGAAATGGACTGAGATAGCATTAATTAGAACATCCTTTTTTAGCTGACAGATCCAAAGAAGAATAGCTAGATTCAGAAGTAAGCTTACATTTGCTGTGGTGAAGCAACCTATTTCCATGACAAAGCTTCTTTTAATATACTTCCAGTAAAACAGCAATGATATTTATCCATTTCAGAGGGATTTCTCATTTTTGGTTTAAGGTTGTATCTTAAAAAGATACAAATTTGAATTACTTTACTATTTAGCTGCATATCATCTCTCAGCCTAAGTACTTAGACAATGTGAGTTGGAACCTTCCTTAAAGAACTGAGCAAAAAATGAAGTGAGGATTTAGATTCAGCTGTAGAAACCAACCATAAGTATCTACCCTTCCTTAAGAGGCTTGAATCCCAGTGCTATGACAGTGTGAATGTTGTTGGGAACTGGATATAGTATTATTCTAGTGCTAAGTCTATTTTCTCCTTTTTGAAAAAGAATTTTCCACCAAGGCTATGACTGCCAAATTTCCTACGCTTTTTTTTTTTTTTTTACCCTCAGATATTTTACAGGTTCCCTTTTCCTCAACATGAGCTATAACAGGGATGATTTGGCTCCAGGACTACGTATGTGCATGTTACCATGACACTTTGACAACTGATGGTCTGAAGAACACAGTTTGGAAACCCTAATAAGAGCAAACAGCTTTGTTCTCCATTTACTGAATTCATTTAACTGACCACATTGTAAAATCATATTGCATGCCATTCGTGATCTCTTAAATGAAACGTGTCACTCCTTAAATAATGTTTTATACTGAAATACTTCTTCCTTTAAGGGGGGGAACCTTACCTAAGCGCCTTTATTTATCTTTGGTACCTGATCTTTTCTATATTTTTAGAATATCCATCTAACAATCAGCTGTGCTAGATAAGTAGACATTCACTCATATGCCTCCTAGACAAGAGCTTTGAACATCACATTTTCTTTTCTTAATTTGAAATGGATGAAGGATAAAATGCATGAGAAAATTCAGATTTTTCTGCCAAATCCAGCATAGAGGTAACCTTCTTGTATAATGAAGTGTTAACTAAGTCATGCTTTTGCAGAAAGATTTACAGTGTGACTCCACCACCAAGAGACTGCTAAAAAAAAAAAAAAAAAAAAAAAAAAAAAAAGCAGGGCTCCATGGTGTCTCAGTAATTTCAGCATGAGATGTGCTGAGTTCGCAAGGAAAAAAGGTGGGAATGTTTGGTTTGGGAATTTTTTCCTCCTAATTTCTAGTCCCTCAAATTTCTCCTTTGGGCTTTTTTGCATCTCATGCATCATTAGCTGGAATAAATTATCATCAGACCAAATTGTGTGATCAACTATAGCTGAGCTGGCAGTTGAGGGAGAAAGGGAGAAAGACTTTAACCTGCAGCATAGGCAGATTTAGTAGGAAATAACTGATGAAGAAAATAGTTACTCTGCTAGGGCACTTCTGAAACATTGTTTTGTAGAAAAGAATCAGAAAAGCACAATAATGAGACTTAAAGCTTGTACAGAAGAGACGTATAATACCCTAGTTTTGGGAAAAGTCAATACAATGAGAATATTCCATTTCTATGGGTAAATATCCAATACTTCTACAAAAAAAAAAACCACTAAAATAAAAAAAACAACCAGGAAACTGAGAACTACACAGATTAAGTCCAAAAAACCAGCATTTTAAATAATCTGAAGCATTAGACCAAACACTACTATGAAGTTAGCTCTTCAGAATCAGTTACTCCATTACAAAAACAGACAGTTCTGAACGAAAAAATCTCATCACCTTGTAAAACTGGCATAACTCTTACACATCCCTAGCTTAAGAACTTATGCAGCCCCAGTCCGTGCTGAGATAGACAGGTTTGGCTAACTGGTGAAAAGCAGGGCTCAGCACGCACTGTGCTACCATCTAGCCCCATCACACAACATGGGAGCCCCACACTAGAGCAGCAGGAGAACGTGGGAGGTGATTTTCTAGTGGAGGGCAGATAAGGACCCTGCTGCCTCCCTTCCTTGCTCATTTCCCACTGCTGGAGCAGAGGCTGAGCCACAGCAGAAGATTGCTGCTGCAGTGTGGAGGAGAAACAGAATAAGACAGGCTAGGAATGCAACGTGCTGCGCTGGTATTATTAATGTTGGGAGGCATCCATGCTAACTGTAGCTTTTTCTCAGTAATTTATGTGTTATGCCAGAATGTTTTGCTACCGTGTGATTCAAAATATTTGAAATATTTTTAATTAATGAGGACCTGTAAAGGAAGAAAGCTGTATTCATGCAAGGCAATTAGAAAACACAGAGGTTCTGGTGTCACCACCAGGATCCCAAGGAGCTAAGGAAAATACTGTTAAATGAGGCATGGGACTATCTGTAACTAGACTTAGGCATTGATATAAATCCTTATAGCAAGCTAAATCAGTGTAAATTTGAAGCAAAAACAGAACATTACACAGGGTATAGCAGCACTACAAAAATATATTTTCACCAAGAAAAACTCTGACTGCAAAGCATTCAGGTTTTGATATAGTCTGCCTAAATTACACACAGAGCTGATAACCAACATTATTCTCACTAACCAGGTGAAGTTTACGCTTGATTAATCTACACCTTAACATCTGCTTACTGAAGGCAAAAATAAAGAGCTAAACAGAGCATAACTAAATATGTTTCCCATCTAGCATTTCATTTAACCTGTAAAAAGATCCTCAGGGCTGTTTTGATTCAGGAAAGATGAAAACAGGCAGCTTTCTGATACTTCAATACCTCCAAATATCACGCTAAAGGGGGAATAAAAATTGAGGAATCCGGTTGCAAAGACCAGTGATGTCAGATGATAGACATGAAGCCTCAAACTCATTAAGCAGTTTTAAGAAAGCAAGCCAGACGAGAAAGCAGGAGATGTTGACTTCTCTAAGTTTCTAAAGACTTACAAGGAGCAACAAAAGCACCTGCTTCTGAATTATGAAAGCACAGCTAATTCCCAGGTGGGGATTGAAGCCCCTTATGATAAGGGGAAAACACTCCCTTTGTCCACAAAACCTTCCTGTTACAAATAGATGCTAAAACTTCGTAATTAATCAAAAGCTTATTTCCACAGATCAAGCTGGTAGCAGCTAGTTTCTTAAAGAAAATAGTGTTCTCATAATGCTACTAGTAAAATACCTTAGAGTAAAAGACAGTAAACCATCTTAAAATCACACTAGTTAGATGTTTTCTATTGCTGTTTGTAATTTAATCAGTCATGTATTTACATATACAGAAATTCCTACAGATACAATCCTTCAACAGAAAAGATACAGTTTTCTTAAATTACTTTTTGCCTTTTTTTTTTCCTGCACTTTCATACCTGAGCTCTGCACTGCAACCCAACCAGAGATTACAAACGCTACCTGGTATTTCCTAGGAACGGATAGTATTTGGAGAAATCCTTTTCTTGCTCCACTAAAAAACAAAGTATGCAAAGACCTTTGGAGTATTGCTTAACCATAAGTGTACACAAGAGCTTTGTGGGATGGATACTACCTTGTACTTGTGTAGTCAGCTATAGCTGTAAAACATGAGAGGAAAAGGCTACTTGAAGCAGAGAACTTTGCAAAGTAAGCTAGGAGTTATTCACAAAGTTAATCTCTTTGATTCTCACAACACAAAGGATATCACAGGAGGAAATAGTTTGTAATGGATAGATGACCTGTTACATTTCGATGACCCACCCAAAATCCTGTTGAAACATGAAACAAAGACCCAAAATAAGGTTCTTGTTTAGCATAACAAAACACAATAGAAAGCACAGCAACAACAACAGAGCAGCAAGGTCCCAGACTACAACAAGAAAGAACTTACTCAAAAGTAACAACAAAAAATGCAGAAAGGAGGAAAAAAAACAAAACAAAACAAAAAAGCAAAACAAACAAACAAAAATGCTTAACTTCAGAAGGCCTCAGAAGCACAGGAATCTCTAGAGAAAAGCCCTTGCCTCCACTGCCAAATCTTAAATGAGGTCTGGAAAGGGGTGAACCCTGGCTTATCCCCTTCCTGTCACTCAGGTACACTGCATACACCTGAGCTCCCCTGGGTTGGCCCTGCCTTTCCACCAGGTACTCAATCACTGCTTCAGGCCGTGACTTAGCATTTCTACTACACACAAATTAAAGTCATAGAACAAACCAGGATGTAAGGAGCATTGGAGGTCACATAAAGCTGATCCCTGCTTAAAACAGGGCTAGCATTAAAGTAGGATCAGACTAAAGTGGACATTTTCTTCTAAAGAAACTGTACAGAAAAGAAAAAAGTGGTAAATGTTTTAACTGCTTTAATAGCTACAAGTGGTCAAAGTATTTGCTTACCTTTTTGATTCTCTTTAAAATGCCGGATGACAGCATCTGGTTCAAATGCAGTGGTGATGGAACCAGATCCACTGAGACCTTCTTCCCAGTAGGCTTCCTAAAGTTCTTGCCAGACACCTCTGCTCCTCTGATGTTGCTGTTTTTTTTATTATCTCCCCTTTAGAGCTGGTTTCAAACTCATTAAAGAGAAATTGCAAGACAATAAAATCTATTTTTTCTATGCATGAGAGTCTTCGAGCTGAGAAAGCCTTCAGCTACTGGGGAGGGCAAAACCAGATGGCAAATATTGAGAGGTAAACAGATTATATATGGTATCTGATGGAAAAACTTCTAGGAAACCCCAAAAGTTGTCCTCAGGAGATGCATAATTTTCAAAACTGTAATAGTTGTTTTATTTGTGCAACTGAGATTTCACTGTTAACTCAATCTGCAGCAGGGTATCTGAATTAGCAACATGCAAACGATGCAGTAAAACAGAGGGGAGGTTTTTGCATATCTACAGCTTGGAGGAGGACATTGTAGTTTATTGTTCTGGGTGGCTTCCCTCTCCTGTGACATTCTGGATAAAAACCCAAAGTTGTTGTAGTTTGGTTGGTTGTTTTTTTTTTTTGTTTTTTTTTTTTTTTTGGTGTTTTCTTTTTTTGTTTCTTTCCTTTTTTTTTTTTTTTTTTCTTGAATCCTGATTACCTAAGAAGCAGTGAGCAGGAGGTCTGCTCTCTCATCTGATGAAGCCTTCTTCCTGATAGTGTGAGTTGCTGATAGAATCCAGTTGCTGTAGGCACGCAGATGAAATTCCAGGCTAGTGTGAAAGAAATTGATGAAGTAATCAGAACTGTGCCTGCTGCTCTGGTTTCATTTGTAAAACATAACAGACGGCTTTTGTGTGGCTGACAACTGCCCCTTCCCAAGTGCAAGATTTTTATTACCCTGAACATGTTGTAACTCACAGCTCTTAACAGATTCAGAAGCCCCAAACAGCTCAGGCCCTAACCTCAGACCGGTGCCGCAGGCGAGCAGCTGCAGGGCCGCAAAGGAACGGAGCTGGGATCTGTAGTTGTGTGCAAGGCAGAGCCTGCGCTGGGGGCAGCAGTTGTCCAACAGCCGGGTCGTTAATCTGAGATCTGCTGAGCACCTGCGTCTGCATGCAGCACCTGGTGTGGGACTGAGACCACAATACAGCTGGTACCGCCACACATCCTGACACCCTGACGGAAGGCAGGCTTCCCATCCTGAAAGTGCAGGCACTTTTCTTATGTCCTCAGCATGTGGTTCAAGCCGATGAGTGAAAAACATGAAAGCAGGAAGAGGGAAGTCAAGTCATAAGACAGCTGCAGTGGGAATGCTCTGAGCTGCTGCTTGGATGTTTCTCTTATAATGCACTCTGCTGAGAAACCAGCCCGGACATCTCACGGTACAAATTATTGCACTTGCTTGCAACACTTTAATCCTAAATGACTTCTGGTGTTGGGGTCACGTGACATCAACGCTTAATTATCTTTTAGGTTTGCTTTCTTTCAAGCTTTGCCACACTCGGGAAGAACAGTTTTAAGAGTCTCTGAACGAAGCGCACAGAGCACATGGCAGCATTTGTCCCTCTGTAAGAAGCATCACACCGACCTGCCGTTTCAGCTGATTATTCCCTATGAAACTGAAGGGGGCAGCGTGACTGCCCGGGCTGACCTGCCTAACTGAAAGCACGGGGCTTGTCCCACCTGGGAACGAGCAACTACTTGAGCCAAAGCACAGCGACAGGGAAAGTACCTTCAGCATTGAGCAATGCTGTGAGGTGGGAGGGGAACTCACGGCCTTTCCGTTGTTCCAAAGTCTAATTGTGTTGGACGCTTCAAAACGTGCCCCTTCGTTCTAACCAGCCCTTCCGTGGCGTTGGCTTACGGCTGTGGGATGCGACAGCATTTCCCTCCCTCGCCACAGGCGCAGCTCTCTCTAAGGCCCAGCAGGTTGTGCTCGTTGGATTTTATTTATGTATTTTTTATTTTTATAAGCTCGTCTGTTTGTAAACCTCTGTGGCTTTTTCATCCCAAGTCACTGACGCTCTCCCAACACCGCGCGCTGATTTCCAGAGCTCGGCCCTTCTCACTCTGTACGCAGGGCCGTGATTTCAGCGACGCGGGTCGCGCTGCCTCACAGGCTCCTACAACTGCCGCTCGCGACCGGCAGGTTTGGCACACGGGGCGCGGGCCGACGCCGCGCGGCCGGCCGCAGCCCACAGCGAGGCGGTCAGAAGGAACAAACCGCCCCCAGCGGTTCCGTCCCAGAGCGCAGCCTCGCCTCAGGCAGGGCCCCGTTCTCGCGCGACCGCTGCGGCGGAAGTTCTCGCGGGAGCACCACTCTCGTATAATCTCGCGCGAGGAGCCGGCTCCCCCTTTTCCGCGGCGCGGTGGCACCATGGCGGTCGGCAAGAACAAGCGCCTGACTAAGGGCGGCAAGAAAGGCGCCAAGAAAAAAGTGTAAGTGCGGCCGGGCTGGAGGCGGTGGGACCCGGGGACGTCGGCTGGTGAGCGGCGGCCGCAGGATGTCGCGGATGTGAGGCGGATGGTGGCGGCCGGGCGCAGACGGCTGCGGACGGCTGCTGTCATGGCGGCGGCCGGGCCTAGGCCTGCGTGCGGGTCGGGCTGCGGCGGAGCTCGTGGAGCGGCTCCCTGTGAGGTGCGGGCCGGGCGAGTGCGGGCTGCGCCGGGTCCTCGGGCGGGCGAGGTTGTGAAGTGCGCGGTTTGCATTTCCATTTTGCGGGGTATTTGGGGATGGAGTTGTTTCAGCCGAGTTTAATCTGTAAAAAAAATCGTGATTTTTTTTTTCTTGCTTTATTTAAATTAAGGGTTGATCCTTTCTCCAAAAAGGACTGGTATGATGTCAAAGCGCCAGCGATGTTTAATATCAGAAACATTGGGAAGACTCTTGTTACCAGGACTCAAGGAACTAGTGAGTATTGGGGTTTTATGCAGTGCAAAGTTAGGTAGTTGTTCCATGTTAGCGCTTCAAATGAGACATAACTATGGAACTGCTGACAGACAGTTTTTCTTGTACAGGATGTGAGTTTTGAATTAAAACAGAAGACTAACTGCTTGATTATAGCGAGTTTTCTTAAGTCGACAGTTAAAATCTACTTAGAGGGGAATTAATGTTTCATGGTCCTTTATATAAGAATATCGAACTATGAGTAGGAAGACAAGGATGGAGTTCCTGATGAGCTGCAGCTATAAGAAGTTCAACTATTATGGAGTTGTTCTGAATGTCAGAGGGAGATAAGGAGACAGTGACCGTCTTGGTCACTACTGAAATTCAGAGTTATTAAGTAGGAGGTCTTTGGAGGGAGAGAACTGCAAACTTAACAGGTGATTATCAGGATGCATCGCTGGATGGGTAAACTTTCATGAGCTGCATATCTGAGGGTAAGAAACCCTTTGTTAGGAAGGCACAGTGCTTTAGATGTAGTTAATTTTGGAAGATTAATTATGTGGAGTAGTTAAATATATTTTCTTGGTTGCAGTTCAAGTTATGAAGGTGGTTGTTATTTTCAACTGCGTCATGTGAAACCATTAAAATAATGGTCACTGTCAACTATGAGTCAGGTAGTGTTCAAATTCGTAATTTTTAAGCAAAGATGTGAAATAACTGCACTTATTTGCTTCTGCTTTCTGTGTTGAGAAGGCATGGCTCTTTGTGTTTATCTTTACGTTATTCTTCAAAATGGAAGTTGAGTATCTGATTATAGCAGTAGTTTTCTAACATGAGTACAAGTTGCCACACATTCTTTTTTTTCGTAATACAGAAATTGCCTCCGATGGATTGAAGGGTCGTGTATTTGAAGTGAGTCTGGCTGATCTGCAGAATGATGAGGTTGCCTTCCGTAAATTTAAGCTGATAACTGAGGACGTTCAGGGCAAAAATTGTCTGACCAACTTCCATGGAATGGACCTCACCCGCGACAAAATGTGTTCCATGGTCAAGAAGTGGCAGGTGTGTAAAGAACAAGGTCTGCGTTACTGCTTTCCTCTTTAGGAAAGGAAGTGGCTACCGGTGCATTTTAAAGCTGTTTCCCATGGTATCGGCAGATATTAATGGTTGTCAGGTGCACATTTGGGAAGCCTGTCATGGGCATAACTGTTTCTTTTCCAGACGATGATTGAAGCCCACGTGGATGTCAAAACTACCGATGGTTACCTACTGCGCCTCTTCTGTGTGGGTTTTACAAAGAAGCGTAATAACCAAATCCGCAAGACTTCGTATGCCCAGCATCAGCAGGTTCGGCAGATTCGCAAGAAGATGATGGAAATCATGACCCGAGAGGTCCAGACCAATGACCTAAAAGAAGTTGTCAATAAGCTGTAAGCTGATGGTTTTTCTCTTTTACAGTCCATGTAATTGTTTCAGTTACTGACTGAAGGCTGGTCCTTCACTTCTCTGTTCGGCAGAGAGCGTCTCAAGTGTGTCTCTGGTGCTCAAAAGCTGATGACTCGTCTCTGCATCATATTTGATTATTAGCCATCACGTTTGCATTAATTTAAAATCAGACTCTCCAAAGATTTTTTTTTTTTAATTCTCTGTAGAATAAAATTGTAACTTTGATAGGTGGAATTTGCAAATGTTCTGGATTCCTCTGAGGGAAATCTTCCAAATACTGTCCTTGCTAACAGAAGTTAGATTACTGGTTGGGTCTCTAAGTGACCATGCTTGCTCTGTTCATACCATTGTTGCAAGGAAAGTGTCTTATGATCTAAGCACACTTTACCCTCACTCTGGCAATCTTGTTCAACTGGTGGAAACTCCTCTTGAATGTCATGTATTCTTAATTATTTTAGGTGTGTGTTGCTTGATTAGGAAGCAGGCACAGTTCTAACATTTTAATGCTGATCTGCTCTCTTGACTGCACAGGATCCCAGACAGCATTGGCAAAGACATAGAGAAGGCGTGTCAGTCCATTTACCCCCTTCATGATGTGTATGTCCGCAAGGTTAAGATGCTGAAAAAGCCCAAGTTTGAATGTAAGTCAGTCACTCCTCACATCTAGGGATTGGGGGGGGGAGGGAAGACATTTGAAAATAACTGCTTTTGGGGAAAGATATTAAAGCAGCATCAAAAGATGGCGTGGCTGTAGTAGTTAAAGGCTTGTCCTTCTAGTCAGATGTTTGGCTTTCAGGCTGGGAAGTCACATAGTGGTTACTCAGTTTGAAGCTTTTCTTGAATTCTTGCCTGAAACTGTGAATGTTTAAAGGCTCTGGTTTGGGAATGAATGATGACAAATTGTTTCGGTCCCAGATGACACGGAATGATTTTAATTTTCCCATTTTCTGACATTCCCATATGATTAAGCACTAGGTTACTGAAGTATATATATCTGTAGCTTACTCCATTGCTTGTTTTATGTTGGACTCCATCTCTTAGTTCAGCATCATCATCTTGCACTAGCTTTCTGCAATGGAGTTGATCATACCTACTACATTACATGTGCTGGTGGCTTAATTTGTACACGGTAATAGATTCAGTAATTCAAAACTGTTTAAATGAGGTATGTCTCACTGTTTGCAATACTTCTTTTTAGTGGGCAAGCTGATGGAACTGCATGGTGAAGGTGGTGGTGCTGGAAAACCTTCTGGGGATGAGGCAGGTGCGAAGGTGGAGCGAGCTGATGGATATGAGCCACCTGTGCAAGAGTCCGTCTGAAACTACAAATTGACCAAAAATAAAAGGTTTATTACACACAACAAGTGTTTGGTTGCATGTATTGATACTGGATGATATTGGTACCAGATGGAGATGTGTTTTTTAATAAGATAGACCTCTATTTGAACTGAAACGGAGAAAATAATTGCTTTGGAGAACTCTTTTTTTTTTTCTTTTCTTTTTTTTTTCTTTTCTTTTTTTTTTCTTTTGTTTTTTTTTTTTTTTTTTAATGGGTGG
>JAOWBP010002392.1:12929152-12943629 GCA_028571105.1 Tragopan temminckii
AGGAAGAAACTGAAGGTGGGTTTCAAAGTTGTATTCAGTTGGTGAGAAGTGTGTCAGATGGAAGCACGGTACAGAGCTAATCGGTAAATGGAGGGAAACCTTTTGTTTCAGCATTTCTTTAGGATTTATCTTTAAATAATCTTTAGGATTTATCACGCGACTGAATTTGGTGTGATCTCTCATGGAACTTTAGAACAGAGGGAGATGTTCATTGTAACATGGCAATGGTCTGTGTTCTAAAACCACTCAAATTACTTGGCAGAGCATTGATGTTACCTGCATCAGGTAGCTCATCTGATTTTTTTGTTCTGTGTATTCCAGTTTAAAGTGTTTTTCTGGCTAAGGTAAGGGGTACTCTTTATGTTGTTCAGAAATAATGGGAGGGGTAAAAACCACACATCTGCTATTAAATTGTTGGCACAGTTGTTTCTTAAAAGCTGAGAACGAAATGCTTTCAGCTATTTTGGAAGGTTGCTGAGGTGTTGGTGGTTCTTCCTGTTAGCTGTGAATTCCCTTGGGACAAGAACTGGAGGAAAATAATGACAAAGTTCTCTTGCAATAAAAACACTGGGTGCAGTCAGTGAGGGCTGTGTTTTTCAAGGTTAAGAATTTTTACCTTTTTGCAGTTGATAAATTGCAAAATGGTAAGGACTTCCACTAATTCTTTTAGTATGCTGTAGATGTGATTTCATATTGTGGTCCAGTTACTTTACTGTCTTAACAGCAATCTTAATTGTAGGAGAGCTCCCAGTGCGTAAGTGAACACAGGCAAGCTTTGAGGAGCTTTTTAATTGTCCTCACTACAGTGGTTGCATAAACTGATGCAGAAGTGCCTGGTTAAAACTAATAAATTGAAAAGGAAGTGACATTTTGAAGCTATAAATCGCAGAATCCCCATAACTTTTCCAGCAAGAACAAGAGCTTGTCATGGGAGTGAAAAGCAAACCGGGATATAGTGTGGTAACACTGAATGTCCTTGAGCCTAGCCTACAAAATTTTTAGTGCAGTTCACGTGTATATACATATATTGAAGCTATTTGTTAGACTAAGATCTGTCAGCTTTCTTGGAAGTATGCTGTATGTATTTGCTGTTCTGCAGTAATTCCACCAAAGAAATCCTAAGGACTGAACTGGCCCCTGCAGTGCAGAATGAGTTAGAAAACTAGATATTGTTTCTGTGCTCATTTGTGAAAAACGGCATCTCTTAACCCTGTTTTTCCTTTAGTTGCCGGCCTGCACAGTGTATGTTCAGAACAGCTACTGTAAGAGCATGCTGGTGAAGAACAAAAACTTGAGTTTTTCAGATGTTCAGAAACCATTCTACTGTTTCCAGCTGTTTTTTGTTTCTTGATGAACAGTAGGCTGCTGACATTATCACAGAGTGGCTGTGGGTACATTTGTACCTTATAAAATCAGGTGTAGCAGAACAGGTAGTTGTGTCACAGGGCATTGCCATCATTGTGATACCTGCTGTGCTGGGTGGTTGTTGCAAGCAGAAACTGATAAATTCTGCATGTGTTAAGTGTGAAACACACCTAAATCTAAAGGCTTGTATAAACTGTTGAAGTCATCAAGATTATCAGAGGGGCTTGCATTGCTCCTGAAGACATGAAATACTGTTGTGGGTTTTTTTTTTCCATGTTAAGTTATACGTACAAGCAGAACATGCTCTGTAGCCATGTCACACTGAGTGGAGGGCTTAGCTCTCTACAGTGTAGGATGATAAAAAAGCAATCATAATTATAAAAATTTATTGGTTAAATACATTTTTAATTTACAGAGGTACCATAACAAACGTACTGGACTTGACAAAGATTTATTTACGACACTGTTATCTGCACATAGAATAAAGTCTTCTTCCTGCAGATAGTTCCAGAGGTGAGGCAAACAATAAAAGCCTCGCTTATCAATGCATTTCTTATTACACTTGATGTATGGGGCTCTGGCTAAACTCCAAGGTTACAGATGCAACTTGCTACTATACTGCAGTTAAGAATGGTGATCAACCTCATTCTTCCTTTTCTGCAATGTACTGTACACTTTAGAAATTGTATCATCTATATGCAGTTTCATGATGATAGCAGGCGTGAAGTCTTTAACAGTCACTTCTATGTAAGGCAAG
Organism: Tragopan temminckii; assembly: GCA_028571105.1. Lineage (NCBI taxonomy): Eukaryota > Metazoa > Chordata > Aves > Galliformes > Phasianidae > Tragopan > Tragopan temminckii. Next base: position 12,931,275 of record JAOWBP010002392.1, read on the forward strand.
CCACTAATTACAATTTTTAAGTTTAGCTGTCTGCAGTAATGTAAACAGCATGTAGGTGGCACTCCTTGCCCGGATTTTTAAGGCTCCGCTGCTTTTCCTTCCCAGCAAGAGTGGGAGGAGATGAATAATGTAAGAAGAGTGAACTTACCTACTGACAGGCACTGACTTCAAACATTCAGTGGAAGATAGAAAAACAACTGATCAATATTACAGTTACAAAAATGTGGGAGAGGAAAGTGAAAAAAATTATAAAAATTCAGTTCTACTTGGAGACTTGTATCAAAATCTTAAAAAACTGCCAGGCAAACAATAAGTAAACATTATACACTTAAGCCTCCTCCTCCCACCACAGTGATTGTATATTTTATGAAGACCTGGTATTGTTTGTTGGAGTGGTTTTGTTTGTTCTTCTCACGTTCCGCTCCCAAGAAACTGAGAATTTGTCTTGGTACAGGTCATAATGGAAGAAGCCAGTTTCAAGAGGCTGGCCCACAGTTTAAGTTGAAAAGTTAGAAATCTCTCTTATGTATTCATTTCATTGCAGAAATCTCTCATTTGTTTTGCCAAAGTCCTATAGAAAGCAAGGGCAGGCTTATCTGCATGAAGAGCCACAGGCAGCTCCAGGCAGCAGAGCTTGGAGCAAGTTGCCTCTGAGGTGGACTTCAGTTTAAGTTGAATTCCACAGGAGGTCGGGACAGGCTTGTTGGGATGTTGAAACTGAATAACAGCTGCATAGACGGTGATGTTCCCATCTTTCTAGCATAGCACATACACTGTAATGTTTTTTTTTAATGTTAATCCCTTTAATGCAATTAAAAATCCAGTTTGTAGCACATTAAAGCTTTGCGTTATCTTCATCCTCGAGTCGTGTGATGGTGACACGTAAGTATACAGCAATTCACACTGGTGAAGCTTCTAGAGAAAAAACTGTGCTAATATGTCAGTATTTGGAACTAACTGTGGTGTAACAACAAATTCTGCAGAGCAAACCAGTGCTGAGGATGGTTCAGATGAGCTCCAATGTGCTGCTAATCTCCAAGAAATGTTCCCTGCTGGAAGAAGCTCTTCAGTTTAGTTTTGACTGGAAGCTTGTATTGCCTGTTTTGCTGAAGGGGAGGGAGGGACAAGCTTTTTGCACCAGTAGGTACTTGTTGCCATGTTTGGACCTCCTATCAACAGAACTGTCAGCCAACACAAAACTAAGCTGAACCATCTCACGGTGAGTCATGATTGTTCTAGTTTCCACACCCTCCATCAACCTCATCAACTCAACTGCTAGCGTTCTGGCAACTAGAACTTTACAGTAGAAAGATCTTGTATTATATTGTGATATCTATGCTTCTGAAGTAATGACTCACAGTAACAACTTGATGTTTCTTCTTTTTCCCATATGGTACAAAAGTGATAGAATATTGTCAGCACTGAAGTTTTTTACTCCTCCAGTCTGAAGTTAGCTGCTAATCAAGACTCATTTAACAACTCTGTCAGAAACAAAGTGTCACAAAGTGGCATTTACTGTCAGAAGGTCCAGATACCTCAGTCATGGTCAGTCGCTGTTGCTCAGGTCACACTGCTGCTTTTACTAAATGATTTTGAGCTTCTTTGAAGTAACCTCTTGCAAAACATTTTATCCTTTAAAGCTGTGACAGACCATTTATAATGATGCTTGGTATAGCTGGTACGTGCTAACAACCTGAAAGCTAACCCTGTGCCTGCTGAAAGCCAAAACCAAGGCTGCATAATATCCTTCAAGATAGAGATAGGAATAGCGTTGCTCAAGTATGTTCCAGTGCTTGAGTGGTAAATGAAATGTAGACTGAGTGCAGACAGGCTTTCCACTTACATAAAAGGGGGGTGGAGGGGCAAATGGCTGAAATAGTATAGCTATGCTGGGAGGAGAACTGAGAAAATGGATTAAGTGCTGTCTGTCACAACTCCTGCTGGGAAAGAAGGGTAGGGTGGTGCTTGACAAAGAGGGGAGAGTATGAAAACTAAGGCTCTATCTGAAACAGATTTTTGAGGTGGGCATAAAGGTCTAACATGGTTCAAACCAGTTTAAGTGCTATTAGTTAAGAGGAAAAATACTTTTCTCATCTCCCTTTTTGAGCTGCTTGGGCTAAGAACAGGAGAATACTACACAGGGATTTGAGTTTTTCCTCTCACCAGTTTAATCTGACATTTTTCTACTATAACTTACCTAATTCTAAGTGAATTCTGCTAACGTGGGAGTCAAGCAGTAAAGAAACCTGGATATTGAACATGATCTACATACCGACTGCTGCAATTATATATTGAAAACATCACTTTAAACAGTTCTTAAAAAGCTCAAATAAGCTTACTTTATGCAGAGGTTGTGCATGATAAATGTAATACCAGATAGTAAACATAACAGAATATTATTTAAGTTAAAATGGTGTTGCACCTCAGTATTTCCCTAGTTGGAGACCACTAAAAATGGCGCACGTATTTGCTCTCAGAGCTTTCCTGAAGCATGACTAAGTACATGGTCACAAAAGACTAAAATCTTTTTTGAATTCAAGATACTAGTATTACTGTCCAGAATAAGTAGTGCAAAATACAGATAGTCAGAATACACTGATGTCTTTGCTGAAAACATTCTCTCCCAAACACAGGGAGTACAAAGACAGGCAGCACTTCATGGTGTTTTTAAAATTTGAACAAAGTTTTTGGGAAATATCCCAGATCTTCCTTGTATCTCTCCACTCATCCAGTCCTCGTCTACAGATTCCAGCTCTGTTATAAAATCTCCTGCCTGTAAAAGAAGGAGTAACATGAGCCACGACAGCTTTCCATGTAGTATTAGGGCATGCACCGTTCATGTTATTCAGAAGAAATTAATAGCAATCAAACAGAATGGTAGTTGGAGATGATCGCTCCTGTTAGATTTGTTTGAAACTACGTTTACCTAACTGTCTCTTAGAGTAAATACTTGCCAAGGGTTGAAAAATCACTAGTTTGTGAAAGGAAAAAATAATGGTGCCGGATAACTTCCTGCAGGTAGCTAAGTGTGTTACAGAGGTGACTTACAGGCTGCTGCCTCGCTCACTGTGCATGTTCCTGCTCTGGTATGAGGGTTTTTCTTCTTCAAACAGTTCAAAGATTTTCTTTCAATTCAGTCCCAGTATTTTCTACAACTTGTAAAATTCTCTCTTTCCTTTGGAAACTGTCTCAAAAAGGAATGCAGTTGAAGCTCAGCGTGGCCTTTAAAATAAGCTTTATCTTCCATGTTTGATCTTTAGTCCTGCTTTCATCTTCCCATGCCATACCCTTCATTCCAAGTATTGGCATAGCTCTAGGCTTTCTACCAGTACCTCAGTTCCCCTTTTCTGTTCTAAATAATCATCCATCCATCCCATAAGGCAAGCTGCTAATGCAGAAAATAATTATTTTCTCTTTCTAAAGTTCACAAAGTAATGTGTTCCAGCTGATAAATGCAATCTTGGACCTGATGCTTAAGTCTGCTGGTTCTTAGAAACTTGCTTTTGAGGACATTTACTTCCATGTGATGTGTTTTCATCTACAAAAACATACCATTTGTGCTTTTTCATATTATATAGGCATATAGCATATACTTCATCTTCCTTTGGCTCACATGGCAACTAAGGATCGTGCTGCCAAACTTTTAGACCAACTTCTAGATTTTGCTGTACTAGCTCTTTCTTCAAGATAACCCTGCTGTAATGCTGCCACTCTATTATCCAACCATCATGTCACTGTCTTTCCTGTCAAAAACGAGGCTCCTTTGACCTTATTAACTGATCAAGAACTGAATGTACTACAAGATGAGGTGTGTTGGTCTTGTCATACTTACTGGATTAGGGAAGTCAGTGAAAGACTACAATTTCTGACTTTTCAGTGCCTTCGGTGAAGATTTCAACAAGGGTAAGGACCAACATTTTTAGTTGCTCTATATAAAGTATGTTAATAATTATGTCTATTATCTGAGTTCTGATCTTTCATGTTCCCAACTTATTTTAGGTAAATCTTTTTTTTAAGCATTCCTTAGCAACATAAGATCTGCTGAAAAATTGGACAAAAAAAAAGGGCACTTACTTTGAAGGAAAGCTCATCTTCATTTTCACCATGAAAATCATAGAGAGCTTTGGCTTTTCTTTTCTTCCCTCCTAGTGACTGTGATGTCTCTACCCTGGCTGCAAAATATGGAACAGATGAGTTATTTGGATTTGAGGGAAATTTATCTTTGTTTCTGCGCAAGCTTCCTGTTATGCTGGTGTTTTCTCCCCACTAGTATGTTATCAGGTGTCCAAATGTTATTACTACTGCTACATGGCAAACTCACTGTCACGTTGGACTAACAATTCCTACTGCTACCAGTTCATTTTACAGTACTAATGCATGTTCATGGTTCCGCTTCTAGAAGACTTAAATGTGAAGTTCATTTCCTTAAACTCTCCAATAGAGATATGTAGGGAAAGTTGTCGTTTCCACTTTGTATTTGGAGATGCAGTAGCATTGTGATCTGCATGTATTTAAACTACACTTTAAACCATTTCAGAATCTGTATCACTTTCCAAATTACACTATGACTAAAGCAATATACTGTCATTATTTTGGAAAGCAACCCAGCACTTCAGTTCAGCTTTAGGATCTTAATGACTCTAATGGTGCATGGTTTTTAAGGCAGTGGAACAGCTAGGTTCTCCCAGAAATTGGTCATGACTGTATTAACTTATGGAATAATGAGCTGTCATCTAGTAAAGCACCTACCTGAGCAGGTCTGAACAAAAACTGCTGGGAAAATCCCTTCCTTTTCATTCAATCTTCCTCTATACCACTCAGAATCTACTTGTTCCAGTATTTGGATGTAGTCTCCCTTTCTAAAGGATAAGTCATCTTTGGTTTCTGCTGTAAAATCATGAAGTGCTTCACACCACTCTACTGAGCATCCATTGTTCTACTCAAATGAAATAAGAAACATTTATTTTAAAAGGGAAGAGCAATAAGCCCATAGATGTTGGTCAAAACAAGGGTACAAGATTTGTGCATCCTGATTTTCTCTTATACGGTACTGTCACTGCAGATACAAACCAAAAAAGCATTTCAAAGCATTTCAGCAATTACGTAATTTTATCTAAGCTCACAGACATTCCTTTTTATCATTGATGGCAGAAGCTAGGGTTGGACCATTTCACAATACTTAAGATACACCTAATAAGAATTGCCTTAAGCAGGAAGGATAAAGAAGGAATGTATGTTAATTTGCCAAAAGCTGTGAAATCAATCTAGGTAGAGCAACTGTAAAACTTACAGATGTGCCCACACACCATTATGTACTGTGGAAATTGTACTATGTTTAAGTTGTACTGCTAATCTAAGATTGTAATAGAAAGCCTATGCTAATCTGTGAAACCTCTGTGTAATTCCTGCACCCCCCTCCATGAAATTCTATTACCTGAAGAAGGGGAGAAGAAACTTCCACTTTTTTCTTCAGTGCTCCTCCTGTACCTATGTAGTAAAGAACAACTTTAGATATTCAAAGTGACTATTAAGAATAACTTCACGAATAGTATTCCATTTGATTTATCACATCCATCTCTTCCTTTCTACCTCCCTTCTCCTGTGCATTGTCATTTTGAACTTCCATATCCTTCTTACACACTGCCTATGTGTATTGTACAAAACCATGTTCTTGAACATTTTTGCTAATATAGTCATACCTTTTTCAGGCAGATCTTCAATTACTTCCACAAAGTTCAAGGGAAAAATTCCAGACGCGCCTCTGAGTTCTCCTTTGGCCCACTCTTCATTTATATATTCTTTAAGGATAATTGTTTCACCTTCTGAAAAACTGAGTTCGTCTCTCTCATCTCCAATGTATTCAAATCGTGCTACACATCTTGGGCCTCTGCACAAACAATACGGGAACTTACTTGGTATTTTTAATACTGTTGTCCCTAAAATATTCAGGTAGCATTATGCGAAGTATGCACTGATATCTTCTACTAAAATGATCAAAGAACGCACTTAAGATTGCACAGATGGAAAACTGGAGTCTTGACCTAGTTATTATCTCTGCTTTCTGAGGAGGATGAGTATGGAGTCTAAAGGAGATACAGGTACAATTGTATCTGAATTCCTGGCTGCTACAGTATTTTTGCATTAGATCATTGTATAATCAATAAATATACAGATGTTATAATTAAGAAATATACAATAAAGTTAGGCTAATCAGCTAATAACACTCAAGAAGACTGGATGGAAAGCTTACCCTTGTCCTGGGCTCACTGAGAAGACTCCAAGAGGAGCCATCTCCAGAAAGAGATCCTTCCACAGTGGTTATGAGCTCTTAAATGGGGTATAGGAGAGGTGGAGCCAGGCTCCACCCCTTCTAGTAGCAGAGGAGAATTGCCTTCACCTGTGCTCCCAGGGCTAACTCATTGCTCACCTCAGGTGATCAATCAGAGGTTCAGGCCATGATTCAGCAGTTCCCATACAATCATATTCTTTCAAACAAAAAACATTACTTCTACATGTCCCATTCTATAATTTTGCCCATATCCAAGTAAGTGTACTAATATGCTTTTGTTAAGAGCATCACAGGGTGGGGAAATAAATCATCGAAGATAAAAAACATCAGTGAATCTGATAGATGTTACGGAGTTTGGTGCAATATTGAAAAATGAATTATATCTTTTTCCTCACTTAACAATTTTATGAATTTCTCATACAAAAAAGTCTGATTTATTAGAAATGCCACGTTGGAAAAAAACTGAAAATACATCACTGTTATATAACATAGTTTAAAGTAATTTGTAAGGTTGATTCCCATCTGCACTCATATTTTTTATTTTTATTTTTTTTAAAGTTGCAGCAGTAGCATCTTCTGCTCATTTGTTAGCTGCAGAAGCAGCCTTTAGAAACAACCCCAAGTTTCAGTTAGGACAAGCCAACATCTATCACAACAAGGCCGACACTCCTGGAGACATTAGTTCCTATCTCTGCCTGAATTAGCTTTATTTCCTGCAGTTCAAAGTTACGAAAGCCAATAAAGCATTACTCAGTTAAGTCATGTTCAAGAGAGCTATATCTATATCAACACTTGTTATAAAATAACATATTGACTTTTAAACATACGAAGTTTAGTCTTTTTTCTCCTGAAAAATATGCTTAGGTGAAATGCCATCTATGTTTAGTTTTTTAAATAACCTTGGTGAATAAACTACTAACCATATTAACCTCAGCACAGCTAACACCTACTTCCAGGTTACCTTTCCTTTCACTTCCTACTAGATCAAGATAAGAAAGAAAATATTTATCTGACTCACTTAATGGATTGTGAGGAGCAGGGTATTTTTTTTCTTTTACCGTCTTCTGGAACATCAACCTAAGAAGACAACAAAATAAGTAACACCTTCAATTTGAAGCTCATGCCAATACAACTACCGTAAATGCTGAACTTGTTAAAATCATCTCTTCTTCCACTAAGCACCAACTCCTTCTGTAATTTCCATGATGCTATATAGTCACTGAAACATTCTGATATATGACAATGTTAACGAAGATTTTGGCTTTGTGTGTCTGATTTTTCCATCTCATGCATACTTCATGTTTTTCATTTTTTAATAGCCTGCTTTAATAAACTGGCTTGCAGCCAGGCTGATTGACAGAAAAAGGGACTGGATGCTACTGTGCGTTGTTGCACTTAGCTCCAAACTCTCAGTTAGTAATAGCTCTCTATCGTTTGCTAGCGCAACATATTACAACAGACACAATTAGTGTTTATACATTTTTCTGGGCTTTGGTAGCCAGCTGTACTCAGAACAAACACACATCTCCTAAATCTCACTTCAGTATTCATGCGGTGGCAGCATATATTTAAAGAAAGGTTAATTTAGGAAAAACAAACAATCGTTCTTAGCTCAGTTGTAGATAGCTACCATGTGCTAATTAAAGGGATTAGAGAAATATCTAGAAAATCCATATGTGGATATGTCAAACAGACAGCATTGAAGTCCATTATCATAAGATGACTTTAATTGTACTATTGCTATGATACCAAGGATGGCCTGTGATATTTATTAAGACTATGTGCCCCTACAAGCCTAGAGATCTTGGCTAGGAGCTTTGGGCTATATATCTCTATCAATAAGCCAGTTTCACACACATCAACACTAACGTTTAATTGCTTTTGTGAAGGGCTGGATGAAATCAGTCAATTTCAGACAAATTATTCAGACAAAGATGATTTTCAGGCAAATAATCTTTTCACTGCTTGCTAGAGAAGCTTATATCTGTGGTGCTCTGAAGTGTCTATGGGAAACAATAACAATGTATTACTGTTCGTTAGGTATCCAGACATGAAGCTCATATGTGGCTTGATATCATAAAACACACTACAGTGTACTGATGGAGGCCTTGTGTCAAGACCTAAGCTGACATGAATTCTCAGGAAAACTTACTCAGCAAATAAGCTGTATTTACTTTTTCCCCCCTTTTTTTCCTAATCTTACTAAAACAATTGTTTTCTCCTCCAAGGGTATCCAGCTTTTAAAACTGAAAGCTGAGTTTTCAAAGTCTCTTCCCTAGCTTTTAGGAAGTTATATCTGCCGGTATCAATGCTGAATTTGACCCCAAATTTCCATTCCACCGCTTTAACATAAAACCTTTTATCTGCAAGCCAGCAGTTTTACCGAAAATATTAATGCTTTAAATTGTTGTTTTGTGTGGGAGTGAATACACAAGGTAGCTAACAAATCTTTCTTGTAAAGCAAGTTGAATATAGTTCCATGACTACTATCTGCAGGTCTATTTGTTATTCTTCAGTGCTTTCCAAGCTTTGAAATTCTTTTCCAGTAAGACACTACAAACTAAACAGGCGCCCTACATAACATACTGTAATGGTTACTGAGTACATCATACAGCAGCACTTCCCTTCTCTGCCAGCTGCCCAATATCAGCACAGACCTTAACTGTTTTTAGCAGCCAGCCATACACCTTCACTGCATCCTAATGTTAACTTAGCGTTCTCCCATGCCCATTTGGCTGAGGTGGATAGCCCAATGACCCTTCATACAGGCACAAAATGGACTTCAAACTCCAAGTTAGGCTTGCAGTAGATCTCATTCACCTAGCTTTTGAGGCATTGAACTACATTGCATTTCTTTTAAGCTGAGCCTCTCAACTCATTTCTGTTGGGCACCAAAAGAACACCTGCCTCTTGCTTGAAATTTACTGGCAAATGTCACATTCAGTAACAGGACTGCTTTAAGCTGCTCATTTGCAATAACACAGTCTCCTTTCACTGTGCCAGCACACCCATTTGTGAAGCCACGTAGGCAAACTGATCCATCTGGAAAAAAGAATACTGGAAATAAAGAAAAAATGTTTTACTGGGCTCAAATGCTGCCCTGACCCATTTCACTACGTGGGTGCAGAAGTGGTGATTCCAACATAGCTTAAGGGAACAAGAATTTGAGAGAAGTTGAGATGAGGGCAAAAAGCAATCATCGTACTTTTATGCTGATTTTTATATGCAGCTGTAAAAGCAATCTGCCTGTAGACCCAGATAAACTACCTCAGTTAAGAAGGAGAATCTGGTAAGGGCCATGATTTTCTCACTTGGCTTAAAATTAACAGCAAAATAATCTCCATAACACAAGTTGACTCGGCCAAATCAAACATCTTTCTAACATCATGCAAACAAGTTGTCTTCTGTGATGCCAGAGGGAAAAGAGATTATCTAAATAAGAGCTATAGTAGAACAGAACAACAAAACCAATGTGTTAGGATTTAGCAAAATATACGAAGCCCACATACAACCACTTGAACAAAGCTGGCAGGAAATATCCCTGTGCGATTCCCACATTTTCCTCTGTACCACTTGGCATCAATTCTGTCCAAAAGATAAACAGTATCTCCAGAACGAAGGTCCAAGTCATCAGCGTGCTCTGCAAGACAGCATCATTTCACTTAATGGAGGTTTTCACCCTCACTGATTTCGATCATTAAAACTTTATTAATATAAATACCATGGACAAAAGCGAATTAAGTTTTCATAGATCCTTAAGTATACTTGCTAAACAAATTAGCTTTAACAAAAAGACCACCCCAACCATAGATAAACCCTTGGATTTTAACAACTCTACATGTAGTCCTTGCACGCTGTGCTTCCTGACTATTTTTAAGATCCAAGTCCTAGGAAAAACGCCATTTGAAAGACTTGGAGAAAAACAAGCTTCCAAAATATTCACATTTACTTACCTGCAGAAAAATCATGCAGTGCTACAGCATGGGGAGCACTTGTGTCAGAAACTTTTGGAGAGCTGCTTGAATCCTGGCAACAAACAAATTCAAACGGTTTATACATCATGGAAGATATTAACACAGATTTGCTGTCATGAATACCTGAAGTCATTTTCAGACTTAGGACACAACATTATTATGATATCAGAAAAGCACTGTAGGAGACAAAAACAAGTATTGGTCACTGGCCTATATTCTGTGTGCCTTCTGCCAAGGTAAACAATAAGATATGTCACTGAAATTTACTTTTGACCCAGCAAAAGGAAAGGGAGGGCACGTAATTTTTTCCTAGTCTAGACAAAGCCTCAGCTATCTCTGTGTGTCAGAAAGTTGGAGAGTTGATGGCAATTCTCACTGCAAAAGGCTGTTGCCAAATTCTGTGCTGCCACTCAGTACTGCATGTCACTCCTCCATGCTCAAACACTCAGCACACACAGCAGAGTCAGCACCTCTACCAAGTGCCAAGTACTTCAGAGTGGGAAGCAAAACACTAGGAAGCTTACAGGAAGATAACAGGAGAAATTACAAATTCCTTATGGAATCCTTGTAAAGGAAAATTATATTCACAATGTTGAGCTTCATCTCTAACCTTCTCACTAGGAAGGAGTTCTTAGACTGTACTGTTTTCCAATCACAGTGTAAAAAACAGTGTTTTACAATCACTAGGTATGAATCGCTTTCAAGCCAAGTAAAAAAGTTATAAACAAAGGAAACAACCAGAAAAACCTAACGTGAATGAAGGTAAGGACAGAATAATATGGATAACAAGACAGAATAGAAACCTATAGGTTTCTGCTAATCGTAAGTCTGCTCATAGCTAGAATTTATACTGGCTATTTGATATTAATACAGCCACTCCCTAAAACTCATGAAATTTTGCATAAGCCCAGAGTAAAGAAAACACTTTGAAGGCTGTAAGTCAATTCACTGATATATCACATACATTACTCTGTAAAACTAACTACTTAGCTTTTGCCCATCTTTCAGGTACTCAGCAAAGGGAGTCATTATCTTCGTAGGAGACAGAGGAACTTAGCCCGTTTCCCTCTCTTCTGGCACCCCAAGTAATTACTGTTGCTCTGCTCCATAAGCAGAATGACCTGCTGCCATAAGGCAAATCACCATTATTGGATTCTGTTTTGGCGGTTGCTTTGTTTTTATTACAGAAAACACAAGGATTTAATAAACCATTATCGAATTTCTCAGAGTAACTTCTAAAGCCTAAAGCACTTGATATTTTAACATAACAGGGGCTTTATTCAGGACATTTACTCATGAAACATTAACCACCAGAAGAAAATGTCTTACCTTACGAGACAGTTCTCCACGGTTTCTGGGAAGGCAATTTTCCTTGGCCACTCCATGAGGCACAGACAGCTTGAATAGGAGCAAATGGAAATAGTTTGTTTCATTTCTAAGCACCCAAACATTTCCAGCATGCCAGGTGATGGAACTATTCAGATCACCTAATACAAGTAAAAAATTTAGGAGTCTTCTGGAAGATGACACACTCATTTGGGAAGTATTTTGAACAGAATTGCAGGTGATAGAAACTGCTTCTCGGGGAAACCACTTCTTTGTCATCAGTTTTAAAAGTCTTTTAGCCACTTAACTTTTATTATAACATATCATGTATGATGTTCAGCAACACTCTAATACACAGAGATATTCTGCTTTCATTTTAAGTATCTACTTATTATCCTCTAACAAAACATGCAATACCAAAATAACATTTTTTATAATGAAAAGGGATTACGTCAATACAGTGAAAATGTAACATAAGTACTGTTACATTCCTCACTCTTTGCAAGCTTGATTAAGCAAGATAAGCTATTTTAAATTGCAGTGCTCTCCCAGTTTTGCTAAGCATTTGGACACGTACAGGCAAAAGCAATACACAAACAAGATAATTATCATTTTATGTCCTCTTAATAGAATTCTGAACTGACAACTATGAGAACCTCACCCAAAGTTGTACATTAAAGATATACGGAAAGATAATATACGTATATACAAAAATACACACATACGTGTATCTATACTTCGCAATTATATTTTGCCTTCTCTAATA
>JAOWBP010002392.1:12951169-12966076 GCA_028571105.1 Tragopan temminckii
GTAGGAAGTTCAATAGCCACTAGAGAGCAGCAAGGGACAGGTTATCTACGAGCTGAAAAGAGAGTCCAGATAAGGAAGAAGACAAAAACAATCTATTTTTCAAGTTTTTTTTTTTAATGGAAACAGCAATAAAATATCTCCTTTGTGAAAAGTAACTATGTCTTGGATTCTTTACAGTAGACTCTGAACAAGTTCTTCCAACTGGATAAAGCTTTTATTTATGATCATTTATTAGCAGAATGACTTCTCCTCGTAGAATATCTTGTGTTTTCTCTGCGTATTTCATCACTTCCACCGCATTTCACATATATGCAGAGGAAAAGAAAAAGTGATATTTTAAAGCTGTGGTGGGAGGGGATCTCAGGAAATGAGAGGAAGTCTTCGCAGCAATGCCACCAGGATATTTTTTGGTTCTACATCTAGTCAATTTAATAAAATATGAGTTGGAAGTACAAATTTTTAGAGCTAGCAGTCTTGTGATCTTTCTTTCTAAGCTTTGAGGATAAAACATAAGGCTGAACATTATCAAGTATGTACTCAAGGACACAAAGATGAACACACAAAGACCCACACAAGTTTTCCAAAAAATTTCCACTGTGAAACACTGTCAGTGTCATTTGTAAAGATATAAAGGATCAGAGGTGAAAGAAAACCATAGTTAGGAGGTCCCTGACAGAAAAAATGACCAAATCAGTTATTTGCATCCAAATTCTTGCATGCCCTTTTCACTCCCTCTATTACTACCAAGATGCTATTGCTTAAATGATTGTGGTTTTTAGATCAAACAGGGGTCAAGGAAACTTTCTGATCTAATCTGTGAAAACTTTACAATAACTTTTCAAGAACAACTTAATATAATAATGAGGTTTCTTTAACAACTGCAGACTCCACTCCCAGGAAGCAGCAACAAAATATCCTCAGCTTATGCCTGAATATAATTCAGTTATTACGAAAGCAGTATGGTTTAGCTGACTGAACAAGTTTGTTCCGCTTAAAGGGTCTCTTCCACCTCTTCTCTGCCACCTTTTGTATCATCTCCCTCCGCCACTTTCCCTCTGGTAAGCATTAGCTCCAAAAGGTTTGAGAAACATGAAACTTAGTGCAAGGGAAGGCATCAGACAAGGTAGCTGCAAGAGTAGCATGACTCCCAGCCATTGCAGCCTCCCACCACAACTCTTAGTTGTGTCATTTGTCTCGTTAAGCTGTACCTTGGGATTCCTCTGACAGCTAATACAGCAAGTTAATAGCAACTCCCTTTTTAAACAGATAGTTGCAGTTTAAATCATCCCCTGATAAAGATTTTTCAGTCAGTTCAGGAGAAAAACTTACATTTTCCAGGTTTAGCTGGGATTCGGATAACAGTGGGTTTTCGTGCTAAAGCCTGTTGAGCTGCCTGCTCCTTTGCCGGTTCAATTTTGGAAAGGAACTGGAATGGATCTATAAGGGGAAAAAAAATAATATATTTAAGGTTTATTTGCTGAACTTAAATCTCACCAGCTACTGCATTAGTTACTAAGGACATTAATATTTCACATCCAAGAAAATAATAAAAAATAAATCTGTTTCCAGGGACAAACACTGGGCATATATCAATACAGTAGAGCTCTTTGTAAATAACATCTTTTTGGTTCTTCTGCTTTCATTTTTGAATTAACACAAATGTTCCAGATGCCTTCTAGGATTATATAAGCCACTGAACCAGAGCAACCGCATGGCTTGATAACAGGGACCTGTAATCAGGATGGATTCAGGGAAATGTATTTTCAGAGTACTTGCTTGAATATGCTGCAAACACAATCACCAAAAAGTTTTAATCAATAAAATCTTGCCAAAGCTGAACAGCCAGCACTACAGCAGAAAAAATGCCTACAGAAACAAACAAAAAAAGAAAGAACGTAAATGTTACTAATTACATTATCTCTTTGCTGTAAGGTACCTAATTCCCTTGTAGATTCTGCATCATTTTTGCTGATTATAAACCTGAAGTCATGGGGAAGACTGCTTCAGGCCAAGGACACTGAGTCGTCCCTGAGCTCTGCCTGTCCCCACATGTATCACTCATTGCTCTTTTAGACTGCCTAGTCATTCCACTGGTAAAATTGGAGCAATGTTTTCTATGATTAATTAAGTTAATCACTGGTCTCATATTAATAGGCATGAGAACATATGAGCATGTAGAAGGCAGCTGTAAAAATACCTATACATAAATAAAATTCAAATCAAGAGGTTTTTTCTGAAATACGCCTTCATGTCAAAAAGCAGTATTTCATTTCTATGTTGTTAACAGACAAACTTTTTCTCAGACATGACCAAAAATTCAAGTAAAACAGCAGTGCATCATAAACATATAGGGCAGAAACTGTAGAAGTATTCTGGCCAATAAATTCTCCACGGCATGTATTCACAGCTCCAACAGATGAGTTTGATCTCCTACAGTGGCCTTTTTAGACGTACAGCTCAATGAGATGCTATTTATGGAGCATCAGAGTCTCAGAGAAGAAGCACGCTGGGCATCCCTTTAAATTCTACAGGGCTTCTTAGCAAAAAACTCACCCCTTCCCAAAACTACTGCACACTTTGTGACAAAGCTGGAAATTCTGCATTAGATAAAATCCTATCAAACACTTAGGAAAAAAACAACAGAATCGTTGAGTGAAGTCATGATTTCTTATAGATAATTTTGAAAAGCGTAATGCAGCGCAGCTCATCAATACACCTGAAATCTGTGTTTGTGAATGCAAATTAGACTTCAAAATATCCAGAAGTACTGCATTTACTTATGAGCAAATCTTTCAGCACTGTAACTGAAAAAAAAATCTTGGTATTTTCAGAGAGGAGAAGTAGTCCAAGTACATTAAGATCTTTATTTTGTTATTTTAAAACTAACAATGCCCACAATAATTTCAGACAGAGCGACACGTAATAACAAGTTGCTAAATTACAGCATGCCAGACTGCTCTCCTGCAAACAACAAACTTGGGGTCCTCATATGTTGCTAGCAGCCCCTCTGTGCCCCTGTCCTAGGGTTCATCTCCTGCTAGCCCCAGCCCAAGGCTCTCTTCGCAGGAGCACCTCAGATTAGCACTGGTCAGCAAAAGGTTTAAGTTCCTTCTGTGAAAGCTGCACCAAACAACAGTTTCTCCTGGAGGAGTGGAAAACACAGATCACAGCAGGGCTGCAAACCGTCTGGCAGTAAGGTAGTTACAAGAAACATGGAAATCCCACTCTTAGAGCAAGGCTGCAGTTTTGATTTTCTTTCCTTTCGTTATACCTACGTCTGCAAGCTACACTGCTACCATTTGAATTACGTTAAAAAAAGATTTGTCTAATTTTAACAGTTACAATGACGTTAAGAATGATTTTGGTGCAGGCAAAAAAATGAAATCTGAGCCAGGCTTTCCTCCCCTGTCTGCCAGCTATGTGGTAACCATACCCCTACCTGCAAGGAGCCCCCTGTAGAGGCATACCAATAGAAGTTCTTGGTGAAGCTCGAGGCACAGCATACTCACAATCGGACAGGTTTGGACAAAGCAGGCAATAGGGATCTCTCACAGTCACCTGCTGCAGAGGTGAAGGAAGCTCTGCATGAACCCCGATGAGATCATTTTCCAAAGCCTCATTCTTATAAAAATATAGGCAGAATAAGGCCAAACAGGAATACTCCGATCAGCCACAATTCTTATAAATTAGATGATTTCTAATTGTACAGAATTACTGTTTGTCAACTGCTGTTTGTTTTTATGTGTAGAGATGGTTTTCTTGGCCATCCAGCGGTTGGCTGAGGTCTCTCAATCAACAGATTTGAGAGATGTCATTTTTAAGCCTTCATTTTCTCAACCGAGTCTGAGAAAATCCTTTTACAAACCTTAGTTTTCCACTCATTATCTTCTGTTCAGTTATACTGTTGTCGCCTCTTAATTAGTAGAAAACTCATTAACTTGTTTGTGTCATTCCATTCCCCAGAGTTAGGTCTGCAGCAGAAATTGGTCGAGTAAATGACTGTGCAGCTTTGTGCAATGGGACTGACAGCATATCAAATTTTTATATTGTTTAACAACTATTGGGCATCGTTTGAGCATAATTCATGGGAGTGTGAAAACAGAATTGTTAATATACCCATTTAAACCTCTTCAGCTCAAGGAAATTAATCTGCAAGTCATTTTTCATAAAATATCAGACTTCTATCGATCTTTCTTTATTAAAATTTTACAATGATGCTTCAAGCCTGTGTTTTCATTAGTCTCACTCTTCTAGAGCTTTTGTTTCAAAGGATTAATTGGTAACACACATTACTGTGGTCCTTTGTAGGAACGACAAATAAAAGTTATGTATCCAAACACTATATATCACCTCTTTCTTTTACTAGTTTAGGAGAGAGAGCTTTTTCGCTCGTTTCCATTTACCATTCTCATTCAAAGTTGGAAATGTTACAGAAGAAAAAGGAGCTTCAGAAAGTTAGCCAAAACTTTCTTTTGATACAACAGCATTCAGTGGCCTTTCTGAAGCACTCATTGAATATTGTTCTGTCCAAACCACACAACAAAGCAAGCCAACAGTGATTTCACAAAGTTTTACCTTGAGGATTATCTTTCCTCCAAGAAAAGGAAAGGTGATCCAGGTTCCCAAACAGAAATATCAAACTTCTCACACATAAGCAAGATTTAAAAAAGAGTTGTACTGAGTCTTAGGGACAGGAAGAGGTTATGCAGCAACAGTTACTGCTACTCAGAGCAGCAGAAATACAGTGAAATACTTGCACAGGTATTAGGCATTGCGCTCTGTTCACTGCTGACATCTGATGAACTGAAACGAAAAGCAAGGTAACTCAAGGCCAGCAATCATCACTTACAATGAACAAACCTGATCTAAAGAATGAATGCTGTTTACAGGATACATGTGGGGCTTGCAGTAGGAGCTATCAACACAATGAAAATGCACAAAGTAACAGAATTATGTGAAGCGTAACGTTGTCTAGGATGTACCAGTAAATTTGCTAACAAGTACAAAAGAAGATCCAATGTTAAGTGTACTTGTTAAAAACAAGATGTGCTCAATTGAGCAATGAGAAATACCTCATCCATGGTGTTAGAAAGCTGGACACGAGATAAAATCAAACCTGCTACTAGAACAACAATGTCTTGGGCTACTATAACATGAAATAAGCATTTATAGGATGTACAACTATAGCATTATGTAGTTCACAGAGATGGTTATAAATGGACCTTTTCCAAGCTTGGATTATAATCAGCTTTTCGGCATTTCTCTCTCAACTGAGGGGATCCCCACGCTTATTTCCTATGTGCATCTAAAAGCACAATAGCTTAATATGGACAAACTAGCAGTGAGCTACTACTAGAGGTGACTTTAATTATAGACTTTGGAACAGAAGTATGACTAAGACCAACGTAAACTGCAATGTAAGAGTTTGGAGACTTTTCCTATATCATGATTCTACTTTTATTGGTCAGGAAAGAATGTGATAGCTCAAGTTCTAAGAGCCTTCAGGAGGCTCTAACTCAGCCTCTGGCCCAGAAGTGGTCAGCTACGATGTCACGTTGCCAGAAACTGGCTGCGTAATCAGGTCTAACTTCATAACTGTGGTGCCAGAGGCTATTTGGACATACAGTGTGAAACAAAACCCAAGACAACTCCCAGAGAGCAAGAAACACAGTCTCATCCATTCTTGCTGAGTCAAGGAAGATAAGTAACTTCAAGTAACCAAGAGTCATTGAAAGCAATACAGCAGAATACTAAGACAAGTTGCATTATTTTGAAGATAGCTCTGGAGCAATTGACCAGTTACAAATACTTGAATTCTTTTTCTCCTCTTCCTTCCTGAGGAAGCAATTAAAAACAAGCAGCTGGGCAATAAACCCACAGAAGACAAAGTTACTAAGCAGCAGTTTTTCTGAATTGGCCAGTGTCACACAGATGCTACCATTCATGCTGCAAGAACGAACAACACATAAATAGACAGTAATCACTGGTTTGGTCATTCTTTCTGTCCATACAAGCAGAAGGAAACTTTCATACTGTGATGAAGTAACTAAATAAAAGAATTGATAAATGCATCAGCTGCATTATCATTAGAACGTTATTACATAAATATGATGAAGATGAAAGAGAAAGCTGCCTTCTGCAGGTAAGGTAAGAATATCCCCGAACTACCTTTCAAAACACTTGGTTTAAATTAAGTACTGATCTATCATAAACAGAGTAATCAGTGAACTGTATGACATCTCAGAGAAAAAGCAAAAGAGAAGAAATCTACACACATAGAAAAGAACTCAAATGTTTTAGCAAGACGACCTCCAGGTTTTAATTTCAATATGTGCTTTAAATGCACTGTTACCTTATTTTCTGCCACAGGACATAAGAAAGCAGGCACACTGCATGCTTTAACACAGCAACTGATACAAGTTAAAGTGAAAATCTTGGACCTACCAGAGCCACAGAACTTCTACTTAGTTCAACTTGCACTAGGATTTCATTTCTGAGCCCTTGTAAAAATGGACTACTGACAAAAGATTCCAACTGACTGTTGAGTGAAACTTTTAACCCCAAGGTACTGCACAAATCCCAGTTACCAGCTATAAGAGATTTGTAAAAGTACTATTTATGATCCCAAATATCACAACTGTCATCAAAGCATTAACACTTCAAGATTTACAGTCCCAAGTAGACGCCTTCACATTCTAAGGGACTGACAGGAACAGGAGTAATTGCATTAGGATATAAATGCCTGTGAACATTCTCTCTAGCCTTTGCGTGAAAAACTATGTGGGTATTTAGAACTGGCATCAGTTTTGGCTGCTGCTGTAAAGAACCGTTTTAGGAATTTGTCGCTCCCAACTTCTCCTCCCTGGTGTTTCTCTTGGGCCAGCAATGAAGACAAGAGGTGGGTGCAAGGTTCTGCCATGGTTTACCTCAGAATCACAGAGCTCTTGAGCCTCCAGTGCTCCAATAGACTTCAGCTGTCATTATGGATGCTGAAGGCTTTGAAAGAAATCTTGACACCCTTTTTCTCAGTTTGCAGTGGAAGAATAATCTGTTTTGCCTGTGTTTCACTTTTTCATCCAGATGCTCACCTCAACTTTTGCACCTTTCCCATCATCAACTGAATGCTTCACCTTCTTACTTTTGCATCAGATGTTAGCAGAAGCAGTAATCTATCTGTTCCATTCTATTTACATTAGTCTAAGTGCCAGATGCATTTATGCTGTATCAGAAAAAAAAGTTTGTGAATGTTATAAACTGTTTGCTTTTTGACAAAAAAAATCAGCTGGTGCTTAGTTACAGACACCACTGCATAAAAGCTTTCCTCCCTCTCTGCGGTTGCCATAACAACAAGCAGAGTGCTGTCATCTTGTTAAGTAATGACAATGACAAGTATGTAAGAAATGCAAAGGTCTGGGAAATTGGAAGCTAGATTACAGCTTTTCTTCCTACCTTTACAAAACATTTCACTGTGGATTCACCTTGTAAATCCTAAGCTGTTCCTATGGGAACAGGAGAAATACCTGGTGTTAGTGCTCTGTGTTAGCGCTCATTTTTCAGAAAGCCACTGCTGTTCTTGTAGATGCTTTGTCAAGACCTAGCATGGCATTAGTAATCAAGGGTATAGTGAATGATCTTCAGTTCACCCATGCCTGCCAGAGTCTGGACTGAATTCTAATTTTTCAGTGTAATAAAACAATAATGCTATCAGACCTTCTCTTTAGTAGATATGAAGGGGTTGCAGCAAAGATATTACTTTAATAAACAAAATCATCGACATTTGACTCCGGAAATTGAGAAACCATCATTTGAATAACTCTTCAGTTAACTATGAGAACGGAAAGGATTTTCTTCTTAAAGAACATCTAGGATGCCAGAAAGGTGGAGACTATCATTCATTCTTACTACTTCATCACAAAAGCTGTTGTGTTTGTTTGAAAATTAGGTGATATTCTTCGGAATCATTGTCTGATTTAACAGAAGAATTATCATTATTTATTTTTTTCAGGTTTGAGGGTAGGCAGTCTTACAGATCACACAGCCAAAGCATCATTTTCAGTTTTATGCACTTACAAAATCTAAGTATTCTCTTTCCTTTTCTCATACGTAGAACAGTTCAATTTTCCCTTCAATTGTTAAGCCTTTTCAATAAAAGCCTGAAAAGGTAAATTTTCTCAGATGCATGGAAACCCAATCATAATTCTTCATGCTTCTATTTTCTAAAACTATCGCATACACAGTGGCTGTTGTGCAATTGCAGTCTCCAGACATTAGGACCATAACTCTGTTCCCATTTAGATGCTGTCACTCATGCACCTCAAAATGCCTCTTCACTTACTCAGTACTCCTTCCAGGTCCGCTGCAGCCTCTGTAGTGCTCCTGAAACCCTTTCATCCAAGAAAAAGGCAGACATAGATTCACGTTAAGCTAATTAGCTATCCTGAAGGACATTCTGTTGCCTTACTTCATTGCTTTTATAAGCTGCTTCAAAATTTTTATTGACCTGAACAGTTTAAAGGTGTAAGGGACTTCCTATATCTGCTCTGCGTTTTTCATGCCACTTTAGAATGGAAGTGATAAATTGGAGCTTCATCTAACAATATAATCCACAAACTGTAAAGAAATCTCACTTACTAACAACCATTAATACTGATTTATTGTGACAACTACACAATACTTAAGCATGTCTTTTCAGAGAACTGAGATATTTAATGACAAATGAGGTAAAAAAAACAGGCTTAAATTCAGTTAGTCCTTTAAACATGCATTTTGTATGACATACCATCTGTTTCAAAGCAAAACATTTCCTGGATTGCAATGGGGCTGATAGGCTAAATCAGAACATACTTGAGTGCTAAGGGGGAAAAAAACTCATTGCTGTAAAACTTAGCACAGCACCTACTTGGGTCTTGAACTACCTAAATCAGAAAAAAAAAGCCCCAATTGGCCTCTTTTTTGACAGAATCAAACAAAGTTAAAGAGAGGAATCCAACTGCAGTAATTAATCCATCGGTATGAAGTTTCCACTTTACAGAAAAATTTGAAGTTGCATAACTAGCATATAGCCACATAAAAGACCAACACATAAAAGAAAATAAGCAGCCACTGCTCAGAGTATTCCAAGTATGTCTGACTGCTGTTCTCTCCAAGTAATAAACATTGCTGCTTCCTTACGTGACCTAGAGGAATAAATATCTACATGTTTACAGTGCTCAGGAGGTTTCTATTGCAGAATTTCAGGCACTCAAATAAATTACTTAGACTGGATGGCTAGAGATAAGATGTCCCAAGTTCCTGAGAGAGTATTCTGATACATTCTGGAGGCAACATCTGGCATATAGTGTCAAGTCTTTTATCATTATTTTTGTTATTGCGTAATAAATCCAGCAGGAAGCCTCTGAGATTTACACAGGCTAGAAACCCCCCGAGTCCCAAATCTCAAGTAACTTCATAGTGATCTCGACATAATAGAAAACAGAATTTCTTACACAAACTTCGTCAAGACAGGAAGAATAGGTAGACATAATTCACACAGCATCATGCAACCTGCAAACAGAAACCAAAGTGACAGTTTAAAAAAAAAAGCATCTTACCTGCTGCTGCTTCACAACTGATGCTGTCTTTAACTGCACAAGGTGGACTTAGGGGCAAAACATCATCATCAAAACTGATCAGATCTCCTCCCAAATCTAGCTTACTTTGCGAAGCAGGTGCTGAGGAGTTCTCTGTGGGTGACAATTCCGACACAGACTTGAAAACCTTTTCTTGGGCAGATACAGAAGTCCGTGGTGGAGCAGAGATCGGTTTTAGAGGGACCAAAGAAAAGGCAGAATTTTCTGCAGAAAGTGACTTTTTAGGAATAAGAGGCCTCGGAGCAGGAACAGGAAACTTTCTTTGTTCATGGCTGTTCTCTGCAACTGAGCCACTCTTTGCATCAAGAAAATCACTACTACTACTTTTTACAAGGCCAGTTTTTGGTTTCTTTGGCAGTTCAGGTTTGGTTACAACACTACTCCCAACTGCTTCAGGTTGAAGCTGCAATTCTCTGGAAGAAGGTGTTGGTTTGCTTTCTGTCCATGCATCCCAGTCTCCTGAAACTCTGTTTACCCCTGGCTTTGGAGCAACTACTGGCTTCTTTGCAGGTACAGGTCTTGTGGTGAATGAACGAGGGACAATTTCTGGTTTCTTTAATAATCCTGAGGTATCATTAACTCCTTGGGTTTCAAAAACTTTGATCCTTGAAACAATACTACTTTGGCTCTTGCCTGTACTCATGCTGTCCACTGTCAAGTGATTGTCTAGTAAGCTATCATCTAAGACAGATGACTGCTGAAGTGAAAGTTGCTGCCTCTTCGTGTCAGACTGGTTCACTTCTTCCCCATTGTCTCCTATCTCACTTTCAGTATTTTTGACCACAGGTCTTAGATTGCTTCTTGATCTTGGCTTTGGCACAGGACATATCACAGCATTGGGATTTTCTTGGTGCCTCTGACCTTCAGAATTTTCATAAACTATTAAGGAAGTCTCATTTTCTGAAGATCTGTTCAGGAGAGATGCAGAAGGCCTAGGAGGTTTCAGGGGACTTGGCCCTACTAACAGAAAAGAAAAGGTTTCAGTTACCTATTACCGAACACTGTATGTATATTACTTTTTTATTGACCATAAGAATGTGAAACAACAGTTTTTGCTCAGAATTGTGTTTACAGTGCTGCTTGCGAAACTGGAATTCTTCCTAAAAAAACAAATAGAAAAAATATAAAAACTCCAGGAAGAAACTGAAGATTACTGAAATGCATGGCATCTACATGTTGTGTTTTCAGAACTACTTGTTAGCTCACAGCGGGAAGGGCATACAAGTAACATCTTGGCCAAGAAGCAGTGCAGTAATTGTCTCAGCTGAAGGAATTACACACATTCAGTCAGTTACTTGCCGGTTTTGATGTGTAGCACTGCTGTTATTCTGATTGGACACGTGAGCTCTACTGGCACAAAACTAACAGCCAATATGGCTGAATTGAGCAAAACAGTAAAGATTTGTATTACAAAGTCGAAGACACATGATTTTACTCATCTTCATTACAGAAGTTTTAAATGTAGTCATCTAAAGGTGAATGCAATGATACTTCAGAAAAGATAAGTTTAGCAGCAATTTACAGTATCAATCATTCACAGAAATTTAACTGTTATTCATGGTAACAGTTACACAGATGACAAACTTAAAATCACTAACACTGAAAAAGACCTCTAAAATCATCTAGGCTAACCGTCAGTCCTACTCTACGCCAACCATACCACGTCCCTCAGTGCCACACCTACACGCTTCCTGAACTCAACAAGAGATGGTGACTCCACTTCCCTGGGCAGCCTGTTCCAATGCATCACAATCCTCACTGTGAATAATTTTTTCCTAGTATCCAAATTGAACCTTCCCTACCACAGCTTGAGATGAATAATAAAGAACATCTTCAGGAAACCAACGAGGATTTCCATCAATGGGAAGTCAAAAAAAAAATCTCACCTGGATAGTTCGTAGATTCCCGGTGTGTAGGCCCACTGCTTTTTACATTACTTCCTGGCAAATGGCTGATTAATTCCTGTGGAAAGTCAGTTTGTGTTGCAGAAGTAGTGGTATGTCTAGGAGCAGCAGCATTATTGTTATTTGTTGTATTCACTTGCACTTGATTTATTTCCTTTATCACCTGCTCATAAGATGGAGGAAGCTACGAGACAGAAATATTAATACATGTCTAAATTCGATCTTTTATTTTAAGAAGTAAATAAAATTAAAAATACTAAATTAACATGCAGAGGAAAAGAGCATTATCATAGTTTTTTATTCAGTGTCATGAAAACCTAAGCAAGTAAAATTCTTAATGATAGAACTGTTTCTCTCTTTTTTTTTTTTAGCCTTCATACATTAAACACAGTTCATGTAAATCCGTGCTCACCTCAGCTGGAATAAGTTCATTTGTCCTCCACTGAGCATGAGGTGAAGCAGAAGGGAATCCTAATCCTTGAGGAGCAACAGGGCTTGCTCCTGGAAACCAGGAGGATGGCCGCAGGGGTTCAGCAGCAACTATTGTAATTTCAGGACGCCTAAAGGTAAAGCAAAGGGGAATAATTACCCAAAACATCTCAAAATAGTTACTTTAAATATAAAAGATCAATGCTACCTCACCATCAAAAATCAAAACAGCTCAGATTTTTTATTTAACCAAATTATCTTGCCATGATTTCAAAGCAAGTTACCTGACCTTTCTAATAAGCACTTCGGCTTCCATTCAGAACACCTAATTAAATGCCTAAGCCAAAAAGTAGGTTTATTGGCTTCAGTGAAATAATTTACATGCTAAAAGCATCCTAACACAAATGTAACTCAATTAGATGGAAGAAAGTCTTAGTCTTCAAAGGATAATGAGAACTAATCAAGCATTTGCCTTAAGTCCGCTGCAATGTGAAAACAGTGGGATAGTTAAAACTGCTTCTGGCTGACTACCTGTAAGCTTGCTGACCCTCAAGACTTCTGGGAAACCCCCCCACTGTACTAAAGGAAGGGCAAAGCATGCCTCACAAGTCCTCTGGGACAGGGCTTCTTTGCTTACAGCATCTAGTATAACAGGAACCCAGAGGTACTTCCACTGTTTTATTGCTGTAGCAACTGCTTTAGAGGATAAACTGCAGTGGCAGCATGTGTTTTCCAAACACAGCCCCCAACCACCACTGATTAATCTAGAGCCCTGCACTGAACTCATTTTTAGAAGTGAGCTTTGTGAATAGGTGAAGCATCTGCTACAGAAGCTTTTGTGTGCTAACAGAAAAACTGTAGAAACCTAAACTCTAAAATGTAAAAAAAAAAAAACACAGGGAAGAATGCAGTCCCTTCACACCTGAAGTAATAGCAAATTTGGTTCAAAGGCTATTCAGGTTAGTCATCTCCTTTCTCAAACCTTTGGAGAAATCACAATGCGTGACAGTGTGCCTGACATTGTGCTTATTTTCATTGTGAAGTGATCCCATAAATAGATGTCAGGAAATTAAAACAGTTCCATACAGGTTTGCTGTCTGGTTGCACTGGCTTTTTTTGAAGACACATACAACACTTAAGCAGAAAACTGCAACTCTTAATCCATCCTGTGTTTAATCATCACAGCATTTTAGTTTTATTCCAAGTAAAAAAGATGAACGATAATGAGAAGCAAAAAAACCCAAAACACCAAAACAACTAGATAAAAGCATAAAAAGTAATACTGCAATACAATCTAACAAGCTTTAAAGTAACATCCAATTGCAATATAAATAACTGCATCATACCTTCTATCCCTCTGCTGCTCACTATGGCTAGAAGTCCGAGAAGCTATTTAAGTAAAGAAACAAAAGTTCAGAGAAAGTTAAAACACACCATCACAGCACATAGTCGAGGACAAGAGCATACCCTTACCATTTACCATAAAGGAAACAGAGAGCGTACACCATGTGATCATAAATCCCAGACTCTAAGAGACACCAAGGGTTTTTTGAATTATTTACATTAAATATGAGGGAAAAGTTTTTTCTGAAGGTTTAGGGTGCACATTCAAATCACTTTAAGTCATTCTATGTCCAAGATACCACCGAAAGAGATGGTCCTGCCCATTTCCTTCCTCCTCAAAATACATTCCTGTCTTCAGTATCGTAGTGACCCTGGAGCTGAAACTTTTCTTTCAAGTGTTAAATAAGTCTTGTTTTGCTTTTGATGGCTCATTTCCAGAAGTTGTTATTTTTTTCTTCTTTTCTACAAGGAAAAACTACTAATGCAAAAATTTTAAGATATTTCACCCTACTTTATGTAAAAAGAAAAGAAAAGGTAACATTCCCAATTAGAAATCTCTTAGTAGTTTAATCATTTGTGTATTAAAAGTTTGCAACACTTATTAAACCATTATGTTTTAAAATGTCCTTTTTTTTTTGCCACATTTAGGTTCAAATAATCTTCTCAATGGCCACATCATGTTCTCACTTGGATGTCTTCTATGAAAAAAGGAGATTATCTGAGGGACAAATTTTTTGCATAGCAAAGATAATTTAGGAAGTGGTAGAATCTTATTGTGGGAAAGATGATGATTGTGCTGTTTCTGTGCCATCACAGAATCATAGCTGAAATCTCAAGTCAGTAAAGCATACTTGATTCGAGCATCGTACAGTGCTGTGTCAGACATACCTCTTCCACGGGGCATTTTTGATGTGCACTATTCATGAGTGCTAGAGGAAAAAAAGAAGGGGTTACAGAAAAGGAAGAGGAGGTGAAAGAACAAACCAAGGCTCCAGAGCCAGAAAATATGATTAAATGGGTTAGTCACACAAGAATAGCATATGTGCCAGAGATTTAAAAAGACAATTTGTAATGCCTATTTACAGTATAGCATCTTTTAAAAAAACTAAAATAAAAGCAGTTTGTATCTCTACTTCCATGCAGATTTTAACAATGGGTGCTCAGAAGTCTCTCTGCCATAATTAACGATGGGGAACATAACTGGGTATGGTTAAGTCCACTGTAGTGCTCAACGAAGTGCAACAAGGGGAGGGGAAATATAATCTCTTTGAATGCTTTATTTAGCTTAAAATCATGGTTTGTGTTTGTGTTTTTTTCTTTCCAAAAATAATGGATTATGTTGAGGAGTTGTTCCAGATGCCAAGAAGCTGGGATCCCGCAGTTCACAGTCCCACCTAACAAAGAGGTATGGTCAGGCATATTGGCCCAGGCAGGAAGCACACCTCAGAGTTCCAGGACTAACAGCCCATCTTCTAACCCAATTCTGTTAAAGTAGTTCGGCTAAGACTAATAAAAATCCTCTACATCAACAACACATCTTCACTTTATTCTTTGCAGATCTTAACACAGCAATCACATTATTCACACATTCAAGGAAACAA
>JAOWBP010002392.1:12966176-12988906 GCA_028571105.1 Tragopan temminckii
ATCAACAACACATCTTCACTTTATTCTTTGCAGATCTTAACACAGCAATCACATTATTCACACATTCAAGGAAACAAACAACCAAACAAAAAAAACCCTGAAACAATCAATCCAACCTCTTCCAAGTTTACTTTTGCAATGAGGATTTAAGTGTTAATTTGTTAAATGTATTCAATACAACTGCTTTGGGTACATCCAAATTGCAATGGTAATTAGAAATTAAAACTAATTACTGAGGGATGCAAAGCTAAGCCAATAAACCTGTCAATTTCCTCCATTCTTTTTTCATTTCTAGATAAATAATATATACCATGTTTTCCCGCAAAACTCTAAGTGTACTTCTATTTATTAAAGTTACTAGAGCAAATAAGAAAAGCCTAAAATAGTTTTTTCTTCCTAAACAGAAGCTACAAAATCATAGTGAGGCATTGAAAACTACATAATCTATGAAATTACAAATATTAAATAAACAAGTTCAATTGAAAGCAACACAAAAGTATTTACATAAAAATAACATCACCAGTAGAAACAAACATTTTATCTATTTTCAAGTGTGTCCATTCTGTTGCTTGAAACGAAATCTCCCAGGCACTTCTAGAGTCAAGCTCCCTTCATGAATATTTAATATTAACATTTATTTTTTTTTTAAAGGACTTTGACAATTTTTTCCTCCTTCCATCACTTGCTTCCCTCTTGCTGCTTTCCAGTTTTTGTTACAACCACATTTACAGAGCATCTTTTGTTTCAGAAGCTCTGAAATTCACATTAGAGCAGAGGTGATAACTACTGCATCTTCTGCTTTCAGCTGTTCCTTGGAGTTCCATAAATGCTGAAGAAAAATATGGACTTCAAGTAATCCTTGTCTCTGGACTGGCACAGGTTTTATTCCTTTACCATTCCAAGTGAATTTAAATTAATAAGTGTATGAGAGAAGACATGAATTTTTAAAGCCTAGCACATAATTCAATTAAAAACAACAAAAAACCACAACCATTTTTCTGGCCATGTGGTCTTTTCACACCCTATTTTTCACCCCCTTTGTGAATTGCCTTGAAAAAGCATGCTATTCATTTTCCTCCAGAATTCAAATAATAACCACTTGAAACTTAAAAAATGAAAGAAACGTTTTCTTCATCTGGAGAGTCTATAAAAAACTATTTCAGTAGTGATTATGCACAAATCCCTCCACTCTCACACTAAGAAATGATCTGGGTGATAGGAGTCAATATATCCACATCACACATGTAGTGGTTCCTAAATAAAAGGTAAAGTGGCTAAAAAAGGAGTAGGAGAGGCAAATCCAGTGCTCAAACTCCACACCTTTCCGTCTTATAATTTTACTGGTCTTGAGAGAAAGAACAA
Source organism: Tragopan temminckii (assembly GCA_028571105.1). Classification (NCBI taxonomy): domain Eukaryota; kingdom Metazoa; phylum Chordata; class Aves; order Galliformes; family Phasianidae; genus Tragopan; species Tragopan temminckii. The sequence goes on from JAOWBP010002392.1 coordinate 12,967,539, forward strand.
ACCAACTCATAATATTGTCGCTAGAAATACAAGTAGATATTTCTGTTGATGTCAGTGAGGCATCCAATTATGTTTTTATCTGTTACCAAGTGAAGGATTAATAGTAATTCTGTAAACAGAAAATGAGATGAGTGACTTACAGATTCATTCTTGGTACATATTTCTTACAAGTAGTATTCAGTGGCTTTAGCCAATTATTTTTGGAATGTGCAGTGAGTGGTAAAGGATACTGTTTTTGCTGCACAGTTACGTTTTAATGGGTTTTTCCACTACAGTTTCTAGTCTAGGTTATATTTTTCAAGCTAATTTGCTATTTCATTTATATTTGAAACACATACAGATAATGGGACAGGAGGCCATTTAAGCTTTGAGCTCAAGATGCCTGTAAAAATACACTTTCTAACAACCTTTATACCACAAACTCATAGACTGCAACGATACAGATCAGCTGGTGACAACAGCAGTCTGACACGGATTTTAGAGTCTTTTTAAGAGATTTGAGCTAGAATTTAAGTCTTCCAGGCAACTTTTTTAGACAATCTAAAGTTTATTCAGGGATCTGCTCGGATTCCCTCCTGCTGTGTGTGCTGAGTGCTTCCACAATAGAAATGCTACAATAATAATCTGTGCATTTCCATTAGTCAACTATATGAAATACTGAATAGTTTTGTCAGTGCAGACTGTTTTGAAAGCAAGTTTCATCTATTGAAGATTAGAACCATTACCCCTAATAACCCAAACCTTGGGAGAAATTAAGCTCCAAATTTTTCTGATGACTTTTATCTATGGTTCCCTCCAGCAGCTATGAGTACACACAATCCTTCCTATTAACTATTTCAGTTAATTCAAATTAATATTATCAATGGGTTTTAAAGTAATATTACTTCCTACAACAAAAAAAATGTGTTACTATTTAGAAATACAGTTTCTTTCAATGCTTTCCCAACACTGGGCTAGAATTTCCTACCATGGATAATGGGAACTATATAGACTATTAGACCAAGAAGTTATCCTTCTCAATGAATAGCTGCCTAGGGAGGACAAAGGTTATTCATCACAGTATCTCAGAGAGCGCCACAACTGTGAGCAAACGTTCCTTCCTTTAACTACTATTTAATACAGCAGAAGAGCTGACAGGCTGATTCCACGTAAAAGGATGCATCTGTGGTTTTTGCAGTACTGAAGGTGTTACATAGCTGCAGAACTGCTTTCTTCAGGGAGAGCTAAAAAGAGCAGGTTCTTCATGGTAAAACCAGAAAAATCTAATTTAATCAAAGATCTGATTACACTATTCATAAAAAGCGGAGTTTCAAACTAATGACAAATCTTCATATGTACAGCTGAAGTACGTTTCTGGACACAAGGGGGAGGTCTTGCTCCTTCTCTTCTATTTCTGTTTTCAGGCACCTCAGGAAACGTCAGGTTGTTTAACATCAGTGCCAGGCTGAATTGATGCTTGAATGCAGCCATAAGAGAAAGGGCTGCCCAAATCCCCTTCCAAAGACTAACTTTGGTCCCCCCTCTGGAAACAACATTAGCACTCATAGGACCCCACAGTGAGTGAGTTCAGAACATCAAATAAAAATAAAAATTGAGCACTTCCTGTACAGTTTTTGTTCATTTCATCTCTGACCCTGCTCACACTCAGACACTAGCAACAGAGGGGAAGGAGTGTGCCACCCCCAACAGCAGTCTGTTTCCTGCTCTTCTTTGTACAACTTCACTTTCTGACCTGGACAAAAATCACCAGGTCAAATACCTTCTCACAGCTGACCAAACTGCTGGGCACCGGAGAGGCTGACATTGTGACTGAACAAAAACCTTTATAACTACACCTGTAGAGCACAACTGCAGTTTCACTCAAATTTGATAGTAGAAATTAATGAGAACACTTCACTCCTTCCCACACCTTCCCTTGGGCTGAGTTCCTGCCTTTGCACCATTCTCTACACCACGCCAGCCCAAATGTTTGTGCAGATGGGGAGAGAAGGAGGTCACGGAATTCATCTTGTTGGGAAAAAGTAGGAGCCAAAAGAACCCAGGAAGCCCCAAAGCGAGACAAAACAAAAATGAAAAACAAACAAAATACATAGCCAAAAATGACTGCAAAACTGCCAAATGCAAAGACATAGCCTCAAAGTGTGTACAAGCTGTTACGCATCCTTCAATCAGCCACATATTTGCCTAGGACAGAATGATAATGAACAGGCTTGCAGGTTTTTCCAACATTTTATGGCAGCAGGCTTGTTTCTGCCAGCCTGTTCTGGAAGAGTGGAGTAGTACGCAAAAACACCATTGCCCTTTGTCTCACCATTGCAGCACTTAGCTTCTCTTTACTTTCTTTGGCATGTTCCTGTCTCAAGCGTACAAGAAAATAGTACCACTGATTTCAGTGGGAGGTGTCTTTACTGATATGCTCTTAGCTGAAATGGTCATTAAAAATCAGAGGCAAATTCTGAAGAGTTCAGGTGAAAAAATGACTCCTGAGCACATCTCACAATTACATGCTTGATTTCTTCAAACGATTGCTTAATCTATCAAACAAAGACAAACTGACACCATCTTTGCACTCAGCATTGTAGTCAACACAGCTAAAAAGGGAAATAAGTCCTCTCCTTCTTTGGCCACGAGATGGGAAGAGGCTTACCAGTAAGACTAGGTAAGTGAGCCTAAGCACTGTACACAAGTTGAAAGACCAATACCCTGCATATTTCTTGAAAATTAGAGATAAACAGACCACAGCAGCTGTGATTAAGGAATAAAAACAGATTTCCAATGCTATTAGAGAAAACTATTTTTCCAGACAATATTTCAACTTTCCCAGATTAATGGCAGAGTGAGGAATTGCACAAGACCAATTTTTCATTTAGATCCATCCGTAGGTATGGTTATTGGCATGTATAAAACAAGGTTTCATGTACAATGTCTTGATAAGTACACGGAGACTTTTTTCTGTACTGTGGCTAATTGACATGTTATTTAGATTTTATGGTTATTCATATGTTAGTATCATTAAATATGATGCTATAATATATATGGATTCACAGCTTCTTGACTAGATCTATTTTTTAATTGATTGTGCCTCAGAATGAGGCATCACTTGCTACTGCATTTTCCAAACCATACTGCCAACTGCTTAACGGTCTTTCAGACCATTTATCAGCTAGAGGAGATCTGGAGCTTATAAAGTCTCTATCAATTCCTGACTCAGTGACAAAAGGCCTTCTGTGATCTGGTGCTCTGTTTTTCAGTTTCCTATTTATGGCAGCAATAGCACAGATAAAGCACTGCATTTTAACTACAGCATCATGGAGACTTGCCCTGAATGAAGCATTCATGATCTCCTTTCACTGTCTCCACTCCAATCCATTCTAATGAGCCCTTGACTAATAGATTCAGAAGAAACAGATCAGTAGCGCATACACTAATGTATTTTTTCTCCATTGTTTCTTAACTGTGAAATTGAAATCATGGACAGAAGTGAAATACAAATGAAAAGTGAAAAAAAAAGAAACAGTATAAAACACTTGAGAGAACACAGTTGAAGAAATTCTTTGTCTGGAAATACCAAGAGCAGGGAAAGACAGGTTAAAAAAAAAGGGAAAAAGATTACCCTTTCATTCAAGATTTAGAAACAATTTTTTGCTTTCAGAAATAACGTGCAAGCATCTAATCCTGTCCCCAATGTAGCAAACAAACAGGTGCTGTTGATTTCTCCTGAAATGAAACAAGCTTCTAGTTTGTCACATGCCTAAGAATTGAGCATACATAACCCAAGGTATTCAGAGATGGATCACATCTGTACATAAATGCTCTGGTGCTCAAGTAAGAAAACGTTAGTAACTGGCAAAAAGGAACAGATCATCAGCAAAACGAAAAGAGGGAGTAACACAAAGGGGAAAAAAATCTAATTCAAGTCCACTACTCTCCCCACCCCCAAGGGCTGTTAGCAACTTACTTTCCAAAGTTAACTTTGACAATTCAACTTTCTTTTAGAAAGTTAATCCAGTTACTAAAAATGAAGATGTAATTTTATAATGCAATGACTGTCAAGAATAAAGAAAAACAGACTTACATCTCTTGATTGCTGCTCTTATGGATGACAAGGGTCCTTGGCTTAATAAAGAAAAGAATACATGATTACTCAATGGTTAATGTCTCAAAGAGAAAACAACTAAGCAGCATACAAGCAGCATACAACCATACCCTACACATTCCAATGCTAACCAAGTTACAGCTTAGCTTAAGGACTCTTCAAAGGTACTAAGTCCTTTTTGAAGAGACTTTTTTCTCTTGACTCTGTATTGAAGTTCATATTGTCTCATTTGACTGTGATACCTGGAAAAGAGCCCATGTGGGTGTGTATATTCTCAGATCATTAGCATTTAATTACTTAACATCCCCATAAATAAATAGAAGTTACACAGCCAAGCAAGCACCTATGACCCCTCTGCTAAACACTTAACAGTTACTTAATATCTGATCTCCACTTTTAGATGATGTTGCATTTTTCAGTAATAACTTGGTGGGTAGGGTTAGACAGGGATACCACATGACCAAAAAGTTGTTGACACACAAGGATAGAAAAATGTTTTCTTTCGCCAGCTCATCTGTTTTCTTGGCAAGACTAAGGCTTCCTATGACTCTCTCCTGAAGCTCTTACTTAACAGATCTAACAGCCTTCAGTAACTTTGCAAAAGTTACTTGAGATTATCATTCCAGAAAGTTCTGCTAGCTTGACAAACATATTAATTAACATGCCACGTGTAAAAAGCTACAGAGGAGATTTTTTAAAAAGCAAAAACAAAACTATTTCAGAAAAAGGCTCTATCTTGCAACACTTGGTAAGATGTCATCAATCGAATATTCGACACCATCTAAAGGCTACAAATGGACTATATCAGATTCAGTATAAGACATACTAGTCAAGCCTCTTCCAGAACCACCACCCCTACAACCTTCATCGGTGGTCGCACCAGCAGGAAAGTTACAGAGAAGGCAGGAGCACTTTGCAGTGCTTTCTCCACACTCGGAGCAAGCGTGCCACACTCAAAACTGTCAGTGCCTGCTTTGGCTACACACGCACTTGCACTGCAACTGCTGATGACTGCAGCTATACCAGTGGATGAGAAATAGGGGATTTGGAGAAGAGAAGAAAAAGGCATGTGCAAAGAGTAAGTATGAAATAAGTCCTCCTTCCAAAGACTAAGAAGGCATGTTGCTCTGACCAAATTGTCTTCTGAAATAGTTTGGCTCACCTAGGATAAAAGCAAGGTCGATCTGTCCGCTTTCAGAAACAGCTTAAAAGTAGCTTAGTCCTATCAATGCAGCATTAGAAAACATTTCCATCAATCATATTCCACCATACATTCTCAACAGTAGGGGTATCTTATTTTCTTTCAGAACGCTCCATCATGATGCAGCTCATCTTCAAGAAACAGTTCTATGTTCTTCCCTGATTTAACTCAATCATGTTTTTTCTTCCTTAAAACTCAACTCTTTCTTTTCTATGTCCATTTTTGCAGCATTATTCTTCTGCCTTCATTGCTAGGAGTAACTGCAATATTTAGGGCTTTATTTTTATTATATTTAATATTGGGCAGGAAGGAGACTGCAGTCTGCTAACATCAATCTCAAATCTTTTGGAGGAGCAAATACTATACACAGAATTCAACATTTCCTTAAGGTTTAAAGCTGGAAATTAGATAATCTGTAACATATGAATACCTAAGTATCAGTAAGATCCACATGGAACAAATTAAGTTCTTTCTTCAGTTGGCAAGAGCACCTTGAATTGTTTCAACTGGCCTCAGAATCTGAGGAGATCATTTAGATGAGAGCAGGCACTTGTGGCTTGAAACAATACAAGTCACCATATATGCAAAAGTCCACATTTTCTTAGCATCATGCTAACCAAAAAAGTGGAGAAAAGAACTAACAATTGCAGTACAAAGAACAAAGAAGCAAAGTCTTTCATTAAACCAATCCAGAGAAGCTGAAATATGAATATATCATCAGCCAAGCAGTTCAAGTACGCAACTCTTGATGTAATTTAGAACCCAGAATAACACGACTCTGTTAGAAAATTTATTAACTCACACACAAAGCAAGCTATTATCAGATAATTTTTCTTTTCCTCTTTCTATTAGCAAGTTATCATCAAAACCTTTCCTCTCCTTTGGCAAAGCACTGTTTGCAACATTCAGAAGAGTTTGATTCACATTTAACTTAAAATTATTTAAGCCTTCTAAAAGCTAAGAAATGGGAATGAATTCAGATTATTATTTTTTGCCATGAGATCCTAGAAGGGGACTGAAAATTTCATAACTTTGCTAAGAACTAAACCCTAGTAATTTAAGAAAGATGCTGTTCTTAGAGCAAACTGTGATCATACCCACACTTGATGCTGAGGCAACCCTGCCCTATTCCAGAGCCAACAATTTCTAGTCTCCTGTCCCATCCTGCACAATGAGGAGTGATAAGGTTGCTAACATCCTCCCCTGTTCCACAGGTAATGACCACATTTTCTCTCAAGGGATCCAAATAATTAGCAATACCAAATCAAATTCAGTTCTGCTATTTGATGTGTAGGAGCCGTAGCAATGGTTCCACTTAATGGAGACCCTGCCTCTTTCCCCACCTCCTCGTCCTGTCTGCAACAGAGAGCAGTGAACTAGAGCACACACACAAACCCCACAAACATCCATATCAAGGAAAAACAAAGCAGGGATGAGTTAAGTCTGCATGGGATTTCTGAGTCTGGTTCCATCACGACTCTTCAGACAGTTAAGTCAGAAGAACTGGGAGGATAGCATGACAACAACCAGCCCATCAGGGGACAGCAGCACCCGCACTGTCCCCACAGCGTGCATAGGCAGAAATCCAAACTCGAAGGGCGGGCAGAAAAATGAATGACAGCAAGATTTGGGCACTTTCACAGCATTTGAGACTGACAAACATTAGTTTAAGCACCACCCCAGCCATAAATAATATAGAGCAAGTAGAGACGCAAACTCTCATACATCCTGCACACTAATTAACCAGGCAAGAGAAGACAACCAGAAACTTCTTCCAATACCCATGGATTTGTCCTAGACCTCGCTGACAGTCAATTTAATGCACAAAGTTTGTTCAATTCCCAACTAAGGCAGCAGCTCTGTTGAGCTTCCCAAGCCAGCCCCTCAAAACAGGGAACTTGCCATCCCCGTGCACCTATATGAACTGCCTCAATTGGTTCAGAGGGGATTCGTCAAGCTGCTGTACTTGCTAGCTGAAGGTAGTCAGGTATCTCAAACCAGCAGTAATACGGAAAGGGTCCCATGGGGCCCATTTCCACCCCAGCTGATTGCAAGGCAGCTCTCCTCCTGGGTGTAGGCAGACCAATTGATGCTGGGCATAAATCATTCTAGACACGCAAAAAAAAGCTGGTGAGGAAAAAAAAAAAGGTCAACCACTTGTTAAAAAAAATAAATACATATATATACTGAAGCATCTGCTACCAAGCCTCAAAATTTATCATTTACATCACATTATACAGGGCTTTTCTCAAAATACCTGTTCTCTGGTTCACACACCTGTGTAAGTAGCACTTAGCATATTTTCAGTTGTGATGGTTACTGACTCTTTACATGCCCCTTCACAAAGTTCAAATGTTGCTTTTTTTAATATCTTGCGACTTCCTGGAACGCTAGCCAAGAACTTTCCAATAGCTGTTGTTGAAATTATTGCAAGCTAAAACACTACTATGATAAAAGGCAACATATATTCCTCTCCGTTACTTTACAAATCATGCTACCTTTGTAACAGCCAATGTACTACGCAAGATGCAGCTTCACCCTTGGTTTAAAATAGAAAACCATGCATCCAGCAGTGCTCCCTTCCCCATGCCCACCATCTCCTTCAGCCGTTTCACATTGGTGCTGACATAGGCACAAGTCTACCTGACCAGCCTTGTGATTGTACTCCTAACAAGCACAACGTCCGTCCCAGACTGCCAATGAGTTCTCAGCCAGCCCAACCAACAGCTCCAGCTGGCTGCAGAGCTCCCAAGAGTGCCAGGGTGATGCGAGAGGAGTGGTGCGAAGGGCAACTGGGGAGGTCAGGGGCTCTCCTTGTGGAAGCAGCTTGGCCTCTGTTCACCAAAACAAATCTTTAGCCCGTGACTAATGCCATACGTGCAGCTCATCTGACAGCAAATCATCCGGTGCTGATCCTGCCTCAGGTCCGCTTTCTTCTCACCCCTCCTAGGAGCTGATGCATTCCTTTATTTGGGTTTCCTGCTCGTGCTGGTTGCCCAGATCAGCTCACTGGGAGATCAGTGCAGCACCAGCAAAAAGCAGCTGGCAGCAGCCAGGCAATCACATCCTATTAACATGCAATCACATCCATACCTTCTCTGCTAAGTAATGGGGTACTGTCATGGTCCTGTGGGTACAAAGGCTGATAAAGATCCAGTCACCTAAGAAATCAAATGCTCAATAATGCAGACATGGTTATCTTAGAAATAAGACTCACCCCGGTACAACTTCACCTCTCTCCAGGGTCTGGCCCCAAAAGCAAGCAATCCTGAAGCAGTAATTAAGTCCAGTGACAATTCAATCCTCATCACTATGCTGCAGATGTCTATGTCTGCATCACTAAACGAATGCAGCAACTGTGACTTCCCACTGTCTGGACAAGCAAAGATAGCTAAGAAGCAGCTAAAATCCAGCTGCTCAGCTAATTAGAACAGCTCACATCAATCAGCATAGGGAAATCCTTTCAGAAATGTTCTCTAGCTGTTTCTTCAGCTACTTACTACATATTCATATGCTCGCCACCATCACACTTGGGGATGGTATATCAACAACTGAACCTTCAATTTTGTGGTATAACACTGGCAAGATGTCAAAGCAGATCATGGCAGCAAATGCTAACATTCCACCCACCAACCCTTGCAACAAACTCCAGTCTCCAGGTTGCAACAGCTTTCACACTTTGCCATGTCCAGCTTTTATATTGAAGCCAGAGCACACCAATTTTGTTTTTATGAATCTGAATCACCTGATTCATGTTTATCCCAAATGAATTCTTTCCTGATCCACAGCTAAGGACACGCTAGGGAGAATTCCTCTTTTCACTTCATTTTCCTTCTGACAACAACCCAGGCTGCATTTCATCTTGCCTTGAAGATGACTGTACGAACATGCCCATAACAGAAAGAGAAATCCTCAGAGCATATATCACATTATTCTGTCTTCATCCATCTTTAGCCTATTTATAGACCTCGCTTTCCAATAAAATGCCTAGTACAAGAATAGAGGGTCCTGCTTATTGAAGTTTGACCCAGGAGAAAGAAGATTCTCCTCTGTGCTATCTATCAACACACGTTAGTCACTGTTGTGATATACTTGCAAGTATGTCTTGATGGAAATTTGGAAATTATATTGTAAGTGTTTTAATGACAATTAATCCTTAGCAGTAAATATTATTAGCAGTTGAAAACACCTATACATTTAAACTTAAAATGCCACTGTCATACAGTACAGTAAATTAAATGCAATGTAATTGAATTGTCCTAGTGACAGTGACAAATACTGGAGAGCTAGCCAGGATAGTATTTCGGCTGAAGAGATAAGGTGGAAAAACTAAAAGGTAAAATGCCTCTATCAGATAAAACAACTGAGCTGTAAACTGCAGCTTTTCCTGAAGTGAATTTTTTGCCACAAAACTTAAGTAGTTTCTGCATTTCCAAATTAAGAGACATGACAGTGCCCTACTTCTACAATTAAACAATGCAAAATGAAGCTTGCTTCATAAACAGCTCTAAGATTCAATTATTTGCACTAGTATTTCAGTCAGTAAATTGAAATCTTCAGTAGCCCTGACAGGTAATCCTGTTTGCCTCATACTTCTCTCAATGTAAAAATACAACCTGGCTTACTGAGAATCAGAACTTTGATAATGACATGGATCAATTAAACCTGTTTTAATCAAGAAAGATGAGCAGGACAAAGGCACAGAGAACCCCTGTTGTTCTGTATCCACAAGACTCAAGGTGTCTTTACAGGTCTTTAGCTATTATGAAGTACAAACATTAGGTTTTCTTCAATAGTCTATGCACTTCCTAGAGCACTTAATTGTAGTAGGAAGGTTACTTTAAAACTTCAAGTTCTATAAAGGGGAGAAAAGTGATATTTAAATATCATGTGACTAGAAGCACTTATAATGACTACTAATAAAAACAGGCAACAATTTGCTTTTCAACGAAGTAGTATCTTCAGCATTTATAGAACAAACCAAATCAACAAATAAAAAAGAATAGGGCAGCGACAAGGAATCACACAAAGCAGTCACTTCTGCCGGCCTTCAGAAAACAGTAAGGCTGGGAAGCCTAGGAATAGAAACAGAGCACAGTTTCTGAGGAGAGCAATAGGTATGAAAAGACACTGACTGAAAGAATGAAATCTCAACAGTGGTGCCCAGAGGGAGAATGAGCTACAGGTGAGAGATCCAAAGACAAACATTCAGATACTTGCAAGCATATGGACTGCAAAGGCTCCAGCGCTGCAATCAAACGAAGGGAGCAAGGCATAAGTGTTGCTTATTTTGGCTAGATCTCTCTCCTGTTCAAAAACAGTTGGCAAAATATAGGTCCATTTGCTTCAACTATCATGCATCTTCCAAGGAAGGAGTCCCAGGGGAATCTTCTGGCCTCTGTGAGATTGAAAAATGACTCTTGCTTCCAAGGGACACTACTACTTCCACACTCAGCAGTTAAGATAGTATCAGTATTCTGCCTAGTGAGAGATTAGTAGCACGTAGTTCCAATTCTGTAACATAAAAGCCAGATATCTGAGAAGCATCTGAAATGTAAAGTTCAACTGCAGCCACAGGAACAGGATTATGAGAAGCACAATGCCAGCATGACCTCAGTTCCAAAAAATCAGTTGAGCACTCCCGAGAATTTTTAAGTATGTCAGAAAGTGCCAAGCCCTTTGACACATAGAACTGTCACACTCCTTCAACCTAATTCCCCACTTTTTTTTAGACTATCTGAACAAAATTTGCAGCATGAAATTTGCTTGAGCTTAAGCTTTAACTGAGTAAGAAAACAGAAGCAATTTTCTCACTGTTTTAATTGTAGGCGTATGTAGAGAGCAAAGATATTTTTTGTGGAAAGACATAGCATCTTTAAAATAGATATGTCAATACACTTGTATGAAAGATACTGAAGTGTGTTAACTCAAGACCAAAACAAACAAACAGTATAATATAAACCTTAACACACTGTCAATGTGAACCAGCAGCCAAAAAAAGTTGAGTAAGAATTTCACAAGATCATCAGTATACAGAGTTGTGGTTGCTTCAAATTGGCCAGTTATTAAGTAAAATTAATAATTCAAAAAATTCATCTAAGAATACACAGAATCATTCACTTGCAAACCTCCCATGTTAAAGCATCACAAACATAAAAGAATGTTCATGTATATGCATAATCACATTTTGTTCCAGTGAACTGTTGCCTCACCCAGTTACACCCTACAATACATAAGCTCCATGAACTTGTAACATCGGCCTTGACAGAATACACAGTGCACAGAAATTCGAATTTATAAATCTCCCAACCCCACCCTCAGCCAGACCTGTCTTTCCAGAAGGTGCACTGCACGCAGCTCAGTCAGGAAACCAGCATGAACACCTGTATGCTTTTCCCCTGCCTGCCTCCAAAAGCACTGAAATGCTCATTTTCCTCTATACTACAAATGCTGTCATGGCTTCGGTTACAAAACGCAAGAAGTGATTGTTCTGAAGTTTGCACCACATAATAAACCATGCATTCATACGCTTGTAGGTGTACAAAGCCCTTCCCTAAGTTTAAACATAATCTTAAGCTACAGTGCTTTTTGTTCATATACAAGGTTTCAGCAGCTCTGAGATCATGGTCAGGCATTCCCCAAAGATACGTGCTACAGAGCATTTTTCAAATTAACAGCAGGCTTGTAGTTCTGAGCATACAAGGATGTAAGTAACGTATAGTGTATCATCAGTAAAGCTCATCTTTGCTAGCACAAGTTAGGGAAAAAGAACCAAGTTTCTAGATTCTCAAATTCTTTCCCAAGGGAAAAACAGATGCATCAACTATCAAAGCTTAAAATCACACCTACATCTACCCCAAACACACTGCAAAACCACTATGGGTGGGCAACAGCACTGAAATTGCTGTAGGATCATCCAAGGTATGTACCTCAGCAACAGACAGGGGGGCCTTTAACCAATAAGGGCAATTCCCCAGTGAAACAGAACTCAACCATGCAAACCTGCTGCGAAAAGAGAGGAATGTCCTCCACCCTCAGTCACACGCGCCCGCTGTCTTAGAATATCACGGACCTCAAATAACATGGCAAACTAGTCAATAGAGCAGCCTCTAATGGATAGCTGTAGCTTGAAAGTAATTATCACTATCATCACCTTTACCCACTCAACTAAATTTAGCTTCACAAGCAAACACCACGTAGAACAGATCAAACTGGACCTTTCTGGAGCAGCAGCAGTAAGAAACACCTTGCCAGAGCATTTCATAGCCACAGATAGCAGTGCCCCAGCATTTAAGAATCATCAAAACACACAGCTCTTTCACATGCACTTCAATCAATGCACCGTACACCATCACTACTAAGCAGAGGAAATTGAAGATCTGCAAAGTTTCAGATTCAGCTTATTCAAACAACTCAACTGACAGATAAAACATCTACCACTGGGATTACACTCATCTCCTAACAACCATTCAATCTCTGATCCTTGATCTCAAATCTTTACAAAGACAGGCTTATAATTTTTTTTGTTTTTAATTCTCCACATCAGCTTAAAAGCCCTGCATGCAGGTTAACACAGCAGATAATTTCCCTAACCTCTGCTCTCAGCAATGCCCTTAACTCAAAAGACAGAGAACTGTTCCAGTATTTTTTCACATGTCAGCCAACAACCATCTCTCCCTCTCCCTTTGTAACACATCTCTGGGCCACCAGAAGCATTGATGACCTTTTCCTTAAGACTGCCTAACTGTCTAACACAAGCTAGGTAAACCCGGAATGATTGCATTTTCATTTTCTCAAGAAGCACCAAAGCTCTAAGAGTTGGACTCAGTGATCCTTGGGGTCCCTTACAACACAAGATATTTTTTTGTTCTGTAGGGAATGAGAGCTCAGCCTCTTATACCACATGACAGAGAAAGCAAGGTGCATGTACTGCTACAAAAACAGCAGGCACCAAGTTCAAGAGAGTCGGAGATGCTTTTTGCATGCAACACAAGGTCAAGCTCTAGCACTTCCTGCCACAGAACACTGTGGATGCTAAAAGCATATCTGATAGATGCCATTTCTTTCAACTAGTTCATCTCTCCTAATTAGAAGATTAATCTGGGGTTGTTTATGTTTTAAAGACATTTGAAAAAATCTCGATTTGTAACGTGAAAATAATCACGGCAATTTTTTATTTAAGCTGCTCCAAGAACATTAATGACTTTTTTCCTATCATCATTCAGTTACAGCTGTATCACAGATGTAAATGCCTTTTTAGCACCTGCTGCAAGGCAGTTACCACACTAAGGAGCAAATTTTGGCTATTCAAATACTGAGACATCATGTAAAAAAAACAAAACAAAACATGGGAGCAGTAATTAAAGGCCATACAAAGAACTCCAGCATCACTGCAGACCTGTCCGAGATAGGAAAAAAACTTGCTATTATTAACAGAAAGCATTGATTGGTATAGTAAACTATTGATTTAACTGAACATATTTTTTGTCAAACCTCAGAAGACAGACAACAGGTTGGGCAGCACCACACAAAATTGAGTCCCATACAGCAGTACAGTGTGGCTTCCCCTGTAGCTGTCACCACTGCTGCCCCTGTCCCACAACACTGCTCTTACTTCCAAAATGCCCAGCCTACATCTATCAGCAGCACTATATGCTATTAGCAGGCCGAGAAAGAAGCCAGTAAAACAACACAACTGTCATTGCAACAGTTGCTAAAAAGGAGCTGTATTCCTGGGACAGGAGGGAAGCTTCCTCAATTGGTCCAATCACAAAATATTATCAGAATTAGTTGAGCCAGTACTGCATTAATACTAGATGTCTGTGTGTGAGGAGATTGCCAAGTAGAATTTCAGGTTATGGGATAAAATAACTGTAACAAAAAAAATGAAGTTCTTTCTTCCCACAAAGCATATACTCCAAGCAAAACATTGTTTAGAATGACATGAGATCATTCATATACTTCTTTTTTTTTGCTGGAACTAGGTATTACATTGTGGATCAAAAGAGAGATTCAACAGTAATCATTATTTCTGGTTGGAGTATTATGATCACATGTGGATTCTCTCTTGAACTAGAAATCAACTTCTGCCTCAAGCCTTACGAGATAGGCAATGTTCTCTATATACAGAATAGCTGACAAACCTATTTCAACAACACTACCATGGTTAAAATGCAACGACACATACTTGTACACCTTACTTGTACAAATACTTTCCACATTAAGGGTTGCGTGGTCTCATTTCAGACCTCTGTAGCAAGGACCTACCAGTCACCATATGGTCTGTAGCCTCCAGTGGAACAAGCTGCATGGCTTTTTGCACTGCTGAACCTTATTTTGCTTCCTAAAGCCCAGGCATCTGGAAATACATGCAAAAGCAGCTCATCCCCAGATACAGTAAGGGCTACTACTAGGTCCAGTGAGCCCGTGCTTAGCCACAGTTGACCAAAAGTAAGACAAATCCCATATGTAAACAGGAACTAAATTCAAATTGTAACACTTGCTGTGAGCAAAATACCTCTGAAAAGAGAAATCCTGTATCAAAATCAGAAAAGTAATGCCTTACAAAAAACAGGAGCAGAGACTAACACACAGCTGTGTAATCTGCACAGCACACATCAAATACAGTAAGATAGAAAAAGCTATCAATATGACAGGCCCCACTGGGAATATTTCTCCCCCGTGATACAGTCAGTAGATAACTGTAACGTTCTTTTCGAGAATACTTGATCAATCAGTTCAACATTCAACCTGAAAAGACCAGATGCTACTTCAAGTAACCAATTACCCACACTAGAATGATCTGCAGACAACAAAAAAGTAAAATAAAATTAAGTAAGGAAGCAGTACTTGAAAAGAAATTATAAGAAGAAAAAAAATAACAATCTCTTCCTTCTTGTGCACATTAGAGAAAAAGGCCATGGAAACCAGCACAATATAACTGCAAACCGAACTCTCCCACTCAAATTCCAGAGGTGAAGAAAAATGTAGATACTGACCTGAGTCCAACCAGAAACCTACACAAATCCTTAGGGAAATAAATCAAAGTTCACGTATCACCTCCAACACAAGTTTCTTTCAGGAAGAACCCGAGCCACTACTTCTTTTGAGATGAATGTTTACAAGGAGCTAAGTCTGCCGCTTCAGCCCTGAGATGTATCCCATAGCCTTCCCTTCGCTGTTCCTCTTCCTTCTAGAATAATTACTGTTTGAGACTATTATAAATACTTTTAGAAAGAATTCTCTTCCAGCCCCTTTTCCCATCAATCAGATGAATTTCATATGCTATTTGTCATCACAATGTCTTTCGAACAAAAGAATAATAATAAAGGCGAATTAAAACCATGCCTGATTAATTTGGCCCATCACATATTACTTATAAACAGAGGATTCCAGTTCATCCCACAGCTTCCATCCACTCCAGAGCTTGTTTATTTTCTGCAGGTTTAAAAGACAAAACCATCTGGATATTTCCAAGAGAGTTATTGCTGGTTCATAGGCAATAAAATATACAAGTTAAATAGTTTCAAAATGACCTTTAAAAGAAAAGAACCATCACTGAATCATAATGTACAATCGTGTGCTTCCTAAAACCACCTTTCTAAAACTGATGTCTACCATGGTTGTTTACTGTGGGCAATTATACTAATTCACAAGGAGTGCAGCGTTGTGTCCAGATGGTTCTTGGTACCTTCTAATGCAGTCTCCTTAGATAGGTGATGAGACAGCAAAGCTTGCTTGTGTATACAGGACTCCCAAAGGAGCACTGAAATTCTTTCAGTGAGAAAGAGTGAATCGTTTTCTTTCTTCAACAGCCACCTAGTTCTCAGCATTATTTTCCATTATGAATTAGCATCAGCACTGAAGAGTGACCCAGACAACAGAAGGAATTGATCAGGGCATCAAAGTCCTTCAAAATTCCCCTTGCAGAAACAAAGAACAGAACGCTCTTTGATTAAAACAAAATCCCTCTTCTCTGTTTAGGACTAAGGAGTCTGGACCTCTGTCCAGGATGCTCCATTCACAATAACTCTTTACTGCTATCTGTGAGATTAATTGCCAAAAATCCTCAACACAACAGCGAAGAAATAGTGACTTCAAAACAAACATCTGCAGTCATAGGCTCTAGACACCCACAGGATCATTAATTGCAAACAACTAAGTTGAACCCATCTGCCATTAATTACTCTTCTCTACCTGTGATTTTTTATTTCTCACTTAGAGGTAAGTAAAAGCTGAGCAAGAAAAATTAACATTGCAAAGAGCAAACTAAACAAAGATTTTCTGAGGAAAGAAAGTTACCAAAGAAATGCACTGCACAAAACTTCAGCTTATAAGCTCCAGCTTACTTTTCTCCAGGGAGGCACATCTCTGACACGCACAGCATGTGCTGCTGACCAGGAAAAAAAAACCACGATAAACAAAAGATAGACACATAAGCAGATTCCAGTCTCAAGTTACATTAGTTGAAAACCACATTTAACCAGTAGGATTACACCATGCTCCAAGTGACTTAACACAAAATTCAGGACTCAAGAAAAAAAAAAAAAGAGAACTCTATCACATGATCCTACTTTTCAGATGTCAAAAACAAAAGTCATGATATCAAGCCCCTGCTTCCAGCTCTGCCTTTGATATATTGTACAACTTTTAAGAAATCACTCTGCCTCCCTTTGCTGAACCCACTTCATCTGTAAAATTGAGACACAGCTCTTTTTCTCCTTGGAGATCAGCCTTCTGCTCCAACTAACCATATGAGCTCTGATAACTGCCCAAAGGAGGAAACAAACTTTCGAAGCAACACAGGCTTAGCTCAGCTCAAGGCAATTGTGAAACTGCACCCTCAGGGCTCGGGAAGGAGATGAGATTTCTGCAGAAGTACTTATTACATCAATCTCTGACTTATTGGGAGTATACACAAGGAAGAACTTCCTTTTCTCAACACCCTAGAAATAGCTTAGACTAAACAGTCAACTGCTACACCTAAGCCTTTAAAAAATTGAAAAGCTAATTAAACATAATAAAAATGCAACATTAAAACAAGTGTCAACTCTAACATTTGCTCTTTCTTCTAAACACAACCCTGTACTGTACTGAAGGCTTTCACCCTCACTTTGGTACACGTGACACATCCTTCCCTTCCATATGGATTGTCAGCAAGGCTTGAAGTCTCAAACTCCATATCTGCCTTACAACCTCTAATACTCAAATACTTTAGACAAGAGTCTAAAGTATTCCTCCAGCTTAATAGCTGCACTGACAGTGTAATGCAATCATTGCCAGGGGATTATACAAGGGGTATTTTTTTTAAGTTATCAGGACACTTATCAGAATAAGTCTAGATATTAGGCTGCCTGGCATTTGAACTAAAGAACCAGATTTAGACTGGTTCTTTTGACACTGACTCCCACAGAACTATCATTTCCAAATCCAGTTAATACACGTGAGACAAGCAGGCTGTGAGTGGACTCAAAATCAGCTGGACCACCAAGCCATAATTCCATCCTAGGAGGTTTTCAAGAATTGGCTAGAAAGACATCACTAGATCTACAGTTAGCATCTTCCCACTATTAGCAAGAGTGGAACTACATGACCTCTATGAGTCCCTTCCAACTAATATCTCCAAAATTCCGTGATTGTTAAGCACAGAAGCAGAAGTAGCACCAGAAGTCTCTGCACAGTACCCTTTTAACTAAGATGCAACAAAAAAACACAAGTCTTACCTAAGATTATAAGAGTACATTCCAATACAGTAGCCTGAAATTATATTTACCTAAAATAAGCAAAATCACCTACAAAATTAGTAATGAAATTATTCCTGATGAAAAAGCAATTCACTAGACACAGATGTTTAATTTGCAAAAGGCTTCAAACTAGAAACCCAAGCTTATAGGGCTCAAAGCTAGCAAGATTCATAGAGTAGAAGAAAAGACTCTCACATCCCTCTTCAGATGTGCAAAGCTTGAATTATTAAATGACTGACTGCAGATTGTTGGAATGGTTTGGTTACAACATAGTCAACCACAGGGTTTTCTGTTTTCTCAAAACCTCTAAGGCCTATCAGTTTGTATACATATATCAATTTAAGTGGACACTGAACATAATTAGACTACAGTGTGTGGTCTGCGCCTTAAGACTCATCTCATGCTCAGTTAAAAGCATGAGATCCTAATTAAAAGGTGTCTTTCAGGTGAGATTTACAGATGATCTGGGAAAACACATTCTTAAATATTACAATAGTGCCGTGACTGTAACTTTTTAAGCACAATTTCCTAAGATTAACATTACCCAGCAGAGGTAGAGAAGAGAAATGCAGAGAAGCTTTCACTAATGGAATTCTACTACACAAAAACCTAAAACCAAAGAAGATACGAAATAACATGCATAAAAATGACAGCTTGTTTACCAGAAGCTCACCAAAAGAACTGTAGCCCCTTTGATCAGCTACTTCAAGTAGTGCTCCTCCATAAAGGAATAAAAGCTGATTGTATTGTTGGCTTGATATAATTAAGATGGGGGGAGAGGGCAAAGAAAATTTATTCAACCAAATTAAGGGATTCAGCAATAAAAGAACTTCAGTAAATTACACACAATCAGCAGGTACATTACATGCCAATAAAACCTACAATCTATTTTAGGAAAAAACAAATGATTTCATAGAATCCTTCGAGTTGGTTGAGACCTTGAAAGGTCATCTAGTCCAACTCCCCTGAATGCACAGGGACTCCACAGCTAAATCAGGTTGCCCAGATCCTGATCCAGCCTAGCCTTGGACATCACCATGGATGGGGCATCCACCACAATCCTAGGCAACCTGTTCCAGTGCTTCACTATCCCCACTGTAGAAGATTTTTTTTCCTTATATCTAACCTGAGTCCACCCTCTTTGAGCTTGAAACTATTTCTCCTCCTTCTATCACCACAGACCATTCTTTAGAGTCCATCCCCTTCAAATACCCAGTCTCTTCCCTATTTTGAGGGATAATTTTCACAGTAGCCTCCTAGATTTAAAAATCAAAATCTCTTCACTATGAGTGATTGATTCACTAGTAGATCTGTCAATAAACCGTTGCATTCTTCAGTTAACTTCATTCTCATCTCCAAGGTGAAAACAACTACCTGAGTTATATCACAAATCCGTTTCAGGATTTTGTGATCGGTAGTCCTTATTCCAAAGGAAAAAAAACAGCACAGCATTGTTAATCCAGTTCCTTCTGAGATTTATTCATGTTCAAGGATTAACTAGAAACACATGGATGCCTGAAATCTTCTATTCTATTATTACTAAGTAATTTGCAGTGTGAAAACATTTAGAGACGTAAGACTAAAGGGTTTACTACTTTTGACTTAATTGACCTGTGCTACAACAGTGCACAACCTGACAGAAAAAAAAGTCAAGAAAGAATAATTACAGATTGTTATTGCAGAATAGACACATTTTTAATACTGTCAGGAATTTAATAATTGAAGGGTGGTTAATATTAGGCCACGAAATTAAATGTTCCCTAGATAAGATTTAACTTTATAGATAAGATTTGATTTCTAAGAATAGCAATAGGTATTATCTGAATTAATGGAACATCCACTTTGGTCTTACTAATGTGCCAATATGTAAAAAAAAAAATAAGTAAAAATCAATGCAGAGCAGCACACAAGGCCATTTCCTGACAGCGGATCCTTCTCACATGGCCCATTCTCTCCTATACGGCAAGACTGCTTCTAATCACCAAAAGAGGTAAAAGAGTATAATGAAGACATACTTTGTAAGCAATATCTACAGCATGTTTCCCTCCTTTTTAACACCAACTGTGATCTTTGTTTATCCAAACCCAAATTTACCAGCCTCATGCCAGATCCCACTTTAGCTCTTCACTACCACAACAAATATTGTCATACGATCTTTTTACTAAGCTCATCATTCTGTGGATTAAAACGGCCTTTCAGAGCTGAAGAGTTATGATACGGTGATATTAGGGCTTATTTTGTTTCTGTTTTTTTTCTTGTCCCAGTGTTCCACATTCACGATGCAAGATCTCACCAGGGCTTTGTAGGAAAATAAATTACTACTTCTGTCTCTCTCAGTAAGATTTACACCATCTATTCAATCTTAAAATACCTGCTTTTCTTAAGGTTCACCGCATATGTCTTCATACAGTTGACTAGTATCACCAAGTCTACCTCAATTTTTTTTTGCACTAACTTGACACTAATTCTAGTTCAGAAATTCTTATTAGACCTTGTATTCCAAGTAAATGACCTGCAAGGTAATTTTGCTCAGCTTTAAATCATGTGAGGGATGTTATATTGCACTTCCAAGACACATCCTGCAACATGTAGCTTGACACACACAAAAAAATAGAAAGCTTGACTCTGAGCCATTTTATTTTGCTTTTCCCTTGTCATGAACAGCCCCCAGAGAGCAAAAGGTCACGGCTACAGACACTCATCATAAAATGGCATAAGGAGTCCCCAGTGTAACTCAAACAGCTCTGAAATGCAGCCCCTGTTACATGAGAAGTGATGCACTGTAGTTTAATTCAGGTTTTAGATGTTTCAGTATTTAGTTTTCCCTCAGTTTTTACAGCCAGAAACGCTGGTCACTTTGCGTCTGCAGCTCTCTTCTCAGAGATGATACGTTCAGGCTGGGGATAAGAATCTCATCCAGCAATCAGTCACACAAGATGAGAACACTGCCATTATAGTGTATAGACGAATCACAGAGCGTAGCAAAATCAATTAGAAGATTAGATCATTTAAATGAGGCAGGCCACTTCTGCTCTGGCCTAGGAGCAGCCAGTAGACATCCACAAAACCACGCTTTCCTTTTAACAATGACTTGTCGTTCTCACAGCTCACCCTCAAAAGCAGAACTAACATAACATGATGGCCAGTGAGACTGAAAAGGTGACATACATAGAAATCATTAGAAGCCGAGTGCACTACTGACAGAAATGAAAGACTAAGAAAATCTCCATTTTCTCAACACTACGAGCAACTTACACTACACTGTTAATTTCATGGATTTTCCATGGGAGAATTTGAAATCTGTAACCAAGAAACTTAGGGAAGAATT
>JAOWBP010002392.1:12997498-13007920 GCA_028571105.1 Tragopan temminckii
CCCTGCCTATAGCAGGGGGTTGGGAACTAGATGGTTTTAGATCCCTTCCAACCCAAACCATTCTATTAATCAAGTATTTTCCTTCACTGACATTGGTTCTTCTGTCCAAACAGTGAAATGGAAGTAAAAGATTATCTGAGAGTCAATATGACAATTGCTTCTCACATAGATGGGATTTTTTGAAAATACCAGAAAATGGATTACTCCCAAAAAGGTCTCTTGCACTTCACCATTAAGATTAAAGGATCTGTAAATATCATTTGGTCCTCAAGGACCACCTTGCCAAGGAGTCTGTGCTCTCAGATAGCATGCAGCTGGATTCCACATACTGTGATTTCACAACCTGCAGAAGGTCCATCTGTGCAGGAAACATGATTGTTCAGTGACCAAGACTTCTGTATCAGGCATGATCCACGGGCAAATAAGAATGTGCAGACAAATCTGACCAACTCTATATTAGAGTCTGATAACAATTTGAGATAGGAAGCTGAAATGGAAGCCCACTTCAAACAGTGCAAGTGCATCAGAAATTCTGTCCCTGGAGCACAGGGTTGGTTAGTTAAGAATCCCAAGGTCCTCAGTGACCATGGTAAGAACGGGAATACCTGAAAAATCAAAGAGTGGTTTGGGTTGGAAGGGACCTGTAAGTAGTTCCAACTCCCCTGCTCTAGGCAGGGACAGATCCTATAAGCCAGGTTGCTCACAGCCCCATCCAGCCTGGCCTTGAAAGCTTCCAGGGAGGAGGCATCCACAGCCTCACTGGGCAATCCATTCCAGTGTCTCACCATCCTCAGAAAAACGCAATTTGTAAAGAAGGAATATAGAAAGTGAATGAAGGGGATAAGAAGGAAATAGCATGTCAGAAAAGATAAACACCGTCTGCTGAGATGGGAGAAGCAGGCAACCCTCTCGAAGCACAGGGCTTTTACACCACTTCCTAAGAAACATACATGCTCAGAAAATGTTATCCTGGTTCACAACCCAGGTGGGTGTGTTGCTTGTTTAGAAGTTGAAAAACACGGATAAATAGGACGCAGTTTGCAAGATGCAAACATACACAAAACGTAACAAATACTGAGCCTCTTTGTGAGCAAAATGAAAGCTGTAAGTCACAATTTAAGCAATATCTTAAAAAAACACATTCATATTACAGGCATACACCTTCCATTCTTCACTAGTGGCCCTGGTACTTCAGGTAAGAGCTGACTGCACCTGTCTCCAGGCTTCAGAGAAATTACAGTACTTCACAAAGCCCTCTCCTGTATTTTTCACAATGTTTACCAATTATACTTCCTCCTCCTTCAGTCTTACAGAAAATACACAATAGGAAAAAAGCTATTATAATAAGTCCTTTTTAGCAGCTTCTAGCCTTGACATCAGGTTAGTGCATCTAGTCTTCAGTCTTCTAAATAAAGATTCCACTCTTATTCTATTGCTGCTCAAGGTAACATGTAGCAGTTACTCTCTAATGTCCAATGAAAGGCTTCAAAAGCCATAAGGCATCTTTAAACAACTGATGAGAAGACAGCAAAGCCATCAGCAAACAGAAAAGGTGAAAACAAGGTTCCTGTGTTTACTACAGAAAAGAAAAAACAGGTCATTTTGCCCAGGAACCCAAAGCTGCCAGTGGCCATTGCTATGTTCAGTACATTACAGAAACAGCTCCATTCCCAAGCACACCTATACCTCACCTTTTCCCTATCCTACTCCTGCAGATACATCAAAGGCATCAGAGGATTCAGCAGAGCCATCCAACCCACACTACTAAGCACCTTAACTTCACTCTGCTGCCAAGAGCATAACAACGTACCTCAACTATGTGTTCGTAATGAGGGATCCACCAATGCCAACTAGGCAGCAAATGGAGAAATGAACTGTGCTTAGAGTCACAGTAGCAGCTACTAAGTCATTCCTAGAGTAGATGCTGGTGATCTACAGAGTTTTGCATATGGAATAAGCATGGGAAAAGATACCTGGTCCTCTTGACACTATGCCTACCACTGCTGGAAGCATGAGGTCTGCACCACTATCCTCTCTCTTCTCTCAGCAATACCATTCCAGCAACACCGCTTCTCCAAGCATCGTCTTGACCTGCTTAAACAAAGACATGGTGGACTACAGCACGAACCTTCTGCTCCAGTACTCTATACTCTGGTGAGCTTCACCCTTCCAGTTTGGAGATCACTATTTTTCAAGACATACTTAGAATCATCTAGACCTTCAACAAAGTTCTAAAAAGGTCTTGGAAGAGACCACCAAGATCACCAAGTCCAACCAGCAACCCAAAATTCTGACAAGCTTTTGACAAATCACAAAACTTGCAGTACTTGTCATGAGATGGTAGTGGCACCTGGTAATGCCATTTTCCAAGTACTAGGTAACGAAACAGAGTTTTCCAAAACTTTTACTTTGATCCCAAATCCCATCATTTCTACTAGTTTGTATATTTCAGATTTACAGTACAGACAATCTGAAAATGAATACAACACACTGAGGGAACAAATTATGTGAAAGTTATCAAAATGCTGAGCTTGTTCCCAGGCTTTTATGTCCCATCACTCACACAGGATGAGCAAACAATATTTCAATAATAAATAACACCACAGCACTCTGTTCACTCAAAAAATCTTGTAAATGATTTAACACAGATGTGCACAACCTGAATCAATTTCATGTGTTGATCTGCAATACTGACTGCTTGGGTTTTAATGCAAGACAGAGTGCACAATGAATATAAATCTATCACCTCAAGAAAACAATTTACATTTAATTTTAGCTTGTCTCCTACATATAGAAATAAAATGCTATAGCTGAAGAAAAAAAACTACCACTAATAGCTTATTTCATGCATATAGTATCCTGTCTAGAAGGAGAATGCATCAGAAATACCTTCAGAGCAAACAAAGTGCCTGAAATTTACTTATAGTTTTTGGAATATAAATCACCATGTTGAAAGTCACATTAAAAAACAGCAAAATACTTATGGGACATTCATCATCACAGTCCAAGAACTAATGAATACCCCGTAAAAATATCAGCCAGCATGTAACAGATAGTAATGGATTTTAAATAATGCATAATTAAGTTGCGTTCCTTACTACAAGGTAACATTTGAAGGTCAAAAGTTTAAGGGGCTTTAAAAAGGAATTAATTTAACAGGGATTTTCTTATGTGGTTTCCAATAAGTTTCTAAGATACTGGCTGCTAAGGAGAAGGAACCCTTCTCGGTACTAAACATGAAATTCCAGTAGAGGTCTCTTGCATACTTTCTTGAAGACACTTACAGGCACTTGTAAGAAATAGATTTCTAAACAGAATGAACCTTTTATCTGGATACATCATAACTTTCCTATGGACATCAAAATTATATAAGTATTACCTTGAGTTTTTTTCGGTTTGGACAATGAAGCAAAATAATTTCAAGCTTTACTGTCATCCAGCACTTCAGGCTGGTTCCAAACACAGCTACATAGAAACCACAAGAAGCGAAAAGATATTTTCTTGCCCTTCTGTATGCAAAAAAAATTCGCAGACAAATGAAGTTCATCTTTGAAGCATCTTATTTAGTGTTTAGAATTCTATTAAATCTTGTTCAAGTGTCCTGAGATCAAGACAAAATGTCAAATTGATGTTTTTAGAATAACACATCCAAACCATGGAAAACTGCTGATTTACAACTCCATCTGAAACAGTTAGTGTAACACAGCACTACATCAGATAATCAACTTAAAGATATTGATATCCATAAAGTACTGTCTTTCAAAATTCAGAAAGCATCAGGAAAATAAATGAAGTTGTCCTGCTACATGCCATCATCCACTAAATCCATGCTTGCCCTAAAAACTTATTTTTGTCCTTCACTGAGGAGAAGGATGATTGCCAAGCATAAACAACAGACGAACAGATAATATATTGTCTTCTCAAATACACAGTTGGAATGCTTCAGCAACTTTGGTACACATTGTTTTTCAAGAGAAGAGCAAAAACTGCAGCTCGCAATTTGGCTGATGCTTCATCTCTGGTTTTGTACAGTTTAAAATAGTGGATACATGAAGCAGAACTACCCAGTGAGAATACTGAAAGGTCCAGACTTTTTCAGTCCAGTACAGAGGAGGCAAACAAGTAATCTAACAGCAGCACACAACTGTCTGAAGGGCAGTAACAACGCTCAAAAATGCAAGTTGTTCCAGCTATTAACAGACAGTATAACAAAGGGCAATGATCACAACTGAAGTTTATGTGGTTGAGGATGAATATGAGGAAAAATTCCTTTGCTAGGAGGTAGTGCAGCACTGCAAGAGGTTGCCTGCAGAGGCTGCAAATCCTTTTTTGGGAGATATTGTTCACAACATAGCTAAAGAAAGCCTTGCTGGATGGATTCTGTCTCAGTAAGATTCCTGCATCAATTCAGAGGCTGGCCTAGGCCATCCTCAGAGCTCTCTTGCAGCCAATTCTGTCACTACTTTAGGTTAAAAAAAGTAAAAATTAAAAACAAAAATAAAAATCATCAAGAAAGCAACCACACACTACTATATGTAAAGCATTGTATTTAACTAGACATAATAAGCATCAATGAAATAAATATGTCAAATGGTTTTAAATGCTTCCAAAATAAAAATTCATATTGCACATACAGAGAAAAGGTCAACACCACCTCTCCATTGTTTCCAGATTTTAACTCAAGGCTATACTGCCAAGAAGTTAATCATTAACAATTTTATTTACAAATATTAAGCTTGTTTAATCCATAAACAAAAACTGATGTAGTAAAAACTTGTTAAGAATCATGGAATGGTTTGGATTGGAAGGGAGCTTAAAACTGCCATGGGCAGGGACACCTCCCACTATGCAAGTTGCTCAGGTTTTCGCAATGACATTGTGACTCACTCTGCCCTTTGCTGTCCATACCATTTCGTTAAGCAACAACCCTGTTTTATTACTTGTTACCTTGACAGGAAATGATTGATTACAACATACAGTAAATAGCATGGTCTTTGGACAACCATAACTCAGTGGGTTGTTCTCTTCAGCTATAATCTCATCATTCCTTAAGCAATGATTCATTTTTGTGCCTCTCTTCGGCTGTAATCTACGAGAAGAAGGTTCATTCCATCACATAACTCTTCATTGTTATTTGTCATTCTACAGTTTCCTTAGCTAGGAAAACACTACACCCTGTCGACTATCACCAATTATTCATTTATTTTCCTTAGAGCAGCATTTATTTTTAGAAGGGTTGCTTCTTCACAAGACAACCTTCATTTTGTTTCAGTCGACACGCTTGCCCAAACTTCAAAAAGGTTTGCTGGTTTTTTTTCTTTTGCCACTGACAATACACTAGAATTATAAAATGATGGATTTCCACTTGCAGGCTACATTATTATCTACACAAAAACTTACTCTCTTATGCTTATCCCATCAAACTAGATTTGCAGACCAATAAATTTAGTGGAAACATGTGCAATAACTTCAGTGAGCTATAGAAACAACCTAATCAGGTCATCTAATTAACCAGGTAATCCTTATCTGATATCACACAATTGTAGGGGTTGGAGACCCCTCCAGAGATCATCGAGTCCAACCCCATATAACATACTAGCTCTAGCACGAGATTATATCCTAAGATTACATTACTCGTGTTTTACTGTGGTGGTGCCTCAACTATGAAGCTTGAAGTCTTTGAGCCTGAACTGGGACTACAAAAATTAGAAGAGACGAAATCCCAAGAGCTAAGAGCTCCTAACCCAGTTGGCAACTAACCTTTCCACCTCTTGAACTTATGATCCATCCAATTAAATAAATGCTCCCAGAACCTTTTATTCTTTGTAAGGGCTTCCTGTGTGCTCATGGACAGGCTAGCAGATCACAGGTATACTTTACACATTTATCCAATACAATTGATCTGCTGTTATTATTTTCTTCCCTTCTGAGTATGAAAATAAATGGTTTCTCCCACTACAGAAAAGTGGAACAACATCTAGATTAGCGTTGAAGAACACAAGAATGCAGTTGACCAAGTTTCCAGTTGACCAATCCTGACTTCTTTAAGCAGAAGCAGATTGTTCCACTTCAGAAATGTAAGATTTAGTTAAGCTTATAGTAAAACAACACCTAACTCCTACAGCCACTTGTTCTCTACCACATTTTCTCTCTACCCCAGGGTCACAGCACCCCATGGGAGCTGTTATGGCCAAGCTGTTCATATTATGATCCAGTGAACCCTCTGGAAGATCATCACTTAATCAGTTTCAGACTCAATTTCATGAATAATCTCAGACCTTATTCTTTTATCCTGAAGACTGAACACATCTTACATAGTAATTTGGGAACAACTGCAACACTCTTGTATCAAATCATTATCTGAAGAAAAAAAAAAGTCCCTGATGCCTGCAAAGCATTGTTCCTTGCATTTCATCAGCCACACTACACAAAGATACCTCCTTAATTTCTCAGCATGTTGAGAAGGGCAATGTTCAACATTAATTTGTCACATTTGACACAGCTCATTGTTCTCAGCTTCCAAAACAAGTCAGCACCAGTCTGATGTGGGAGTTGTGGGAGTATAGAAAAATTGATCAAACTGTTAACTGGATCTTGTTTTGGCTAAAAACCAAAACATACATTCAGTTGACCAACCAAAAATAGATAATTGCGCCCATAACCTAAATTTGCCCAGTAGAGCTGAAAAAGTTCCAGAAAACACTTGAAATTGTGTGGAAAAAAAGGAGAAAACTCAGGTATTTCAGTCAACATAGCAAAATTTATAGCCGCTGTGCAGGAGCAAACCACAGACAAACATTTGCCATGAAAACAAAGTAATATTAAATTAGGTTAATGTCTTTCTGTACTACTGACCATCTGTAGTTTTAACTGCACATTAAATTAAAAATCACAATAGCTCTTCATTATGAACTTAAATTTTATTACTGACTTCTATATTCGGCAATTTTTCTTCTTATTTGAAGTAAGGAAACATCTGCTACCTCCATTGCAGACTTTTCTTTTTCTAGGAACACTGACTAGAATTCAAAGTGAAATGACATAGATGCTGAATGTGTTTAAATTTCACATGTACTTCAGGTAACACCAGAACACTGAGATTCTCCCTCTCTCCTAACAGGGCAAGTCTTTCGTGCACAGACAAAATTAACCAATGCACTTCATCACTACGATTTACTGGACTCACTATAAAAAGTTCCCTGGAAATGCACTTATTTAACTACGTACACACAAAATAAAAAGCTCGTCAAAACAGGAAAGCGTATCAGATTAGGGTCCGAAGTTAAACTGCACAAAAATCTATAGGAAAAGAAAAAGGAATTTTTTTAATCTTCACAGCACTCCATTTAAAAAGTAAAAAAAACACTAACATTCTGAATTAAGAAGAAATTCTGTTAAAATTAAGTATTCTCTATGACCTCCTTAAATAAGAACGTATATGGCACAAATACTGAACGAAAGGGGGGAAAAAGTCACATTATTTTATTTACATTGTAATTAAAAGAAGTTTCCTCAGAGATGGCCAGGAAATTTCATCTCATTAATCTGTGCTGCTATTTATTTTTTTTTTTAAGAATATGTCCTTGTTTTCTTACTACATTAACACTGATAAGAAATAAAAACAAGACAACCAGCATATTTTTCACAAAGAAAATCATTCCATTAAGAAGATTCTTAAAGCGTTATGCTCCTACTTTCTTCCAGTTTTTCCAGCATATGCTAATCAAAAACTATCTTTCTTGAATTCAGAGACATGGCATGACATGCAATGGTGTAAATAGGCCATCATACAGTGTAGTTAAGCTATCTAAGATGACTGTCATGGACAAGCAAGGCTCTGATCCCACCTCATCCAGTGACATCTCCAAGTACTCATTCCCTGCTTCAACATCATTGCTGACACTTGTCTACTGCTTCAGCAAGCTTCTTCAGCTTATTAAACCAGCAAAACTAAATCCAAACACTCTATCTAATCCATGGAAAAAAAGAAATAAAAAGAAAAACACAAGTCGATCTCCAACAGCTCAAGTTACAGTTTCACAGCAATCTAAGCCTAACTAACTCCTGGCTGGCATAGAATCTTACCTCTCTCAGGCCACATGTTCCCACTCTCTCTTTTGTGCCTACTTCAACATTCATCAGATTCTGTACAGAACGACTCCAGCAAGCTGAATCAGCAGAAATTCATCCACCAAAGAGACGAAAAAACAGCTTTCTGCTGGGCCAGTGCACTGGAACAGTTTGGTACAGGTCCTAGTGAATACAAGAACACCGAGCTCAGCCTCCACAGCCACCAGAGAAATCAGCCCAGGCTGCCACAGAAGAACACTGGGGACTTCGCTCACCAGCAGAACAGACAAGTAGCAGAGCTTGTCACCCCAGAGAGAGCAGAACTGCAGATCCAACAAAGTCATGACCCCTCTGGCAGCAGGAAGCTGCTAGATCAGCCTGCTTCACCGTCTTGTGTCTGGAGTAGCACAACTGTGACTAAATTCCTGGGCAAATATCCCTTCATTCAATGTCAACCTGTATTCTGGTCCTTCAGTAAAGCACTGCTAATTACACGTCCGAGTGTTTTTTTTTTTTTTTTGTTTTTTTTTTTTTAAGTCTGAAGCATTTCCAAACTTTTACCTTTCAACTAACTGCCTCTTGCTTTGCATACAGGCCTTGTTTGTGCAGGCCAAAGGTGAGCAACTGCCCCTGCTCTCATGCATACACTGAACCTACTCGAAGTTTGCGTATTATCACCATTAGTTTAACAGATTGAAATGCAAACTGACAGGCAGCTAAGATGCATCAGCTCCTTTCAAGCTCTGTAAAAACACTCAGTAAGTTATTCAATGCTGAACTATAGTAACATTTTGTTATTGTAACTGCACATAATACACAAAAAAATGCAATTATATTCAAGAGGCTTGTAGATAAAGGTACAAGAAACCATTAAACAAGGGAAGAACAATAAACTCATCCACCTAACAAGATATTGCTCATGGATGCCTTTAGAACACCGCACTCAGGCTTGGTGTCTGCTTTCCAGTGCAGAATCTTTAGAACAGATGGAAGGGAGGAGCGACAGCCACAGCAGAACATTCATCATTTACACATTCTCCACACAAGTCAGGTAGACAGCGTCTGGCTGCTTTCAGAGAGTGATGTCAGGACAAAATATTAATGAAATTTTGAAAACTGAAGAAGTGTTCTTTACTACTCATTAGTAGCATTTCACCCAAGAGAAACTCTAGGAACAAGCTTTGTTTCACAATATGAAAACAAAGATTATGTATGTATAAACATAAACTGCAGAAAGAAATGTTTTCCATCAGTAAAAGTCTCCAAAAGAACCTTTAAAGAACAGACACCAGAACTAACAGCTCACATTTTGCTACTGAATAAGTTGTACAGGAACCAACACTGGTTTTGCACCCTGCCCTCAACGAGGCAACATCCTGCACATGTGCCAAGCCACAGTGCAGCTGCTAATCCAGCACCTGCCCAGGAATGCACTCACACAGCTAGGGCTGTGGGGAGCCACAGGACCAGCATGTTGTGAGCTTCCCTCTGCAGCAAGATCCCTCAGATTGCTGTGTTTTTCTCATCTACAAGGGAATGTTCCTGCTACAAAACCACATGAATTGTAGAAATTAAGGCATTTATGTTCTATGATAATTACTAAATCCCAGTATGTTTGGAATCCAATTTGAAATATGAAGAGTAGCTGGTAATTGTCCTGGAAACAAACCTCATGAAAATAATTCACTCTGGAGGAAATTTAACAGCGAAGAGGAAAAAGGCCACATGTACCAACTTAGTGATCATGGAAAACGTGATACAGGCATTGCTTGTCAATTAACAATGAGAACTGAATTAAAGAAATAACTTGAACTGCTGACAGTGCCCAGTGGATTTCGCCACATCAAATAAAAGCTTATTTCAGTCACTAAGTCACTATAAAGTTAGCTCCCGAGCTCCTGCCTCCACACCTTCTCGTACACACCACTTCTTACCTTCTGTTTGCCAAGGCTTGCCATCCTTACCTACACGGAAATAGTTACACGTGGACAACTTTTAAATCTAGATGCTCCTCCACCCTGGGATTTACAAGATGAATCAGTCACACATTTTATCTCATGATATGTTAAATACCTAGATGTGTTTGGTGGGCAACACATGTCTCCGTTACCATTAGGTTGGCAGAACAATCTTATAGTGCACACTTCACCACCCTCAGAGCACATGCTTTCAATTGACACAAGGCAAGGTACAGATGTGCCCCTACCGAATTCATTTTGGTTGAAACTGACTGCGTCAGCACACTTGAGCAGAGCTGCTAACACGAACCAACCCATCACAGGAATCTAGTCCCACCAACCAGGCTAGGGTTGGTCACCGAGGGGACACCAGGTCCTCAGCATCAATTGTTTA
>JAOWBP010002392.1:13019547-13035376 GCA_028571105.1 Tragopan temminckii
ACGTTCAAAGGATGGATAATTTTTATTATCATTCATCCCTGTCAGGATCACTTGAATGGCATGTGTAACTGAACTCCGCAGGAGGCTATCTTTTCTGTAAGAAATGATATCAAACATAAACAGAGACCCAGGAAGAAATAGGAAAAATAGCATTTCGTAGAACTTCGAAGAAAGAAAACAATAGATCCTACAGAACCAAGTGAAAATATTTAAAAAGTGTCAACTGGACTTAATATTTTATTTGTCTTACGTCTTATGTCCAGAATCCTGTTATGTGAATTTTTTAACATTGAAATTATTCATTAAGAAGCCTTTCGGTTCTCATACTCATGCTGTCTTCAGTCAGCCTGGCTAATACAAACGTGCTACTTGAAAGCTTCTTTCAAGCAGGACATTCTTAGGCTACCAGAAGCATCACTACTATTAAGGGCTAATGAGGAACCTGGAGAAATGGCAGAATCAGAAACCATTCTGTGTTGAATTATTTTAGCTCATTTATGATGAGCCCACAGGGCCCACGCTGATCCAGGCTAATCACAAGGATGGTTTGGTAGGTTTCACGTCTTTCGTATTTCTCCAGTATCTTTTAGGGAGTTGGTTCAGTGATGAACTGGAACAGTGGCAACAGAGATGTACCAGCTCACTGCTTCCTGGTAAGTGAGCCTCACAACAATTACTCTCAATTAAAGTGAAGTAGTTCTTGTGCAGAGTAAATATCATCACATGAGCTCTACCCATTTTATGCCCCTTAAGAAATCTGGAGTGTTCCACAGTTGGTCAAGTCCTTGTTGATAGCAGTACAAAAAAAGAACAAAGGTTCTTTATTCAATGACCTCTTGCAAAAATATGACACATGGAAGCTGACAGAGCCAGAACTTCAGTACCAGTTTGGAACAGTTTAGACTGTAGAGTGACCCATCATCACAGGAGTACAGGAGGTCTAAAAGCTAGCATTGCCTATCTTCCCCTAAGGCTATGAATTAATTCATCCAGCTTCTAGACACATACTGAAAAAATTGTCTTAAAGCCTTTCAGCTGAGGCATCATGTACTTAACTTCGAAGGCTCCCATCTATATCAGGATTGGGTTTCCCCATTTGAAAATCAGCAAAAACTTGAGAGCTTTTCCTAGTGTAATCTGGCAGTGAGGATGGAACAGAAGCTTGGCACAGGTATTTCTGTCTATCTATTTTAACCCATATGGGAAGACGAGGACACATATTCCAGAGAATTAAAATCAAAACAATCAATTATTTCTGCCAGCTTCAGCTAGTTTTGTACTACACAGACACTTTATCCACCAAACACATCCAATCTTGAAGCAATCCGCAGGGAGAACTGTGAATATTCCAGACCTGTAGACTTATTTGATGAGATCACATTTCTGGAGCAATCATGTCATTCCATTTCAGACCTTTGCCTCACTTCTAAAAAGCAACAATGCTGCCAATTTCTGCCTGTTGTGGCAAACTCCGGGATGTGATTAGGATGCATGCAGAAAATACTGAAGAGTGTAGTTTCAAAAAAGCATTTTAGAGAGAAAGAACACCCACATCATTTCATGGCAATTACTTAAACATAAAACCAAAGGGAAATTAAGCCACCTTCCTGGGGTTGGCACTGTGCAAGTGGCCAGCTTTTCAAGCCTTATATTTAATATACTGCTCACAGAATTTATCACATTCAGTTCTTTTATGACAGACAGTAAAACTTGATGCTTGTGTGTGATTGAGAGCTATATCAAAATGTGTTCCTGAAGCATTGCATTGTGCTGAGCAGTTTTTCTTTTTACACTTGAGTAAGTTTACTACTTCTGTGTGTAGCGTACACAAAATATCTGTTATAAATAATAGTATTGAAGATTCACCAGTGCCTGAAGGTTGCTGCAGATTCCATGCATATTCAGAATAAGTCATCAAGCCAAGAGGAAAAGAAATAGCTTATTAAATGCAATATGAAAAGAAATAGAATGAACAATACAGGTAATTAAACATAGCAGGAAAATGAAGACAAGAGATTATTTCAAAGCAAAACTTGATCTGAGGTCAGAGAGGATAGAGCAATGGATAGCTGAAAGGGACACTAACAACCCCATCTCCCAAGTTCTCCTTCTTAATTTGACTGATCACAGCCTCCAACATCCTGCAAGTGCAGTAGTGGATTCCTGTGCCTTCTAATCTTCTCCTCCCCAATAAACCAGAATATTACCAAGGAAGAAATGCTGTGAGGAGCCATATCCAGTGAAATCTCACCTGGTGAGCTAGAGTACTTGGGCTAAAGAATTTTAGTGTGATTATAACAGCACAATCAGCTTCCAACTCAGATTGGACCCTTTTACGTTGGGTACCATATAGAAATGCTCTTCCTGCCTTGAATTGTTTACTGTCAAAATAGATAAGAAAAAAACAAACAACAAATCAACCAAAAACTCACCTTTCTTAATAGTACAGAGTGATCCTAATATCAAGAAATGTTTTTACATTTCCCAAATATTATAGTGATATTATATTGGCATGTTATTTTGTTTTACAAAGATTTATCATTTTCAGATGCCAACCGTCTCAGAAGCAAAGCCACAACTACAGGTGAAAAATCTTCATGTAAATATAGGTCTGCAATACAACACTACTGTAAAAACAAAGGGATAGTGACATTTTGAGAATAGCTATGTTTACAATTCAGTAGTGTAATCTATGCTCTACACAGGCCTATTGCAGATCTGTCATAGCCCTAACCAGAATGCAGTGCACAGGATTCCCAACCCTTTGGAAGAACATAGGAGAAAAAAGGAAACCAACTCAGGCAAAAATTTGAGGACATTCTGCACAGGAAAGACATGCTTAATACCTCCACGAAGAGGAAATCATTGTTTCTTCCAGCAGCTCAAAAACTACGTTGACTGTTATACAATCTGATCTGGTTTGTACCTGAATTCAGCCTTTTAAATCAACAGCTGAACTAATTATTGTAAACTACAGCTAAGCTAGCTTTTGCTATCTGTATGCATATGCAAATACAGTTTACTCATGCATATATCTGATACAAATTCCATTGATGTTTTTGCACTGTCTACTGCTCGAAGTCTCACTTTTCAGCTTTGCTTGCAGACTTCAGCTGCATGTGTTAGGTGTCAGACTGCTGCACTGCAGCACTGGCCAGGTTTGTACACAGCACAATCAGTCCTCTAGGGACCTTGGTGCTTCTGTTCAGACAAATAAGCTGCAGAGGAGGTTCCTGCACTGCCAGCATCATGCTTCAAGCAGCCTCACTTTCTTTTGCATTCCATTCTCTAGCTATTTGGGCAACATTTGTGTTCTTTTTAAGATACTTATATTTTAAAACAGTTCCTTGCAACTTCAGTGTGTTGTTTTAAGCCGCAACTTAAATGCTGCTCTCGCATGCTCTGACTGCTGCACAAATACTTGGGAAGATTAGGTCTTTTTTTTTTTTATTTCCTTCTGTACTGGTTTAGTTCCCATACTCAACCAACATCTCATCCAAATTCTTTCTGAGCTACTGTTTTACATTGTTTGATTATCTACCCTTCTTTCTCAGTCTTCTGCTGCTAACAAATTTTACTGGTAATATTCCTAAATGAGGGCATAGAACAGAGGCATTCAGAGCCTCCTCACATACATACATATAATCATTAGGTTTATTAAGGCATAGGCACTGTTAGCTTTTTGACAGAACTAATTAGCGCTTTTAACTGTGGGTTCTGCCTAGAAGTCTTAGGGCTGAACATCCTGGGAAATATTATCTTAACAAGTTCTGTTCCTTGTTATAATTTCAATCCACATTAATACCAAAAATTCAAATGCCATGGAGATTTTCTGGAAAAATGTTACTGACAAAGCCAAAGGCCAGCACTCGTTTTAGTTTAATCAATGATGATTTCATGATGGATTTTTATTTTAATAAGAGCAAGTTCTTAGTTTTCAACAATCCTCCTTCCCCCCACCTCCAGCAACCGTAGGAGAGGATACCACAGAGAATATTCAAAGGAAAATATAAATTACATTATTGTCTTCACCTTGTTTTTAAGCAACTGTGGTCAATAAGACTTTTTTTAAACCCCTCCACCTGGATGAGTTTCCATTGCTCTGAACTTCAGGCTTTTCAGATTGTTTTCAAATGCTAGGTGTTGCATATACAGGAAATGATTTGATTTTGAAGCCTTTACAATGTTTAGTATAGTCACTGATGCTTACTGATGTGACATCAACTAGGAACTATATTCTTTAGGGGCTCATGTTCGTAAGAAATAACATCTCCATCAGCTTAGGAGTTTCTCTTCTTCGCTTACGTGTGCTAACTATGAAGAAGGAATGCATTTTGTGCTTTTTATCTCACTTTCTCAAAAGAAACAGGCAAAACTGCTCATGGATAATGGCAGTGCCATTCCTACCCTCTTAAACATAAATTTCAGTTGTGAAAGGTCTTGACATTGAGTAACTAGAGCAGATGTGCTTATGGGCAAACAAATCTGTAGCTCGCTCACTGTACTCCAGAAGGAAGATTTGCTAAATCTCAAGACTCTCAGTTTTCAGAAGCAGATGTCAAAATAGTGACATACGCAATTACTTAGTAGACAGAGTATTTTAACCTTGCTTAAGTGAAGGAATTCCAAATAAGATGGAGACTTTCACCCCTTCAGCCCACTTATAAACAATTGCGTATGGCTACATACAAAACTCTATGTTTAAAACAAGCTTCAGCTCGCTAAAGTCCTTTTGCTTACTGCCATAGAAAACTCAGTACTCTCTCATTGAGAAATTCAACTCAAAATAGCATTATTTTAGGGAATTCTACCCCTAACTGCTGGGGCAAGCAGCATGGTGATAAATTACATGTTAGGGTACCAGAGAATGCACCATACTGATGATCAAAAAGATATTCCATAGCATACTTAACATCAGGTTCGTCGGTGCCTACAGATAAAGTGGTAGTCTTTCACTTCATCATCTCTAGAGTAACAATACTCTCTCTGGAGTGAATCAAGACACAAATTCTGGATGTTCTAACATACATTCACAGCTTTTCCTTCTGTACAGCTCACATCAACAGAGTTAAAGCTGTAGTTTATACATATGACCATGGAGTGGCAGCCTAGTAACAAAAAAAAAAAAACAAAACACAAAAACCACACCAACAACCAAACCTGAGGTATTTGAAGTTCCAGAAGGCAGATATTTCCTAATAGCTTGAACTTTGCAGTGGGGTTTCTAAACATCAGAAAAGAATGAATGAGGCACGAATATTCCCCAGAGAAAAAAAATAAAAAATGAAGAAGAAATACGTGGTGTTGATAAAAGCCTACTAGTAACAGGAGGCAGAGGAGAGAGACTGAAAATTAGGTGACAGAGGGGGTCAAATCACATGCCTGCTAAAGCAAACCTGATCAAAGAGCAAGAAACGAAAGCTTCATTTATGTCTTATAATTTAAATGCTTTCTCTTTCCTTTGATACAGACAGTTAGTTCTACCTCTATGGAAGCTAGCGGACAGACCTACATTAATAGAAGCTAATTTTCAGTCAAGCGGTTTCACAGACTTTTCATTGATAAAAACACAGCCAAAAAGCCTCTGAATGCTCAAACAGTACTGCATATCTAAAAGGCCAAACAACAGCATATCATTGTTTGTTCTGTTGTTTGCCACAGCAGTTTATGTGTGAAATCAGAACAATTAGATCACTCTGTATTAAACTTTAATTTTATGTGGAATTAACTGGGGTTAGCAGCTTCAAGCACACATAAAACAGTATGTAAAGTAGCACTGAGGCTGAGGTTCCTTTGCATTTATGTAAATGAAAACTGGGATTAATTCCATTAAATCTGGTGAAGTTGTACTAGCATAAAATCAGTATGAAAAAGCATTAGCCACAGCAACTTTTTCAGAGGTTAGTTCCCAGAACTAACCAAATTATACAGCTCATTGTGCTTAAAAACATAATTATTGTATGTGAACCATATACAGTTATACTTCAAATAACTGCAATTACCAAATTTAGTTATGACACAATAAATATCTTCATGCTGCAATCCCTGATTTCTGTATCTGTGACAAGCACATGTTGCTGTTGTTCTTTGCAGGCTAAAACTAATACAAAATTGAGAAAAGCTGAGAATGAAGTGGCAGCCCATCAGTAATCAGCGTAAGTTGCACTACTCGTTCATGTGTCACTGCAATAAGCCTGAAAGTTATATATCAGACTGAAATATAGTTTTAAAACTGAAAAGCACTCTCACACAAAGTTGAAGAACCCTTTGTTGACATACTGATGTTTCTTCAAATTACTACATAACCACCACCCCCTCAAATCCATCTGACTTATTTGACTGACATTCTGTGCTTGAAGTAGAGTAAAACAGTAAATGTAAGCCTTCCCTGAGCTATAAAAATTACTCTCAATAGTCTATACTCTGCTTTTTTCTCTTCTGCATCTGCTAGTTACATTAAATTGACGTCTTCAAAGGATGAAAAAGAACATGGGAACCTCCAACCTCCTCCGCTTCCTCCTGGATATCAAAACACACTCAACGTCTTTCCCTCAACTTCTGTCTCACTACCGCTTAACCTGCTGATACTTCTATCTTTTTAATTGGAAAAAGGAGGGAAATCAAATCCTCTTTAACAACTCACACCAAATGGGTCAGTCAAGCTCAATATTTTATCTTACACAATAGATGATGAAGTAAACTTTTGGGAAGAAGATAGAAATTAGGTCCTTAACCT
Organism: Tragopan temminckii; assembly: GCA_028571105.1. NCBI lineage: Eukaryota > Metazoa > Chordata > Aves > Galliformes > Phasianidae > Tragopan > Tragopan temminckii. Next base: position 13,026,284 of record JAOWBP010002392.1, read on the forward strand.
CTACTTCCAGCAATAAGCAGTTCAGAAACATTCTGAGCAAGAGATAGTACCAGCAGTACTTTCAAAAATATGAATTACAATTATAGGACTTGTACTCCATTTCATTTACTCTCTTTTCAACCCATTTGAACTGTTGACTCACAACCACCACATTGCAATGACTAGCAATCTAGCAAGATATGCTGACATCTCTTCCTAGGTCTCAGCTACTCTCCATGTACATAATCAATGAATATACAAATACTAAAATTAAGAAACAGACAAGAGAGTTTAGCTAAGCAGACTATCACACCAAAAAGAATAGGCAGAAAACTTACCCTTAACCTGGGCTTAGAAAACAAAAAAAAAAAACAAAAAAAAACCCACAACTATAAAGAAAGGATCTTCAGAAAGCAATCTTTCCTTACTGCTAGTCAGCTCTTAAATAGGTCTAGGAGAGGTGGAGTCAGGCTCCACCCCTTCAGGCAGCACAGGTGAATTGCCTTCACTTGTGCTCCCAGGGCTGACTTATTGCTCATGTCAGGTAATCAATCAGAAGTTCAGGCCGTGATTCAGCAGTTCCTATACACCATGCCTCCCACTACAACTACCTCCGCTCTACTATGGCTTTAAATCTGTAATCAGATCACTTCACTGACTGCCCTCTAGTCATTGTCTTATGGGAATAACATTGCTACAGACTCTACTGACCAAAATTAAGGAAAAAAGCATTGTGTACTCTGACACCTGCCATTCCCATGGATCAGAAGTGACAGAACCCAAGGGATCGGCATGGAGCTATATCAGGGTGCTAGGAAAAGGTTCTTCACCAGAGCGTGGTCAGGTACTACAACAGGGTCTCCAGGACAGTTGTCACAGAAGCAACCAGAGTTCAAGAAGTGTCTAGACAATACTCTGTGGCTTAATTTTTAGAATCCAGGAGTTGGATTGCACGATCCCTGTGGGTTCCTTCCAATTTAGGATATTCTTTTGTTCTATGATTTATTCCTAGTAATTCCACTAATCTCTACTGTGGAAAGCAGAATTCCTCTGTTAGAGCTTCTCCTCCCATTCAGTGCAGATAACTTCAGCAACAAGCCTCTAGTGACTGGAACAGATGTTGCTGTTTATTTAATTTATTTATTTTACTAATGCACAGCTGCCAGGGCCAACAAATGAAAAAACATTACATTCCGTCAGGATTACGGTTTCCAGTGGCTACATGCTAAAGGACAGAATCCTTACAAGTAACTGTTTTTGAAACACAGGTGTCAAGCTTAAACTGGAAAAAATTCTCTCTTATGAAAAAAAATCCCAAGACAATAGTATTTGACAGCTTATATTTTGTAAACACATAAGTTCTTTGATGTGTAAACCACTAACTGATTCTCAGTTAGAGACAAATGTGGACAGCTCACATTGCACAGTTAGGGCATATTCCTGGAATTTTAACAGTCCAAGTTCAAAATAAGCAACATTACGCCATTGTATGGAACCTGTTGAGTCACGGCCTGAACCACTCATTGATCACCTGAAGAAAGGACTGAGTCAGCCGTGGGAACACAGGTGAAGGCAATTCCTTCTAGACTCCATTTAAGGGCTGACTGCCAGTGGGGAAAGATCTCTTTCTGGAGATCTCTTCTTTGCAGAGTTTTTTCTGTGAATTTTGATCTTTAGCTACAGGTGAGCATTCCTTCTGTTTGTTTCATTTCCCATTTTTACCACAATAATTTTTCTAGTTGTTTCAGCTATATATTGTAATCTATGTAGGATACTAACTACGTATTGTTTTCTTTTGCTTTCTATAGGTAGATAGCAATTATATATAAGTTTTCCTTCAAATTGCAGCCCTATTCTGAATTAGTTTCAAAACAAGATTTTTGCTTAATTAGCACCCACAGTCTAGAAACTGCTCTTAGTATAAAATGAAGAGACCTTTCTCTCATCAGAAAGGTATCTATTGAGGAGCTGTTGTTGGCCCTAGAAATAGTATGTTAATAAATAACTTGCCTACAAAATACAAAAGCCCAGTTTAGTTTCTCTTTAGCCAAAGAAATTCAAACTCACTCTTTTCCTTATTTCAGTATTTCTTAACCATGATTTCCTAAGCAGTAGGAAATCTTTGAAATGGGGCTCTTTTGAAACCGGGGTACTGGGTTGCAAAGAGTACAAGGCTAGGAATAGCGAGCAAGAGAATTGCAATCACACCAGCCAGCAGCTTGGAACTCATTTTTCGAAGAGAAAGAGCCCAGTCTTTGATTCTAATCCTGTTGATGCATTCTATCCAATGACTCTCAAATGTGAAGGGTTATGAATAGTTAGTTTTTGCCAGATAATAAAAAAAATAATAATCCTGTAGCAGAAATACTGAGTCACAGTTGGAATTGAGCACCAGGTGGGAAGGCAGGGCCAACCCAGGGGAGCTCAGGTGCGTGTGATGTATTTGAGTGACCAGAAGGATCCTGACTCCACACCTTCCCAGGCCTCATTCAAGGACTGGCAGTGGAGGCAAGGGCAATCTGTTGAAGCTCTCTGCCTACTTGAGCCCTCCTAAGGGTAAGCAGGTTTTTTTCTTCTTGTATGTATGGCTGATATTGTACTTGGGCTTATTCTCTGTTGTTGCAACCTGGGACTATCACCACCCTGCTTTTATTGTTGTGCTTTCGTTTGTGTTATAATGTTACAAATCACCATAGGGTTTTTCTTCAAAAATTTAGGTGTCTCCTAATGATAATTCTTGGTTCCAAATAGCCCTGACCTCCAATTCAGCAAATTGCTTAGATTTTGCTAAAGCTTCCTGTTGAGTATCTTAAAGAGCAGGGAAGGACCTTGAAAATCCGGGACTTTGTGTCTGTGACTTTACTAGGAGTCATAGCAGAGGTTTAGTCTGATTGTTCTCAGTCTCTTTCTAACTATGAGTCTCTAGTTGTCCCATGACTTTGTTGTAATTAAGTTTGTACAAATGTATCCAACTTTACTTTTGCATTATTTATTTGGCATGAATACATGTTGGCAAAAACTTAGAAAAATTTTTCAAGAAACTAAGCAAACATTTCTCTCAACTTACTTCATACTTAAATGACTTAGCTATAAACTGGGAAGACAAACTAAGGTACAATACAGATCATTAAAAAAAACACATTTTCCAGAGGAAGAGAAAGCAACCTTTTCTGTACTTCACAGGCAAGAAATACAATGTAAAGCTCTCCATCTTTGCAAGCGTTGTTTCTCTTATTTTTTCTGCAGGAAGTAGCACCTGACTTCATATCTGACAATGATAGAAAAGAAAACACTACTTTATTCTAGACGTGAGCAAGGAACAAAAAAGCAAATGCAGAGAAATAAACCACTCCTACAAATTACTCTCTGATTCATATAGATTTCTTGCCTAGCAGCTGAATATCTCATCTCCTGACTAGTACTGGTTCATTCATTGAGGAAATCAGTATTCATACACTCACTTAAAAACGCTACTTGGTAATATTTCATTGTGTTGTAAGAAAGACTTGCAGACTTATTAAATCTTTTGCTGACTGTTCTTCTCGTGCATGCAGATGGACAGTAGTATGACTAAGAGACCAGCAGCACATACGGTATCACCATTTCTTTATTTCCCTCCTACCAGTTTCCTGCAGGTGCACAGTCACGTTAGTTCAGGAAGAAATCCAGAATGTCCCATTTCACATCTGGCAAATAGGCTTAATGCAACACAGACTGCAGGATTTTCCTGTATTGTAGGCAACCTATTTCCTGTTACCAGTACCTCCGCAATTAGCATAGCAAAAAAGATGAAGTAGAGCGTTTTACAGAAGTATACAGAAGCATGACTTCGGTGTGACAAAATAGTGATGAAAGAAGGTATTAATGAGCGGGTAATCTTCTAAGGAGTTTACATGGATCATGTTGTAATTAGCTGGGAGTAGGCCTTCTGTCTGGACTTCTGCTCAGTGTTGCTATTGAGGTCTACTAAAATTCTCCCTACTGATCAGTGGCCAACTTTTATTTTTTTAATGTCTGAGATAGTTGAATGATTAAATCCAGTTTGTCTAAGGTGACTTTCCAGGGGGCAGAGGCAGAACACTGGGATGCTTTCGCACTATTGACTATGACGTGACATATGGGCAGGTTATAGGCTATGGAAGAGTAGCTTTGGCACTGTTTGCTTAAATACCATACTAGCTAATCATAGTCTGAATAGCTAGAAAAGCAGAGCAATGCTGATAACCTAATTGTCATTAAGAAACATATTATGTAGTTCTGGGTCAAAACTCTCACTGGACCTTGGAGTATAATTTGTAATTAGAAAAGCAGGACTAAGCCTCTAAAGGAATCTGCTACTGCTCTTGCCTTTGGGATATATTTTTGTTAAATATCCTTCAGCGGCATTCTTAAGGTAAGCAGTTTGCTAGGGACCAGACATAAATCTTTGTTGGCAGGGATGGATTAGCAAATCCAAAAGAAATCTATGAGAGACTGAAGAACTATGTCTAGCAACTACCCTGCAATGGTAACAGCCTTATAAAAAAAAAAAAAAAGTAGGTCTTTTTGTTTGTTTCTGTGATTAAGGTCTTTTTGCTTTAGAGAAGAAAATTTTAAATTATCAGTTGTCCTCCTTTCCAAGTAGACAACTTGCAGGATTTATCGCATAAACCCAGAATTCAGCTCTGTGTTTTCAAAGCATAAAGAGAAAAACAGAATCTGAATAGAATAAAGGCAAGTTCTCACATAACACTGAGGATAATACAGAATGTGCTTTAGACTCACACATTCAAACAAAAACCATAAAAGAGAAACAACACAGGGAGGGTTTTGGGATCATAGTTGGTTTCATATATCTTCATGTGAATGTATGTAGTCCCAGCTTACTCTTGTCCTCATGCTGCTTCCCCTTGTGCCAGGCTAAGGATTTACATGGTGGCAGATGAACCAGATCAGAGACTTGATCCATGTTATAGTTAACAGCAGAAAAAAGGGGGTTAATTTTAATCTGAATCAGGGAACTGATCTCGCTTACCAAATAGCTGTATAAATTTTCTTTGCACCAGGCAAGACGAAAGTTTAGGAAGGGACAAAATCAGTGAAGGAAGGCAAGATTATTTTTTTTAATAGCAGTGCTGACCTGTGCTATTTTAAATCAGATGAGAAATTGTAGACTGTAAGTGGACTGACTTTTGGACCAGACTGAATTAACTTATTCTCAAAATTAGTGTCAAGCTCTTATCATAGACAACCCAATCTGGTTTTACAAAGGAAAAAAAAAATTGTTACAAGGGCAGTGAATTTATTTTGTCTCACAAATCACTACTTAATAGTGGACAAAGGTGATTATAACTAAATGCCAGTATTTAATTTATTTAACAAACTTTCTTTCATTTTAAAAAGCCTCCTTAGAACAGGTAAATCTATGAAGACCAATTATGTTATGAGATCTTCCAAGTTGTTACTGTTAATAAAAGAACATATTTCAGAATGCATATTTTCTTTTCTTGGCAATCATTATGTTTTCTATAATGATCAGTCAGAAATGTTGCTTAAATACTGAAAGAGAACATTAACTTCCAATCTGTGTTTCTATTAGTTACTAGTGTGGCAAAGCATCTGTCTTCTATTCAGATAATTAAAATATTCACCTGGTATGTAGTAATTATTTTTGAATAGTATACTTAAATTGTGTGCTGAAGCAAAATACCTGCGGAACTGTATCTAAAAAAAAAAGTTTGGGGATAATTTTGAATATTAAGAGAAATATGATTTATATTCAGAATAAATATGACTTAGGTAGAACAAGACAGTGATTTATTTTTTTTTCCCCCTAAGTGCTTAAGGTATACTGCTTCTCTCTCTTAGTATGAAGATGTCAGGGTGTGGATAGAGAAAATTCTTCAGCATCTTCCTAAAGACTTAAAATGTTTTCTTATTTTCCTACTGGTGACAGAAGATGTGATAGGAAGGCTGTGGCATTGTACAGAACACAACTTGAAACACGTGCCATGTGCCCATATTCCTCCCTGTTCTTAAACAGAAGATTTTTATTCTCTAATGCCTTTCCTGGAAATCAGATCTCTCACTAAGAAGCAAATGTAGCACAGGTTTGTTTTACTAAGATGACACCCAGATTACATCTAAGAAACCTACAAATTCAAGTAGATAGCTCAGGGGTCACGTAACTTCTAGCATTTTGATGTGCTGACAGTAACTTGTTTTCTTTCAGAGAAACTAATCCCATCTATTGATTTTTCTATAGACAGTACACCTGAAACTTGTATTTGGGGAATAGAATTAAATTTTTTTGCACAAAGCATACTTCATAATGTTCAAATGCTTTTACAGGTTAACAATAGGTAACATGAAAAAGAAGTATTGAAACTTACAGTAGAAGCTTTTCTAAAAGCTGCTTTACATATGTAAATGTACGTTGTCATTTTTATCTGCAAAAATTAAAACCAGAAGTTTGTTTTTTTTTTTTTACAGAGAGGAGAAATGTTGTGGCATTTCTTCAGAAAGCATAAGCTTTCCATGGAGTAAAACTGGTGACCAAAACTAAAAGCATGTGTTTCTATATTCTCTAGTTACTATACATACAATTTGTATGGATTTGTAACTATTGCTTAAACATCACTACATATGCTGAACACTTATCCTGACGACACAACATTCAAGACCGGCATATGCTCTTCGCTGAAAACTTTCTGCTGCCTTTGCTACTTGCAACTGTCCTGTCAGTGTGGCTGTGATTGAGTTTGAGTGTTGTGCCTCTTACTGTTCTATCTCAAAGTATTTCTTGGTAGCTTAGTATGCCTTCAGAACAAAGAGGGTTTCTAGAAGGATTAGTGGGAGCTTGTGATAAGCCATCTTTACATTTCCATCTCTTCTAACTGTGTGATAGGACAGCCTATCTAATGATTAAGAGATTTTGATATAAAAGGAGTTATCTTGTATTCCTTTTAACTATCACAGGAAGAAAATAATTGTGGAGTGCTTTTTTTTTAAATGCTTAAAGCAACATTAGAAAGAAGTGAAACAGATTTTATCACTATTTGCAACAGACACTGTGGTAGAGGCTTGCTCCTTAATGACCTGCTTATGATGAGGGCGCTTGTGTGTTGGCTGGCAGCTCCCATGCTTCTGACATTGAACAACTCAAGCAGAAGCATCCTCTCAATTTCTGCTAGAGTCATCTAGGTACTTTAACTGAATTTCCAAGCTGGCATCTGTTCTACCACCCTAGGCAGGTGTTGAATGCCCCCTACATGTGAGTGAACCCAGGATCTGTGGCACAACATGGAAGCTGTTTCCTGAATGATTTGTAAGAAATAATGGATGTACTGAAGGAATATGTCTCCAGCAGAGACATTAAAAACCAAAGACATGGGCAGTGTTTAATGATCGACACTATGGGAAGGAGAACATGTTGGTAGCTCTGCTGAGCACTTCTAATGCGTTTGCAATTAGTAATGATGTTGAATTAATATTCTGAAAATAATGAGGGAGAATTGTGTTATCTGGAAACAGCTGATTCTCTCATCCTCCAAAAGCTTAGATATTAGTTAAAATATCCAAGAATTTTTCTATTTCTAAGTGTAAGGACCAGACTGGAATTAGTATAGTTTTATTTCTGACTGGATTTTTGCATGACAGAAATATTAACTCTAGCATAAATAGGTATTAATTAGTTTGTGAATAGCTGTATAGCTAGCAACATGAGTATATCTTCAATTATATAAAGCATTTGGAGAGAACGCTTCCTGAGCTCACACAGAATACCATTACACTTGGTAAATTATATCTTCATTTAAATGAACTGTTACTCTATTAGGCCAGTGTCTATTCCTATTTTGACTCATTAGCAAAATCACAATCAGTACCCTGACTGTCTAATTAATTCATTTGAAGCCATTAACAAAAAAAAGGAAGACAGCAAACCATGTTTAAGTATTCATCACAGCAGTCTCACACAGTTAAGTGAAAATACAGAGATATAAGAATTATAGCTTGCATCATTAGAGAATAATTTCTAATTAATAAGTATCTAATTGCTGCCCAGAGGAGTTGTGGGTGCCCCATCCCTGGAGGTGATCCAGGTCAGGCTGGATGGGGCTCTGGCAGCCTGAGTTGGTGGTGCCCTGCCCATAGCTGGGGATTGGAACTGGGGATTTGAGGTCCCTTCCAGCCCAAACCATTCTGAGATTATACCATTTCTACTTTTTAAGTGTTATAGGCTAGATATAAAATGCCTGCTGGTACTTCTGGTTTTGCTGTCCTTGCATGCAGGAGAAACCAACAGTGTGAAGCTAAGCATTTGCTCAGCCATTACTCAAGTGGTTATGTGAATAACCCTCGCAGAGGCTCCAGGGCAGCCCCACAGCTCCCTCCTCACACAGACCATGGCCCCTGCAGACCTGGGGGTGACTCATGGAGGAAAGAGAACCTGACAGGTAGCTGCTCTCACACTGCCACCAGGAGAAACATGCCTTGAGAACCATCAGTGCTTTTTGCAAAGACAGAGCAACGCTCACGGCCTTGTCATCTGAAATCCACAAAGAAAACACTGTACTTCCAACGTGGTGTTAGAAAGTGGCATTCTTTTATCCCTTAGGATATGTACAGAGCAACTTGTCAAGCGAGTGTGCCCTCTCAGACTTTGGGTTCTACATTTCAACACTTAACACATGCATATCCAGTATGTTGGCATACAATAGTCTCTTTCAAGGACTCATAAATTAATATCCCTTTGGGCATGCTCAGTGGTATCTAGGATTTTCACCATCAGCTTGGTCACTGAGACTTTTGATTTCCTTTCTTCCAGTTTGGAAAATTTCCATTTCTTATTAGGCCATAGTGAGAACAATGTGGAACCTGCGGAAGATGCCCTCGCAACTTTTGAGGCAAAAGACAGAAGTATTCTACTGTGACTCCGGTGCTTCTTGTGAGGCAAAACCACTGAGGTGAAAGATAAAAGTATTCTGCTATGTCCCCAGTGCAGAATTATTGGGGAAAAACAAGACCTTTCACACACTGTAGTTGAAACGGAAAGTTTTAGCTCGCCACCGGACTCCTAAGAGCCGCAGCCTCCCGGGCCGGGCTGCTCGCTCCCAGCAGCGCCGCTCGGCCTCC
>JAOWBP010002392.1:13051740-13063878 GCA_028571105.1 Tragopan temminckii
CAGTAATCAGAAATGAATGTTAGAGAGGAAGATAGTGCTCTACTTATGAAGGTAATTTTTTGAGCGCTTGGGGCTTCACAAAATGTTAATAGAAAAGAGCTCTGACACGATTTAGATTTAAGTCTTTCAGAGGGTTCCTAGTTGCAGGCTACTTAGCATGGAATTTTATCAGCAAGTAATGTGCTATAAATGATTTAAGTAGTTCTTATTTCTAATCTTTTCACCCTGTGTTATAATACATGGACTTGCTCTCGCTGTGCTGCTGAAGTTCATAAAGGATGCATCTGGCATTTTGGAGATGCATCAAGGTGTGTGTATTGCTTTAGCGACATATGAGACGCATACTCCTTTGCAGCTCAAGGCAAACAAGGAAAAAACTTGTGTGTATATCACATATCAAGGCTCTTCATTGCAGAGTTTCAGGGTGTGTCATAAAGAATGTTTTGTCCGACCATCTTGACTTATTTGACACTGCTTGTGTTTCTAGTCTCATTAGATAAGTACATCATGTTACCCTGAATTATTTCACTCAGTGCATAATTACCAAGGTACAACGATAGGTAGTAGAGGATGCTGCCAGGAAGAAATAGGAAAGTAAGACAAGCTTTGTGTTAGTAGTGACGGATGTGGTGTTTTTGTTGGTGGTGGTTTTTTTCTTTAATTTTGTCCCGTTGAAATAAAAGTAATGAAGAGTTGTCTTTCCAGATCGTAGTGGAGTTTGTGCTTGTAGCAGCCCTACTAAATGAAACAGAATTGGTGACAATTCTGAATTAAGCAGACTTGGAAAGTTCAAAGCAGCCCTAAGGGAATTCTGAATAACAGAGTTTGCTTAGTTCAGAGGAAGAAATGAAGAGGTTTTCTTTTTTTAATTCAATTTTTTCCAAGTGTGGATTGATTAAGTTGATTCTAATTGTACATGATTATTTCAAAGTATAAATATTAAAATATAAATAGAGGAAAGAGGGGAGAAAGGGTTGTTAATACGTAGGCTTACAAGATCTGATTGAATTGGAAGGCTAAATGTAAACTTGTTTATTAGATTTCGGTTTTGTCTATACGATTCGAGAATGTGAATAGACTGACTAGAACAACAGCAGAGAAGCTTTCTGGAGCTGTTGTCAGACCCGTTTCTCATTAACCAGGTGAACGCTGTGTTCAGAGCATTTGTTCTGTGCGTGGCAGTGTGGGGCCAGGGAGGGTTTTCAGGTTGAGCTGTCCTTAAACAGAGGTTGATGGGCTTGTGGCACTCAAAAGAAGGAGCAGAAGTCTGGTGGAAATTTTGCTGCATGAGCACAAAAGCTGGGTTTCCCAACGGCTGTGTCTCAGAGGTGATCTTTTGACCTGAAACTGGAGAGGAGAGCATGCCTTGCGTGCAATTTGGCACATTTTCCTGTTGGTCACACTGGGGTTCCACCCAAACCTGCACTGATACCTGTGGCTGAGAACTCAGCACCATCTGTACTGGCTAGGGTCAAAAATGAATTTAGCACAGTGCTATCTCTAGTGGCAGGTGCCCGAGGGGCAATATAGGAATAATGCAAGCATATGGCAATATCGCTGGCCACGTGCTTATTCAGTCAAAAGCAATAGTCTTTCTGTTCTGTACATTCCGCTTTTTTTTCTTTCCTTTCACAAATTTGACTAACATGTTTTAGAAATCATGTAATCTTAGGGCACCTGCTGTGGCCTGTAGAAGTGCTAACAATTTTGTCACAAATTAACACTTGCGTGGGAACAGAAGCACCAAAAGGAGATATCCAGAGGGGGTAGCATGCGGGATCCAAGTTGTAGGCATTTACATCGTGTGTCAGATACTCCTTTTTAATTTTTATAGGCCTCTGTACCTCTGCTTTAGTTTATGTTTCAGGGCTGTGAATATACATTGTCATTTATGTCAGTGGATTCTGGGGTAGTTTTTAAATTGTGGTTTGTGAGAAATAGAATTGGCTTAATGAAAAACTAGGTTGTCATCTACCTTAAATATACTATTGGGCTTTTACAAGCATCATTTGTGGTCTTAATTACATATTGAGTATTGTAAACTTTACATCAAATATTGTTGTTATTGTAAGTCTTCTAGAACTGAGACCTGGATGCTATGTATAGCGTTATTGAGGAGGAAATTTGGCGAATGTTTTTTACTGCTCGGATGAGATTAGTGAAGCTTGCCTGCAGCGCGTCAGAGTTGAAGTAGAAATAAGTTCAGATCAGATTAGTTTGATTCTGTTGCCACGTGTGTGTGCAGGTTTACAGAATGCAAGCTAAGCAGAATACTTGTTTTATCCTACTTCTGAGACTCTGTTAACTAATGTGAACCGTGGCTTATCTTAACCAAGACCAGGTGTAAGCAATTGAATAAGCATGATCTGTGGTTTGTATGTGGTTTGCAAAATGGTTTCTTTTAATACTCTTTTATGTCCATTCAATTTGAGAGCTTGGCCTTCCTACCCACTAAAGTGCAACAGTATCTCTGACAGGGAAGCTGTGCTGCTGTAGGCCAATTCTGTGTGTTACAAAGGCGTACAGCTGATTACTTCAGCCCCAAGGTTTTGAGGCTTTGGAGCCCGTTTGCATGGACACCATCTTACGAAACTTGTGTGTTAGTTTTTTGGGGTTTTATGGTTTTTTTTTGTTTTTTTTTTTTTTGCCTCTTTTGGCATAAACATTATAGTGAAAAGTCAGGGAAGGTCTTACACAGCCTTCCAGCTGTTGAACAAAAGTTGTTTATGACAGCAGATGAACATACCTTATTTTTTTGGTGAATCTTTTTGGTAATGGAGAAATATTTGACGAACACCTTACTGCAGAATGCAACTAACCTGAAACAATTTTGAAGCTTTGATCCAAAGTCTATGTTCTCACAGGTAAAATTATGGCAACTCATTGACTTGTTTGGTATTACTTGGGGTTTTACTCTACCGGTGTCTGGATTTATGTTGCAGGAATGTATAAATGTTTTGTTTCAGCTTGGAGCAGTTGGTGTTTGTCAGTTTAATCGCTGTACAATTAGAATTTGATTGCTTTCTGAAGCTCTAATCCTTCAAATACAAAAAGGGATACCAGTTAGTACTGATTGCTTTCAGTAGCATTTCTTTCACTTCGTAGTAGTTCTTCACACCTAGCGGCTACTCGCTTACATTGAGAAGACTTAAATTAAAATGATTTTTAAAAAAATCTCTTAAACACCGATGTTTAATCACTCCTAGATTTGCTGGTTGTTTTCAAGACCTAGTAAGCTTTGATAGTGGAGTTTGTTCTCCCTGTCTGCTGAAATTATATAGCTAATCAGTAAAACATTGTAAATTCTCAAGTGGCCCATGCAGGATAAAGTTTCTGTATGCCAGCAATCTAGCAGCAGAGTATTGTTGTAGGATGTGATGAAGAGGAGCATTCATTTTAGCCATGTGAACCAGTTGTTTAGATGCATCCTTGAGCAACCAGCTGCAGCAAAGGAAATGAATCTTTTAAAGAGACTGTGCTAATGATGCTTTTCCTTGTGAACTCAGTTACTTTAAAATTTGTCCATGAGTACATCTTTAAAGATCTCATTACTTATCTCCTCATTTAAGCAAAACTCTTAACATTCTGACAGTTACCAGATTCTGTGGGTGATGCTCGTGAGTTAGTAGGTTGCAGTACAATACTAGGAAAAATATGTGGGCTAATATTTCACTGCTTTGGAAATGCCATAGTATCTTCTGTGAATGTAACAGAATGTTAAAAATCTAGAACTTGATTAATTTATGAAGAGGATTATAAATTGTGAGAGCAGAAAGAACTTAGAATGAGACTCAGTTGAAGAAATCCTTTGATATTAACTTGGAAGAGTGAACGTGTGGGAAGCAGCTACAGTCCAAGACATAATATGCTGCATTTTAAGTAATATAAACAAGGATGGGCGTAGTGATGAAGTGCTTGTGCAGAGCAAGCTCATTGCCTAGAGCAGAGTGCCCAACAGCAGTTAATCTGGGAGGTGAAGCTGTTGCCCCACTGCGTTGCCTTCTTAAAAGAAGCAAGAAAAACTGGTCTGGTGCTTTTGAAAGGCAAGACAGCGGGTGAAGGTATGTTATGAATGACCCTGTTCAGAACTTCTCCATTTTCCAGAAACTGGGGGGAAAACAGTAGCCAACAGAAACTAACCACAGTCCCTGAGCAGTTACTGATCCTTTTTTAAATGAATGTTGTTCTTCTCTGCACAATTATCCTATGAGCATGTATTCCAGAAAATTTCCTCAAGCGGTAGATGGAAGTTCACCTTTTTTTCTGTCTTCTTCTGAAATGCGAACTGAGGAGATCATGTAAGTGCTTCTGTTGTATGTTTGTAATTGCTTTTTCTTTTTTTTTCTAAGGTATTAAGTAATGTGCTACTAATAATAAGAGAATTGAGCTTGTACATTCTCTTCTCTCATGTTTCTTTTACCATATTACTGTTAGCTTCCCAAATAAGTGCTTCAGTGTTCTGACACAATATGGTCTTTGAACCTAATCAGAGTGTGTCTTCACCTGACAGCTTTCTAGCAACATGTTCCAAAATCAAGAACTTGGGAAGCAGCTCTCTTTTTACTTTCTCTCCTGTGTAAAATACAGTCTTCGGCCTGGCCCTAGACCAGAAGTGAAGGAGCCTGATGTCAAGGTGATTGATATTATTCTGCTATGTTTCTGACTGCTTAGACAGTACCCGTAGTCATACTGCCTTATAGCAGAGGTGTGATGTATGGATTGGTGCTTTGCTGTTCAAAATAGAATAAGCCAAACAGCTGTGCAAGCAGTATTAAATAATTTTATAACTAATAGTCTTGTTAGCTTTTAATCCCTCATGGAGCAACAGCAACATCAATTTACCTTTACAACTGGTGTATTCAGATATGATCACAGTGTGTGGCATGAGGAAAGTTGATCACTTATGGATTGAAGCTGATTGTGCTGACCAGTCTCTTCCTTTGCCGCCTTGACAGAGCCGCAGCATGGCCAAGGCTTGCTTTCCTGGGGGTTGTTGTGTCCAACCACTCTGGACCTTCTGGCAAAGCTGTTCCCAGTACAGGCCAGGAGGGATGCAGCGACAGCTCTGTGTCATTGCAGCAAGAGCACATTGCTGGTTTATGGCCAGCCTGCTGTCTGCCAGGTCCCTGCATCCTCTGCCAAGCTGCTTTCCAGCTGGTTTGTCCCCAGCACGTATGTTCTGGTGCCTGGGGTTATTCCTCCTCAGGTGCAGGGCTTTGCATATTGAACATTGTGACCATCCTCTCTGTTCATTCCTTCTGCCTGCTGAGGTCTCTGAAGAGTAATACAGCTATATGATCTATCAACTACTTCTCCCATTTCTGTGATGTCTGCAAACTAGCATGGGAGTGCATTCTGGTACTGCACTTGTTAATGAAGATGTTGAACACTTTTGGCCTCCAGCTGAAATCTTGTTTTATCTCATAAAATTAAAATTCAATTCTGTCAATGACTAATTTCTTAGCACTACCTGTGATTCTCCCACCCCTTTCTAGTTGCTGCCTTCTTAAAGAGATTTTGAAACTGACCAAAGTAAACTTCAGTGTAGAAAATGGCCAGAATCCAGAAGTGTCATCAGACCTCGTGTGGGGCCTGCTGTTGACTTGATAATCTCTGGAGGTCCCTTCCAACCCCTACAATTCTCTGATTCTGTGATTCTCTTGAGCTCTGTGCAGTGTACTGTTAAGGTGCTTGGTAAGCAGTGCAAAGTAGATATCAAGCAACTCACTCCAAAGTAAGAAGCGTCTTCTATAAATTAGCTGTCAGAGCAGCTGCAGAGTTTCTTCTAATTATTTAGCCCATACTTAGAGGTAGTGGAGAAGTCTTCCCATTAAACTACAGAATGTGCATTGTAATTTTGTTTTTGTTGTTTGTTTTTATTTTTTAAACTGTAATATGCCATCTTTCCTGAACCTCTTAATAGAGTGCTATAGTAGCAAACAAAAGCAATATGCATCTTATCTTATAACATAGAATAATTTCTTGAAATTATCTAATTATCTGTGAGAGAGCAGCTGGAGTGTTGATCCCTGTGAGTGGGATTCCTGCTTGCCTAAGTCAGAAGTGAGATGATGCCACAACTTGAGCAGAGGCTGCAAAATCAGGATGTTGGTTGTGTGAATGACCAGGTGGTGACTTCAGAGCCTCCAAATTGCTGCCCAAGATGCTGGGCATTTTTTACAAACAGTAGCCAAATTTATTTTCTTCCAATTATCCCTTTTTTTTTTCTTTCTTTTTTTTTTTTTTTTTTTTAAACAGGAGAGCAGTGTGCGCATTTCCTTCTTCCTAGGTTGTGTAAACAAGCATCAGTTACAGGCCCAGGTGTTAAGGCATTTTTGGAAGACAGCTTTTGTGTAAGCCTGGAGAACAGTGGTTAGGTAAATGCACATCTGTTGTGGTTGAATTTATGATTTACCTCAAGTCTGACTCAGCATCCTTTCCCAGCTCTGATTCTTGCACATTTAGTAGCAGAGGGGTGTTCATAGAAAAACAATCAGTGCCTGGGTATGCTTGTTGTCACATGGATAACTATTTGCTTGCTCATATGCTTTCATTTTTTACTCCATGTAGTCTTAAAAGCAGCTTGTACTCCTCAATCTGTCATTATTTCTAATTTATCACTATTCTATTGCCATTCATCTATCATCATCTATCTCCATGATGCATGGTACAGAGACATGATAAAAAGGTTGAAAATGTATCTTGGCTTGCAGAAAGCTGGGATTTTGTTTCTAGTACAATAAGAGCAGCTTCTGACATATTGCACTTACACTAACGTTTCTTTATGTTTCAATTACATATAGTAGTGGATGCTTCTTGTGTGCACTTGCTATAATTTTTCTTTTTTTTTTAGCTTACATCTCTGTTGTGATAAGACATTGCTCACAACGCATCCGTCTCTATCTGGGTTTCAAGGACTTGCACGCTTTTATTAAGCTGCACACACAGGTCTGACTTGTGGGTGAAAGTGAAAGGTAAAATGAAATGGCTATGGAGATTTTAAAACATGATTTCTGCTGAATAATTCCCCAGAGAAGTTATGCAGTTACTTCAAGTGAAAAATTAACAAGTTACAGTGCTTTGCATTTTAATAATGCATAGGAAGGTGAACCTGTGCCTTTTTTTTTCCTGTTCTCTCATGTTTTCATACTTAAAAATTAAGGGAATAAATGGCGTAAGGTTTATTTAATACATTCGTTATTGTTCAGTTATTATTGACAGACACTCATTTCTGAAACCATCATTTTTATGTACAAGCTGTAGACTCTTTGTATATGATGCTTGTAGGATTTGAACACGAAATTAGAAACACCTGTTCAGTAAATCTGCTTCCATATTATTAATTCATGTGTGCAGCAGCTTGACTCTGAACAGCAAAATGTATTGGGTTCTCTGTGTACTGTGATGCATGAGTATGGGTGTTGGGGGTGGGTTATTGCTGCTTCTTGTTAGATTGTTTTTTTTTTTTTTAAACACTATTGTGTAGTATAGAATGTGTTGATTAATGGTTTGGTCAATGCAAATCAGAGCAATCGATCTTTTGTTTACCACCTATAGTTTTTATTTAATTCTTTTTTTAAATAAGTAAACAAAAACCATTCCTTTTGTTTCCTTGGGTTCTGCTGTTTCCATCTCCTGCCCATTCATGCTTTTCTGATGAAACAAATGCTGTTCTGCAGGAATGATACTCAGTGGAATTGGGTGGAAAAAAACTGAGATTACTTCTGGCTGGACTAGTCCTTTAAGCACCTCTTTTCATTTTACCCATCTCTATTTTCCTGTTTTATTTCTATAATTCACATCGTCCATTGAGCAAGATGGCAGGTTATCTGCAGTGCATTAGCTGACACCAAATGACCGCACAAATGAAAGCATTATTCTAGATATACAGGAATTATTGTAAGAGAACTGTCCTGATCATTTTTGTAGCTAGTTTTGAAAGAGTGGGAGGAATGCATAGACACAACTAAAGCATGACTCAGCTATGTGCAGGATATGTCAGCAGCAGTAAGGCTGCTTAGTGAGTCAGGACAGGATGTCTGGCAGTTAGAGAAGGTGCCAAAGACACCTCACTGTGAGGGCGGGATGGAAGGGAAAAGGGCATAGTTCATTGCCCTGGGGTGTTGTTGCAGTGCACAAAGTGGGAAGATGCTTTCTTCCTTTTAAATACCTGGCCTTGAGCTGAAACTGCAGGTTTTGCTCTACTTCTTCAACTTCTCTGCTGTGTTTAAAAGCAGCTGCCAGTGTGACAGCGTGGCTTAGCTGATGGTTAAGTTTATGAAGGGTTGCTTCTGTTCTCATGCTGTTGGTGGAGGAGAGTAGAATGAAGGAGGAGTTTTTCTTGGGTAATAAAAATAGAAATAGCTCTCACATCCCAGCGTAACTGCAGATTCTTTGCATTGGTTGTTTCATGTGGACTTGGTGATTCATCTGATCTCTTAGGATGCTCTTGTAGGTAACATTTAGTCAGGTACTGCAACACCTAGAAAGCAAACACGATTCTCTGTATCAGATGTTAGCTCTTGTCCAAAGTGATTCTTCAGCAAAGTGTTCTGCATAACTGAAGTTTTGGTGCTGTCACTTAAAATTAAGCACTTGGAGGGCTAAGACATGGAAAAGATTTGGAAATGCTTGAGTTTTGTTTTTTTTCTGCCCTTTGACTCTCTCTTCACCCCAGTGCGTAAGGTCTCTGAAGCTCCCCATGTTCAAGGACCTATTTCAGTCTACTTGGGCTTTGCAGTGAGTGGGAGCAAGTTTCAAATCAGAATGATGTACAAGAAAGTAACATAAGGCACCACAGGATTCTTGAATATCCTAGAAGTGAAAACACTGATGTAATATGCTCTGTTTTTACAGTCAGTGTTAACAAAGCGCCATTGAGGTAGTAACTGCAGCACTGAAAATTAGATGTGCTGCTGTTGCCTTTAATGCCAATTATGTCTTTGTCAGCTAGGCTACTTGCTGCTTGTTAACCTTATTACGTGAAACTGCTTTAGAGCTGCCACTCAATTCCTATGGTTTCTTTAAAACAAGTTTTAAATTTAACAGAGCCAGAGAGAGTGCGATTTTTACCTTTTTGTTCTTTTTCTCAGGGTACTTTCTCTGCTCTCCAAACGTGTTGCACTCAGCAGGTATGCACATGTGGGCATGTACAACTGTAGTAGAGGATGACTCAGTAATACACTGCAGGCCTAAATTTGCCTTGCTGACATCTAGAAATCAGTATTGTTTACAAACAAGAATTTTTAGTTGGCCAGCTTAATGGGGATGTGCATGACAGGTCTGTTTGCAATCTGGATGCAAAATCCTTTATAGTGAATTAAATGCAATTGTGTACACAGAGGAGAAAAAAAAATCCTGTTTTGAGTTGTCTTTTGTATATACAAGTATTTTCTCTCAAATCTTCTTTTAAAGATAAGCAATATCAAGATTTCACACTTTGCTTTTTTTTCTGAACCTGTAACTCTGTGTACAGCTTTAGGGATTTCATGCAGTTGTTTTATTTGGTCACTGAAAAAGCCTAAAATAAATCTTACTTATTATGCAGTTTGCTTCATGTTTGGTCATATAATTTCATGATTTGCACAGTGCAAACTTTGTGTGTAATATGTGTTGAACATAAAAATGTTAAGTCAAGTCACGATTACATGTATCCAGATGATCTGGGCTGTGGAATATTTATGCTGTAGAACCCAAAATAACTTAGGTATGCTAGGGATGGTGTGGCGTGGCTCAGTGCTGCAGAAAATCCTGCTTTAATGTTTCCAGAGTCAGTTTGTGTCTGGTAATAGTACAAGCAGTTCTGCATGAAACAGAGCCAAAATGAACAAACAGTTGCTGTCTCTGTATGCAGCCACCTTGCACACGTGTTCCTGGAAGAGGAAGCACTGGGAGGTTCCATGCTGAGATGGCTGTTCTGCCTGAAGTTAGCTCAACTTCATCTGTTGTCACTGGTAGCCTTTGGTCTGCTGGATCTAAGCTGGTGTGCTGTAAAGCTACTTTATCACACTTGCTTAAATTATTTGAAATAAGAAAAGCAGACTCCTGTTATTAAGCAGTAGTCTCGCTGGAGAGCAGCATAGCCCAAACACTGCAATATTTCAAGAAACTGGTCTCTCAAGATGAATTTCTACTTGAGTCTCTGTTACGGTAATCTACTGTGTTGAGGTTGGCTACGATTATTGCCAGTAGTATAAAAATGTCTGTAAGAAAGACTTACTTGGTGCCACTTCCATGCAAGTGAGTAATAACACAAGCATGAGGGCGGAGAAGGGTGTATGCCAGACTTATTTTCCATTAAAAAAAATAGTAGAAGAAATTATTCAAAGCTTTCTCTTGCATTGAAATTCTTTAAGTGGAGTCTGTGAAGAATTAAAAAGATCTGGAGAACAGGAACTGGTTAGAGCTGGGCTGGGTTAGGTTTGTACTTAGGTCTTCCTTTTGAGTTCATAGAGAGGTGTGTGAATACAAGACTTGTGCCCAACAGAAAAAGGGCTCACAGCAGCCAGAAGTGAGAGAGAAATCCACCTGGTGGTAAGAGCTGGTCGACCCAATCTGTCCCTTCTTTTTCCTGACCTGTCTCTGTGTCTGCTGTTGGATGTGTTTAGGGAAAATATCCAGAGTGCCTAAGTTACTGTATCTTAGGTTAGGGATAGTAACTGGCACAAACCACTCTGATCCCTGCCGTCATCTGCCACCTGAAGTACATGGCAGGCTGTCACCCAGAGTATTGCTCTTCTCTTATAATGGTAAATATATTGACTGTTAAAGACTACAGATTTCTGTGTGAGTGCCATAGTTACTGATGTTTAATATTTCATGTGCACTACCTCTTGTAAGCCCACAGCGTAGAACACTTAGGAATGGAGAATGCATGTTAAATTAATTGAATAATTATTAAAAAAATATAATGCAGGAAGCAATGCGTTTTGTTCTGGCCAGAGCACATCTCTTAAGTGGGATTATGTTTTGCCCCGCTTTGCAGGGGAAAGAGGATGTGGACATGCTTTTTAATAAAGCATTTTAGAGTGTGTTATTCTGCTACAGGCTATAGCCTTCTTGCTTCTCTGTATTTTCTTCTGTACTTACACTGTTGTTGTTTTCATGGCCACAGATATAGCTGTCTAACATTCAGTTTTTCAGCACCTACTCTGCTGTTAATGAATGTGATCATTTACACAGTGTCACTGTAGTATTGGCACGCTAAATAATTTAGTGAGCTGTGGCAGGTAGATAGCTCTATGGTGTCTGTGTTACTATGGCAATATATTTGCTTAATGTAAATATTAGTCATTCTGACCATATGAATCTCAGCTTCTGACATTATTAGCTGTATTTGGGAGGTAGGAATCTTTGTATCTGGAAGAAAGGTTGTTCTGGAAATAGTAATAGTTTAAAGATTATTTTCTTTTTTCGTAATTCCTTCTGCTCTCTGACTGAACTACATCATCTATTGACTGTAATGAACAGAGCAGAACGTTTCTCCTATTTCTTTATAATAGATCTGTATTACAACCACGATCAAGAAATATATAACTGTATTCTGATTCCCTAAAAATTCAGCTTACTGAAATGAACAGAAATAGGGTCTTGAGGTCCATTAACTTTGCCTTTGGTCACAGAGTCACAGCAGTTCTAGAAGCACAAGAGCTTAGAATCAGACATGGAAGGAAAATTCCCTGGAGTACTGGATCTTGTCTGTGGCTTGAAAACAAAGCTAGGCATGAAGGGCTCTTCTGTTACCTTTACAGGTAACGTCAGATGTAGAATTTATCAATAAATCTCTCATTTGGTAGAAGATTGATGTAAGCGATATGTTAATAAGTTTACATTTCTTAATTTCTTAATGCACATAGTTTTCTTGTCCCATTTTGTGGATGATTTCCAGAGAAATATAACTACCTTCTGCAAAGTCTTGTCTTTAAGGCCAATTCATTCCTGATTCTATGAATTACTCTGTAATGATCTGCCAGCACTTTTAAGGCAGTAAATAAGAGTGATTTTAAAAAAATGTATCTTTCTGCTAACATATTTTTTATTTTTATCTTCTGTGTTTTATACTGTACGATATAGGCACACAGTTTGTTACTTGGCAGTCTATATAGGACTTCCACCACTTCAAACCACAGATATTAAATG
>JAOWBP010002392.1:13081495-13096306 GCA_028571105.1 Tragopan temminckii
CAAAATTTGCTGTTGCTTTCGTGGCAGTCTGTATGTTTTGCTGTTTCAAGAAGATATGCTCTGCAGAGCATACCTGCAAAGAGCAGAGATGTTTGCTGCGGGGTAAAGATAAATATGTTGTAGGATACATGCATAGGAATATCTACTGTATTGAGCAAAGAATTGCTTTACAGAGTGTGGCATCTTATGTTACAGAAATTTCCTGATGTATTTAACTAAGCCTAAGAATATCCAGGTCTTCTGGGATCCTAATGGAGAGGGGGAAAAGCAGAATATTTCAAACTGCACTCTAATGAAAACAATTCCTCTGTAATATACATGAGCTGTAGGAACATGTTGTGTGCTTACTGTCTTCCTAAACTCTGGAGGTTTTTTTTTTTTTTTTTGCTCTGACATCAAATTAAATTAATCACCTAGTTGGTTTGCAAAGAAGAAAAGAATATGAGTTTGAAGCTGATGGAGGGACAAAAAAAAGTGGAAACTGTGCAACACAGAAATTGGCTCTTGAAGTAATAATATGTTCTCTTAAGCCTCATAAATATCTGGAAGATATCAGTCTTCATTTCATTTTTAACTTTCTCTTGCGGATTTGAAACTGCTTTGATACTCAGATAGCTGGGATATTAAATAATGGATGAAAAGAAAGTGCCAATGTTTGGTCTTATTCTCATATTCCTTTAAAAATGACATCTCAATTTACTTGATTTTCAATACATGAAGGGTTTTTTTCTTTTATGTCCTTTTTTTGGATTATAGTCCTCTGGTGTAGATAGAAGTACATGTTTCTATCTGCATATGATATTCAACAGTTATTTCCAACTCTTTATGGTATGCTTTCTGACAGGAGCATTTAAATATTTGCAATTGTATCTATTCTTCTGATACTGTTTTTAAAAATATAGAACTAACTTGTGCTTTTTTACTAAAGTAGTCTATTCAGCATTAGTTATTAAGGCACTCTGAACACAGTTGTGTTTACATGACAGAAACGTAATGGAAACATATAACTGTATGCATGAGCTTACTGCATGAGCTTGACGTATATTTGAATAGCACCTTTGTTCAAAAGGTGCTTGAGAATTCTCTGCTTGAGAATTAAAAACTATTATATGAGGAAAAGTCTAAGGTGGTGGTCACATGTAACATGCTTAAAAATTTCCATCCTCCAACTGAATTGAAATGAGAAAAGATTTTTGTAGTATCATGAAGTAGACTCTTTGTGTGCATGTATGTGTGTGTGTGTGTATATAGATATACATATAAAATTTGATGTATATAGATGTGCTTTGTTTTGTGTTTTTTCTTAAACAGAGTCCTGTGGATGCCGAAGCTCAAAACGGGATATTGATCTCTTCATGATGCTTGGGCACCTTTCACTAACAACAGGATTTTCAAAGGAAATTCAGCATGGCCTAGTGGGTTGACCTTTGGAAACTTTATAATGTCCTCTGGAACTAGTATCAGAAAAAATCGGCAGGGTCTGAGCCTGCAGGGGGTTGACCCGGAAACTTGTATGATAGTGTTTACAACACACTGGGCACAGGTAATGCTACTGAGTTTTACTGATTTGATGTAGATTTTATTAATGGGAATTTGCTTCATTCTTACCTCTGGGGTTATCCTGAGTTTCTGAGGAAAGCACATCTTTCATGCAGAACATGACATTGAACTGACTGCTGCAGAAAGGGGCAGTAGTGTTTCTGAGATATTTCCAGTGTTAAAGAGGTATTGTTCAAGAGCCATTTTTTGCCACTTAAGTGCAGTTAAGCATTCATGTTGGGGCAGAAGCTGTTGTTCCATTGTGGTTTTGTGGCAGTTAGCCTACACAAAAGGACTAAATGCAGTGGCTTTTTCACAGATAGTGAGCTTCATTTATTGCATGCAGAACAGAATTTAATGCAGGGGTTTGAGTGCTGGGTTGATAATTATTACTCAGTCTTGAAATGTATATTGAATGTTGCAAGAGTTCTGGGGCAGTGGTGACCATTTGATATCACTGAAGATGTGGCAAAGAGAGATTAGCTGTGTGGGCTTCTTTACCACTGTGAACCACCTTGCAGCATTGATGCTCTTGAGCTCAGTTACTTGGCATGAAGGGCAAGCCCTTTGATTTCAGCTCTCTCTGACTGAGAAGCTTATTGCAAATATTAAAACTCAATTTTTCAAGTCTTAAGAGATCTTTGTTTTTTAATGCTTAAGAGAAGTCCAAGTTTTCAGCAGCAAGACAAGTGGCAAATTTAGGTCCTTATAAAAATGAAAAAAAAAAAAACAACTAAATTTCAGTCTAGGATATCCAAAACATTTATGTCTAGAAAACTTGACTGACAGAAACTAGAAGTACAATATATATCATTTTGTTTTAAGTTCTGTGTTACGAATTTTGAGGTCTTTTTTCCCCTTATGTATATAGCTAAGTGAGTATTTTTGAATGTATGTTCAAATGATTGATCTGCCTTTGTTTATTTTTAGGTTCTAAAAATCTTAGAGAAGCATGATCCTTTGAAAAATACTCAGGCCAAGTATGGTGCAATTTCACATGATGAAGCCAGCACTGTTCAGAATTACGTGGAGCACATGCTTTTCTTACTCATTGAGGAGCAAGCAAAGGATGCTTCGATGGGACCCATTCTAGAGTTTGTGGTCTCAGAAAACATAATGGAGAAACTTTTTCTTTGGAGCCTGCGGCGAGAGTTCACTGATGAGACAAAAATTGAGCAACTCAAAATGTATGAAATGCTGGTAACCCAGTCTCATCAGCCTTTGCTACATCACAAGCCGATCTTGAAGCCTTTGATGATGTTGCTAAGCTCCTGCTCAGGAACAGCTACTCCAGCAGTGGAAACAGAGCTAGTTGTCCTCCTGAATCAGCTCTGTTCTATAATAGCCAAAGATCCTTCCATTCTAGAACTGTTTTTCCACACCAGTGAGGACCAAGGGGCTGCCAATTTCCTCATATTTTCCCTCCTGATTCCCTTCATTCATCGAGAAGGAAGAGTAGGCCAACAGGCTCGTGATGCGCTGCTCTTCATTATGTCCCTGTCAGCAGAAAACAACGTTGTTGCAAACCACATAGCAGAAAACACCTATTTTTGCCCAGTAAGTTGTTCTTGCTTGCTCTTCAGTGTTAAACTAAGCATCTTTATTCTTCTTGTCCTGTTCTGTCTTTTCTGATAAAGATGTGTTGTAACATACTACTTCTTTTATTTCTGCTAACAACTGTTTTGCAAACATAATGCTGTTTAAGCCAGACCTGACTCCAGATGCAGTCTTGCTGCTTGTTTCCATACCAGTGCAGTTCCTTTCCTCTGGGCCCATGCAAATGGACCCATTTATTTATTTATTTGCAGTCAAACAGTGAGTATAATTGGAAAACGAATAGGAGTACAGCAGAACTCTTCAGAGAAGGAATCTGATCTGGCTCACCCTAAAGACCCTGTAAAATTTTTGGGAGTGAAGGGAGTAGGAGAAGTGAACCATGTTTTCTCAGGTTCCTGATTCTGGTGGCAAAACTTGTTTACATCAATTATGTATACCATACTGTAACGTCAGTTGATCAGTCCTGTAAATGGGAGATTCGCTCTTTGTCACAGATCTTGAGGTTCCAAGCGGCCGTCTTGGCCGTAACATCATCATACTATGTAGTCTGTTAGAAAACTTGGTAGTAATGTTGCATTGTTAGATCTGGCGCATCAGTTGTACTTCATGAACAGAATATATTAGTGATTAAACAAATAAATTTTCTAACAGCATTGCACTATTGCACCTGCTTCTTCATGCATGCTCACAAAAGTTGCTTTGAGATCTGCAGTGGATGGATTCAAAACCAAGTATCATTCTACGGAGAAGATGCTTTTCTGCGTTAGTTTTTGGCCTGCCCTTCTACCTCTACGTTTGCACAGTGGTTATTCCAGGCATAGGTCCCTATTTACTCTGATTACTGTGTCCTTTGAGAGTTGTGCAGGCTTGCAGCCTGGAGGAAGCCTGTAAGTTCCAAAATGGAACTTGTAAATGGCTTCCTTTGTCAGTTGTAAATATTGCGTCAAGCGTCTTGTGCTGAGAGACTCCATTTGACCCTATTTAATGGATACTGCTAAAAATATGAACTTGGTAGTTAGATTGTCCCTGAGACAATCTTGAGATACCATTATTGAATCCATGGTGTAACTTTCATAATTACATCTTCCAATTAATTAAAAAAGAAAAATCCTTTTTACACTGAAGATAAAAGCCAGCTATATTAACCTTCAAACAGCAGGGAGCCATGATTGACAATCATTCTAATTAAGATGGCCTCTTGTCAAAATGTGCTAAAATCGGACTTGTCTGAACTGTAATGAGGCTGGCCTAAGTCTGTAATAAAATTTTAATGCAGTGCCATAGAATTAGCTTGCTGGCACAAAATCTTTTTTGAGTTTGAGTGTGATGAGCTCAAGTACTGGTTTGTTCTGGTGAAAGACAGCAGTGACATTGCTGTATATCACTGAAATCAGAGTAGCTGAGCCCACATCTGCACCGCAAAACAGGTAGTACAGTCCTTTGCTGATATGGATTGCATTTGAGTATCACTGTGGCGATGATGTCTCAGGTTCCTTGGCTAATTGGTTGCTAATACACAGTCAGTCACACAATGTCTTCCATGAACCAAGACAAAGATTCTAGTTGAGAAGGTTGTTTGTAAAACAGAAAGACTTGTGGCCCAGTGGTAAAAAAGAAGCCATTGGAGAGGCTTGTAAAAGTAGGTAAGCCTGTAGGACTGCTGTGACAATTCTAAAAAAAATCTAAAATCTAGGAATTGGAAAGCATGCTGTTTAAAGTAAAACAAAAAACCAAAACCTATCTTACTCTCCTGGGATGTGAACTCATTCATTTCTTTCCTTTTATAATGATTTTCATTGATGATTGTTATCTTCTGTTAGAACTCCATGTTGCCTGTATGTGTGTATTATTTAGTATGCCTTCTTATAAAACATGAAGAATTCTGCTAATAATTTCAAACAGTAGTTCTATTTATACCATATTTCTCTATGAAAATTCTCAAATGCTTTTTCTCTAAGTAGAGGAAATGGTTTCCATTGGCCGTGTTCCTCAGTGCTTTAGAAATGTAATTTCACGTAGAGCCATTTGCTACTTCATAATAAATATAATCTGTCACTTGTTACTTCAGTAGGTCAGACAAACTAAAGAATTTCTCACCTGAAGACGAGGAGTGATTGTGAGCTTGCTGCTTTAGTTGCAAGTAGTGTAGTTTGCCAAAAGTCAGTATCATGCTTCGAACTAAACTTCCATGTCAAGGAGAAATGCATATGGAATGCTGTTCTGAAAATCAGGTTGCTTTCTGTGAGAGTGCGTGTTGATGAATAGCAATTAAGTTCTAAGCAGACAGTGGAAAACCAAGTGTGCATTAATTAACTGATTGCAACACAAATGAAACTCAAATTCTCCATTCAGAATTTCTTCCTTCGTAGAATTTTCTGGGTTTGTGATTACAAGTGTGGAGGGGGATGCATGTATTTTTATAGGTCTGCTGAGATCCTCATGTCTTCCAGCTTTGAGTTCTACCAACACTGAAGAAAAAAGCTTTTTGATTGAGAAGAATATGATAATAGAAGTAAAGTTTGTGCTCAGTGGCTTTAGATTTTTGGTTTCCTAGTATATTTCCTGCAACTTTTTATTGTTCTTTTATATATATAGATGTATATATATACAAACACATATACGTAAAACATACTTTATATTTATATGTTTGTGAAAAAGTAGTTTCCCACAGTAATTTTTTTTCATGATATTTGCTTAATTATGCCAGAGGAAATCTTTCCAAGTTACGTGATTCTAGGAATAGATAAGGTTTAGAAGGACTGCCTTTGTCCAACTAAGTGTGTTAGCAAATGTAATTGGTTACACTTGCATGTCATCAGGACCTAAATCCCCTTGGTTGTTGAGCTGTACTTTGTCAGCAGTTTGTTTTGTAACAGATGAAACACTTGTGTTTCCTCTGGGCTTTAACTTTATGTCCATGTAGACATCAAGTAGCTGTTTCTCAAAAGAGGAAAAATTCCTTCAAGAGTCTATTGAATGACAGCTAAAAAGAATTTTCATCAGGTTGTGTCTTTATACCCTTAAAATGAGGATCATCTTAAATGTGTCCTGAAGTTGTAGAAAATTATGTCAGAAGGGTAAAAATTACAAATAATATTTGAAAAGTTTCCAGCTTCTAGTAATAATAATAATTGAAAGCTTGTTCTGAAACTGCCAATACTCAAAATATATTCAGTACTGTGTAAAAAGCTTGTTGCAAATTTGCTTTTTGAATTGTAACTAAAACTTACAACTGATCTACATGAATCAGCTATAAGCCTTAACAGCACTGGAAACAATGTCCGTGTAGTTACTTATTTCAAGTTTTTATTTCTTCCCTTTTCTTCCAAGTGAATAAGAAAGGTTGATGAGAAATTACGTGTAGTGAGTGTTTTCTCTTTTGTGACATGGACTCAACTGAATACCAGTGCCTATGAATAAAAGTCACCATATATCTGTGGCCAAAGTGAGGCTGAACTTCACTTTTGTTGATGGAGACGCTTCCCACACCATTTCTGTTTTCTCTTATTTCCTACTGAAAAAACTTCATGGATGCATACGTAAATGGTAACATGCAAATCACCCCCATGTAACAGACTATAGAATATGACAGTGATTGCTTCTTCTGGAGGGTTTGAAGGGAAATGTCATTTCTGATAAAGAATGTAAGACAACTGCTCTTTCCCATCTCTTTCTCCCAGATACCAGCTCCTGAAAGAATTATATTATATAGAAGACTCTTTAAAATACTCATGTTTTTCTGCCACATAACTCTTTCAGGAGGAAACTAAATTAATCATAACACTCTCTCCTGTTACTAAAACTAGCAAGAGAAATGACTTGTTGTGTGGCAACGCTATTGAAACAGATGAACATTTGGGAAGTTAACGTATTTCTTTTCTGTTTTTGAAATACAGGTGCTGGCAACAGGGCTAAGTGGCCTCTATTCATCTTTGCCTACAAAGTTGGAAGAAAAAGGAGAAGAGTGGCATTGCCTGCTGAAAGATGACTGGCTCTTGTCACCTGCCCTTGTGCAATTCATGAATTCTCTTGAATTTTGCAATGCTGTGATACAGGTAATGGAGCAAAGCTGGAATAGTGGTTTTATAAACTCTGCAGTTTTTTTGAATTAGAGAGTTTATTTTCATTTATTAGTTATACCAACAGACGTTACTTATAAAGGGAAGGCTTTGTGCTGTTTGTCCCAGTTATAAGGATAAATTGATATGTTTTTGATTTTCAGATGGCAGATGTTAATGAATTCAGCATAGTTGTTCTGTCTCTTGATATTTCATCACATAAATGGGAACATGTTCTGTATTTTCAAAAACAAACAAACAAAAATCACCCAAAGTGTTACTGCATTTTAATGCCGCTGTTGACATGGAAAATAAATGGAATGCTTTTAGATATGGGGGAAAATAGTCTTTATATATTTAAGCATTAAAAAAACATTCTTTATATCTTTATATCTCACAATAGTATACAAAAGAAAATAGTCTGTTTAACCTTGCAGTGCGCACTGCATTGAAAAGAATGAAGCAAAACACCTTAAGCAGAATTTAGCTATCTTTCTAGGAATATAATTTCATTGTAGATTGGCCTGTATAGAATCCACTCTGTGTTCCTAATGATTATTTCTTGATTAGGTTTTTTTTTTTTCCTCCCTCTTTTTCTGGCTATAATACCTTACTTTGTATTGCTTTTAAGGATATAGAGACTTATAGAGCCCTCATCCAGTATTTTATTTATATATGTTGTAACTTCTATACAAATAGTGGATATTTGTGTTATTTGAAGAAATGGCTGAGTAGGATTGAAAATTGAGTCACATTTACTTTTAAGTAAAAGATACATTTTAGTGAGATGTTTGCAAAATATAATTGCTGCTGGGAAAGTAGTGCCTCCTGTTTTACTATGTTGGCCACCATGTCATAGGTGGATGTTGGTGGTACGGCAGTTGAGGTTGAACCTTAATGCTAAGATTCTGTTGTATTTTGTTGCCATGGTGGGTGGTGCGTTTAAGGAGTGACAACAATGATCTGAAAGGCAAGCTGGGTTCCAGATGGCCATACACAGCTTTCACACTACAAAATGAAGAGCATCTCAATCAGTTCATGCATGTGAATTGTCGGGTTGCAACCAGGGAACTGAATTTTGGATTCATTGCATTGGAAATCATGGTGGCAACAAAGTTTGTGCCAGATGGATCTCATGAATATTCATGCAGGAACACTGTGATCTTTAAGGTCTTTTCCAACCTGAGCAATTCTGTGATTCTATGGCCCATTGAACCAGTATGAGACCAAAGTTTACAGTTTCCTGGATTGCATCGTTACTGATGATGGGATGTGGTGTCAACACTGTGAGCTGAAGTCAAAATGGCAGTCCACAGACTGGTGATGTGTGATTTCCCTATCAAAGAATAAGTTCAAGACGTGGCCCTCAGTGAGTAACAGGATGGGTAGTGTCTTTCTGGGTAGGAATGTGGTGATCCTTCTGGATTTCCTAGAACTGGGACAGACCATCAGCTCTGACTGCTGCATTGTGTCACTGACTAAGCTGAAGGCTTGAACTTCCAGGGTTGGGCCAGAGAAGCAGACAGCCTTTTTCTTGCAGCATGACAACACCAAGTCCCATGCCAATTGGAAGACCATGGAGCAGATTGCCAGTCTTATCTGGACTGTCCTACAACACCCTCCATGTATTCTGGATTTGGCACCTTCTGACTTACATCTCTTCAGGCCAATGAAAAATGGACTACATGGGCAGCATTTTCCTGACAACAAGATTGTTACAGCAGCAGTGAAACAGTGGGTCACTTAGGCTGGTGCAGATTTTTATGCATGTGGCATGCAGGCTCTTGGTTGTCGCTGATGAAAATGTATAGCTAATGACTACTGTGTTGAAAAAGTGTTGGGTAGCTGAGAATGTTCTGTCAAATAGTGTTACTGTGCTTTTTGTTGTAGTATCCATGGAAATAAGTAGGAGGCATTACTTTCAGCACAACCTAAGCAACTGATTGACTATTTAAACATTGAACAAATGAATAATAGCAGCTGTCATTGTTTAAATGTAATATACAGTTTTTTAAAGTTTATAACCAATGTAATATACGTTTTGTTTTCATTTGTTTTTTTTTGTTGTTGGTGGTTTTTCTGTTTGTTTTGTTTTTAATTTTTTTTGACAGTAATTTGGAAAAAAATACACGAATAGTGTGTTCTTAGCCCAATAGCTAGAGAGTACTTTTGTTTACTTACTATTGAAACATAGGTAAACAGCTGTTCTGTTTTTTCTTGTTGTAAAAGGACAAATGAATCATGGCAAATCCTCCTCCAAGTGACTCTGACAAGGTTGCAAGAATTAAATTTAGAATCTCAAGTATTCACTTGATGCATGGGCATGCAGTCTTTGCTGTTTGTCTGTTCATCTTTGTCAACCTGCAGAGAGATTGAAAAGTCCTGTTCTCTAACTTTGGCAGGCTTACTCTAAATAAACACCATTGCTGTATTTTCTTGGAGGAACAAAACATTTTTAAGAATCCACATCGTAGAAAATGTTTGTATGGTGGATAAATGAGCATGTGTTTTTTAAATGGGAAAATGTTTTGGTATTGGACAGAAGTAGTATCTTCCTTGTCTTGTTTGCAGTCTCACTGGTATTGTTCTCTGTTTTTCTCTTCAATCTGTCTTCCCCTTAGGTGGCACATCCCTTGATACGTAACCAGCTGGTGAATTACATTTACAATGGATTTTTAGTGCCAGTAATGGCTCCTGCACTCCATAAGGTCAGTGGTGAATTAATCTGAATTAACAACAGGCAAAAGCATTGTGCATAATGCCCATGTAAAGACACTACTGAGTATAGTATCAGTAGTGAGTTCTATATAAATGAGTGAATGCTTTCTTTCCATACTATGTAGTTACATTATACCAGTTATTAAGCAAGAAGTGGATAAAAAGCATTTAAGATCCTCTAAAGCAATGAACAAAAATATTTTTGTTGTGCCAAGTTGACAAGTCATCAAAATCGATGAACTTTTAGACAGAACTTAATGATGGCAGACATATTTCCAGGAGGATTATTTCCCAAAAGGGAAATGTTCAGTTAGGAAAAAATCCTCCTGGAAATCAAGAAATATTATACTAATTTTAACTAAGATGGTAGTGGTTTTTGTGCTTCCTTCTTGCAGTTGGTAAAAGTATTTTCATCAAGTTCAGAAGAAATGGGTTTGATGTCAGTTTTCTAATGTATTAGAGTGCAGTTTATATTACTTAGAAGAAAAAAACTTCACAAAATATTCCACTCATATTGGTGAGTGAGTGTGTGTGTGTGTGTGTGTGTGCGTGCGTGTGTTAGGTAGGAAATTGGAGAATGTCATTAGCAGTCATCTTTTTTCCTGAAAAAAAGAATATCTTGTTTGAGGAGAAAAAGCAGGAGTTGCTGAGAATAAAAATCAAGACTTTTTTGGCTATCCACCAGAAGTTGCTATGACAAGAGAACTTAGTTTTTAAATGTCTACTACTAATTTTTCCTAAGCCTGCCAAGCAGAAAGCAGTACACTTGTTCAATTTATCAGTGGCCAGTGGAACGCCTTCTAGTGTAGGACTTGTCTTGGCAGTAAGTAATAAGCAGTATAGAACTGTTGGTAATTCATCAGACTTCAACCATTTGGGAACTTGAAAAGGACTGACATAAAATCTGGCTGCAATCCAGATCAAGTTTGTAGTTTGTCATTGAGATAGTTCACCACCCTACCTGGCAGTGTTTTTTTTATTTATTTTTGCATCTTGACTTTATTATGTACCGGCTCTGCAGAGTACAATCAGAAGTGATAGCCACTTTTTGGTCAAGGTTACAGATTGCAAGTGAGATGTCAGAATGCAGCCATGGGATTCTGGATTTAGTGAGTATTGTGTTTGCCTCTAAAGCACTGAAGACGAATTCTAGGGTTTTTGAATACTGCAGCTGAATACTCTCCTTATTGGTCAGTAAAAATGCTAACTTCCTATTAGTTTAAGTATTCTCCTTCTGATGCTATTTAAGACCTTTAAAATATGCTGTTCAGATTTGGATTGTTTTTTTTTTTTTTTCATGTAATGGAAATTTTGTTGAACTTCATTTATATATTCCGAAATACAATAAAATAATTTGAAAGTGGAAGTGTTGGCTGCTAACATATGTAAGCTTCGAGCCTAGGTCTTTCCTAAGCCAGTACATTCTGTTGGTTCTTTTTTCTTTCAGTAACGAACCTTTTCTTGATTAGCATAAAGTTTGACCTTTTTCTCATAAAAAATTAACTATTTTATGTATTTAAATGCCAAACACTTTCAATGAAGAAGATGGATTGCACCATCTAGTGGATTTGATACAAGGATCTCATGTCTGTGTGACCAAAAACCCATAGGAAAAGGAAACGTGTAAAGAGAGGCACCTTCGACCTCTTCAGTCTTCTTTTAATTTAACACAAAATAAATATTTTACATATTTACTTTTGGGACAGATCTCTCTGGACTAAGACAGGTGCTGTAATAGCTCTTTCATATACTTCAATCATTTGTAGTTGCCATTTAAAAAGTACATGCTGAGTTGAGGAGTAAACAAGTGTCATCCATTTGGGGACTGCAGTGTTATAATTAACCTTTTGGTTTTACTCTTTTAGTAAAACGTAGGAAAAAATCTCATGGGCCAAAGTGAGAGAGAGGCCAGGCACATCGTGGTGTTTTTAAAAACAGAAACACTTTCATTAAACACAAGAACAAAAATGCACCTTGATTTGATTTCATTATTTTCAACTTGATAAGATTTGTTTGGTATCCTAGAATATGGTATCCTTGAGTTGCTCTAACTCATTCTGGCTTATGAGTTCAAATATAGTGAATATAGGAGCATGGCATAAAAGCTTTATTTGGAAGACAGATCTGTGGAAGGTTAAAGAGGGTTTAAGAAGATGGAGAATTATTGGTGCTTCTTCCTGTTCATGTAAATCTTATTAGTAGAATTTAATTGATATGAAACAGCTGCTTCTGATTGATAACTCTCAGTGATAGGCATGGAAGGAAGGAAGGAAAGGAGTCCAGACTTGATTTGGCATGCAAGCCCTAACATCCCACACCCAATCTGTGTTAGAGCCTGTGGTTCTAACTTAATGCAGAATTCGGAAAGGACATGAGCGCTGGCATACTACTTCAGACTTGTTCTCTAAGTATTCTAATTTTCCTTCAAGTTGTACGTTTTTTGAGTGCAACATGTCTCTGCAGTGAGATGCACTTGAATTTGTTCTTTTTGAAAGGGCATCTCCCAGTTAAAAATGTATACATCTAGGAAAGACATCTTCAATGTTTTGTGTTCTCATTGTGATAAAATTTGATTTCTGTTTAAAACATCAGCAACATTAACAAATCACACTAATGTGACTTCCTGTCTGATTCGCAAATCCAATTTAGGTGATTTGAGCATATAAAATAAAATAAACCAAGCAGGCATACAAGCAGCATTTGATAAATTGTGTAGCAAATAGCCTCATTATCTTTTAATCCCTCTTGGAGCAATAGCAACATCAGGTTGCCTTTGCAACTGATGTAGTCAGATAAGAGGAATATGTCTGGTACGAGGACAGTTACTCTGTTTTGGATTGAAGCAGAGACTCCTCTGTTGTACTGGCCAGACTCTCATTCTTCTCTCTTTACAGAACTGCAGTGTGGCGGAGACTGGCAGGCACCTCTGGAGGTCATCCTGTCTAACCTTCTTGCTCAAACACGACCAGCTAGAACATGTTGCTCAGAGAAGCATGCTTTCTGTTTGCTTGCTTCTGGTTGTTTTTTGTTGTCTTTTTTTTTTTATGTCAAATTGGAATTTCTTGGATTTCATTTATTGTCGTATGGCTTTTTGTTCTTTCAGTGTGCGTCACTGAGAAGTTCTGCTCACTCACTTTTGCTCCTTCCCGTCTTTCATTTGCTCATGATGCCTGTTCTCCCAGCTGAGCAATCCCAGATCTCTTAGGATCCCCTCGTATGATAGATGCTCCTATACCATAATCAGCTTTGTTACCTTTGGCAGGACTTGCTCCAGCTTGTCTGTGCATTTCTTGTCCTGGTTATACCAGCACGCTAGATGCATCTTACCGGTGCTGGGTAAAGAGGAAGGACGCCCCCCAGCCAGTTTTCTGGGAATGCTTCTCCTGATGCAGCCCAGAGGGCTGTCATTCATCTTTGCTGCAAAAATACATTGTTTACTCATAGCCAGTTTTTTTGTCCACAAGGACTTGCACATTCTTTCCTGAAAAGCTGCTTTCCAGCCAGTCGGTTTCTAGTGTATAGTTGTCTTGGAATTATTTCTCCCCAGGTGCAGGGATCTGCATTTGTATTATTGAACTTCGTATTTTCCTGCTTCTTCAGGCTGTCAGGGTGGTTATTCTGGCAGCACAGCCATCCATCAACATTTCTGCCCACTTTTGTAACGTCTACAAACTTACAGAAGGATACACTTCATCTCATCATCAAGTCATTATTGATGATACTAAACTGCACTGGCCCCAATGTAGACCACTCATCACCAGCCTCCAGCTGGGCTTTGCATTGCAGATCACGGTTCTTTGAGCCAAGCCATTCAGTCTACGCCACTGTCTATCTACCCAACATTTCATCTGTGAGGATGTTGTGTAAGAGAGTCAGGACAGACTTCAACTGCTCTGCATTTATCCATCAGGCTGATCATCTCACTGTGGAAGGTGTGATTTCCCCTTTGTAAATTTGTGCTGACTGCTTCCAATCACCTTCTTGTCCTTAATGTGTTTGGAAATGGCCATCTCTTCTCCCAGCCTGAAGCAATGGACAATTAAACAATATTTTCACTGAAAGTATCATGGCTTTTCACAATTTCATTATGCAGTTCAAGGCTCTGAGATTTGTGTATTCATGGTCATAAGACGTCTGTAACATTTATGGAGTAAAGCAGTAAGCTCTGCTTATTGTCTGCAACATTTTAAGTGCTACAGATTGTCCTCATATATAGTAGCTATGAATGTGGCTCACTATGTGATAGAAGCAGTATGAGAGCATTGAGGATGGTGATGCATTTCTATGAGTAAGTCAGGGGTGGGGATACCAACGTCAACGCCACCACCATACACCTCTGACATTGTAGGCCAACATAATAAAAGAGGAAACATTACTTTCAGAGCAACCTAGTGTGATTTCATGGCTTAATTCAGCTTGAAAATAAAATAATTAGTTAGTTCCTGGGTTTTTCTGTTGTTTTTTTTTTCTTCCGGTTAATAAAGTTTCAAATTTGACTAGGTACCTACCTTAAAATAGTCTGTTTTTCACAGTGAACTCTCCAAAGGTTATTTATGTAGCAGATTAACTGTAGTGTGCTTGAAAAAAAGACAACCAAACATCATCTAAGTTTATGACTCCCTAATTTCATTTCTCAGAGATGTGTCCTATATATAGCGTGTTTCTGTAGCCGAAATTCATACCTGTTCTGTACTTGTCTGCTGCCGCTTTGTGTGTATTATCCCAGCCACCCACATAATGAGCAGTTGACAAATATGTTCATACCCTAGAAGCTGCACTTTGCTGAGTGGGTAGACAGCCCAGATTTGTGTTGTGAAAGTAGGAATACGCATTAGCTGGCTGCAGTGAATAGCCCTGCCTTATCCTTTGTTTGGTGTTTATTATACTTCATACTGGGGAGTTACCTCCCTTGCTGTTATCATCTGACTCTTGAGAAATG
>JAOWBP010002392.1:13110883-13134728 GCA_028571105.1 Tragopan temminckii
CTTGTCGTTTCTTCATCATGAAATTTTGTGGTGACGGGGTCAGATCGAATACGAGGTAGTGCCTTTTGCTGTTTGGTGGGTGAAGGAGATCCATTCATACGTCCCTGAGGGACCTTTGAAAGGGGAATATTACCGAGAGGAGCGTCAAAATCTTTATCTTTAGACAGACTATTTGCGGTCGTAGGGTGCGTACGAGCTGTGACAAACTCTGCTGATAGGACAGAGTTTGATACTGGGGCAGCTTTCGCAGTGGTCTTTTCTGTCTTGTGCCAGACGACAAGTTAAGTTTGTTTTCTAGAGACTGCCCAAGCCATTCAGGAATGAAATTGCTATGGGAGGGTAGAGTGTGCTTTTGATCAGTGTGCAGCTCCTTGCACTGCAGGCTCCTGATCTTTAATTAGGTCTCCTGGATACCGCAGTAATGCAAATAATAATATTAAAAAAAACAAAAAGGCTTGTCTAGGTTTTCTCATCCAAAATAAGACCTCTGTAATCTGGCTTCTTGTTCATTTGGAAAGAGGGGGGAAAACATTCGTTTGTATCCATTGAAATGCAGCCCTTTCTGGTCAGCTGTGGCCAGCCTGCCTGGCACTGTCTCTTAATTGAAAACCTCAGCCTGTTTATCCAGTCCATTTACTATTTTTGCTACAGTGGTAATTTCCTCGTACCAGAGACTAATCACATTCAAACCTTTCAATTTCCCATTATCTGCTGTCAAATGTAGCTCAAAAAATGTCATTCCTGTCTCTTCATCCGGTCCCTTCCTCCATTTCTTGCTTTAAAGGAAAAAGCAAAACAATGCCCAACCAATGAAACAGGTGAAAAAACCCTCTAGCTGCTTCCTGTCCACAACATTTTTTACTCCTAGGGTGTTCACCTTGCTGTAGTGATTGCATTGTAGCTCTTAGTGATTGCAGTTAAGGAGTTGCTCGTAAAAATGCCTCTGAAATGGGAGATTGCAGTGCCTTTCAAATATAGTAATGTTCTATTTAATTTGGAATGCTATATTATGTATGTGATAAAGGGGGAGCTTCTTGCTACAGAATCAGATAACCAGAGGTTCCCATACTCAGTGACTCAGCGGTACAGAGATACTCTCCTTGGGCTCGCAGATCTGTGAAGAAAATGTCCCATTGGTGTCTGTCCAATTTGAGGGGGCATTATCACAGTCAACTCTGCTTTCCCCTGAGTAAGAATGAATGTGATGTTCAGAAACAGTGCTTGACTTGATGGCTACAAGGAGATGAAGTCAGGAAGGGAATACTTTTTTTATTTTCTCACTAGTTTATACTGTTTCTTCCCAGACTTGCAAACTCTACTCACTTTCTCTGTTTTTTATTCTAATGATTTATTGAAAACTAAGAATTTTGTATTGGGAACTTCAAGAGAAGTGGTATACCTTTGTTAGAAATGTCTAACTTCAGCTTTATCTACTCAGATCTGGAGTTTGACTTGCATGAGAGAAACCGTGATCTACCTCTGCTTCTACTGCAACCCCTCCTGTCCCAGGGGAGCTCCCTTTGCACTGTGGTCCTCAGGGGCTCTGTGAAATTGTCCCTGTGGACACAGGAGGAGGAAGCAGTAGGTTCTGTAGGGATAGGAGAAACTATCTCAGCCAAGGGGCTTTGAGGCTGCTCCATTATGCACCCAGACAGGAGGATTTATGTACTTGCATTGTCAGTGCTTCTGTATTTCAGTGGTTGCCCTGCAACATAAAGACACAAACTAAAACTATTGTTTATTGCTGACATTTATGTGATTAAGAGTACATTTACAAATAATTTTGCTTATAAATCCGTTTTAGTGTTTTCCTTGCTTTGTGTGACTGCAGTATTGAAAATGTTTCCTTGTGATGTGACTATCACAGGTTTTGATTTTTTGTTTAGAGTAGCGTTTTTGTGGTTTCTTTACAGCACCTAATTATTTTGGTGAGACAAGAAGTCTAAGCTATAAGGTACTTCACCAGTCCTTCTGTGGAAATAAGGCACAGTGCCAGTGAAAAGGACAGGTTCTGGTGGAGCATGTCCAGAGGAGGGCCACAAAAATGATCCAAGGGATGGAACACCCCTCCTGTGAGGACAGGCTGAGAGCTGAGGCTGTTCAGCCTGGAGAGAGAACTCTGTGGGGAGACCTGAGAACAGCCTTTCAGTATCTGAAGAGGAGCTATATGAAAGGGGATGGACTATTAGCAGGGTCTGTGAGAGAACAAGGGCAAATGGTTTCAAGCTCATAGAGGGTTGATTTAGGTTAGATATAAAGAGAAGTCTCTTACAGTGAGGATGGTGAGGCACTGGAACATGTTGCGTAGTGATGTGGTGGATGCCCCATCCGTGGAGACTTTCAAGGCCAGGCTGAATTAGGCTCTGGGCAACCTGATCTAGCTGTGGTGTCCCTGTGCATTGCAGGGGAGTTGGACTAGATGACCTTTCAAGGTCCCAGCCAACTCTAAGGATCCTATGATTCTTCAGTGGTACTATTCTGATTAACTTCAAAAGGAATGAAATAATAGACCATAACATATTAGGCTAAATCCTTATTGGCACACGTAAAGCAGAATGATTATGTACATTAAATATGCCATTAACGTAACTAGCTCGCTAGTCAAATTGCTTCTACTCATGAAAGCTTTTAACACCCCTGTTAAGTCTATTTTGTCTGTTCAGATAAGTTTTGTTTTTCCTCCTTGCTGGCTTTAATTAGCATGTAGGAGGTTTGATTTGGTTGGTTATGATGATCAAAATTCCTTTCACATGCTTTTTTCCTGGATCTCACAATTTTTCTTCTGCGAAAACAGAAGCATTGGTTCCTTCTCTCTTTTTTGCAGGACCATTTATCAGCGTGGTGTTGTCCAAGCTGGAGAACATGCTGGAGAACTCCTTGCATGTAAATTTGCTGCTTATTGGGATTATTACTCAGCTAGCAAGCTACCCACAGCCTCTTCTTCGCTCCTTTCTGCTCAACACCAACATGGTTTTTCAGCCCAGCGTACGGTCACTTTATCAGGTATTTGCCCACAAGCCTTAGTTCTGCCTATTGGAACAGTATTTTTGGTGTCTCGTTAATTCTTCAGCTCTTTTCAATTTCACCTGTTGCTTTCCCTCCCATCTGAGAGCCTCGCCTCTCATTTTAATGATATTTGTGCAAAGAGCCGAAAATTCTTTATGACCATAACTTTTATTGTTAAGTCGTCTTTAATGCAGCTGGAGAGCCTGAGTGTTCAGGCAGTGGCTGCGCTGGGAGCAAGGGAAGAAAAAGTAATTGCTACTGTTGTTTTGGCAGGTGCTGGCATCTGTGAAAAATAAAATTGAACATTTCGCTTCTATGGAAAAAGACTTCCCAGATCTTCTCCTGGAGGCCCAACAGTACTTACTTTTTCGTGTGGACATGTCTGATGCCGCTGAAGAACTGCTAACCAAAGGTAAATGTTAACTGCACTCAGAGGAGTGCTGGGTGGAATGAATCATCAGTTACCTCTCTCATTTGCTACAGCATGATTAAAAGTAGGTGTGGTGCATTATACATATCATTAACCAGATGTAGCCTTCTGGCTTTAAACTGATGATCCTCAGTAGGCTGCAGTATATGGATCTATCTGGATATGCTTTGCTCTTTAGAAGCTTTTTATTGTCTTTGCTACAGAAAATGGCTGTTTAAAGGAGTAACAAAATCAGCTCTTGCTTGGCTTACTGTTGCTTTGGTTGTAAACAAACTTGCTTTCAAGGCATGAGGTGAGATGGCATGTTGGGTGATTTTATTTTATTTTTAGCCTGACCTTCAGCTAGTCATTAGTTCTGGTTGGTTTTTTGTTGGTGGTGGTTTTTCTGCGTTTTTTTGGTTTTTTTTGGTTTTTTGGTTTTTTTTTTTGGATAAATGTTAGAGAGGACAGAAGTCCAGAATGAGTTGGTTTCTGCAATGAATGAATAAGGCCTTGTATGATAGTTTGGGCTTTTACTGACGGAGATGGATATGAGCCAGAGAACTTCAAATGTGCTTTCTGGAATGAAAGAATGAAACAGAAAAATAAAAATGGTGGTATAAGTCAGGACACTTCAAGAACAATGGGGAGTTAAGCAGGTATCATCTCAGCTTTCCAGGAGACTTGTGTAATGTCTGCTGCTTCTCAAAGACAGTGTGCTACACCTGGTGAAGAATCTTATATTCCCACTGAGAAATTTCTCAAAGCAGTGAGGTGATAGGGGTATCACTGGGCACCCTGCCCTGGGGATGTATCAATTCTCAGCTTGTCGCTAAGCAAGCAGCATTGGGTGCAGGTTTCCCTTAAAAACAATTTCCCGTGTGATAGGAATGCACAGATTTTGCTGAGAGCTGTGACCACGGGGATTGAGGGTTCAGAATCAGGGTTGAAGAGAGGCTGCATTCAGAGATTTGTTCTCATGCATCATTTGGAATTACTAACAATCATCCTGCCTTGCCTTTACCACTGCAAAGTTAGTAGTATTTTTCTTAGATTTCCAGAGGTGTGGAAAGCAGGGTTTTTTATGCATCTTCTTAATTGTGTTTTCATTTTGCAAGGCTCTGAATAGTAATTTACCTAGTTTCTAGTCAGCACGGTGTGCATTTCTGAGGTTTGCAGTGTATCTAGTCAGCAAAATTACGATCTCACTAAGAATTAGTCTGTGAAAGGTGCATGCTGTAAATGAGCTGTGTATTGCAAACATCTGCAGGGTGTTAGGCTCTACATCCTGGTACCACATGCAAGGAATCTTACAGTTAGATGATACTGTGGCTGGTGTACGCGACAAGATTAGGAGGCAACATTTAGTGTCCTTTTTCAGGTGCTGGCAGTACAAACTTTTTTTAGAATGCATTCCGAATGGAAATTCATCTAGCTGAGTAAACTTGCAAGCCTTAAACTTCAAAGTTTTCAGTGCCTATTAGTTGTACCTCAGTTAAATAAAATAGTAAG
The DNA here is from genome assembly GCA_028571105.1 of Tragopan temminckii. Lineage (NCBI taxonomy): Eukaryota > Metazoa > Chordata > Aves > Galliformes > Phasianidae > Tragopan > Tragopan temminckii. The sequence goes on from JAOWBP010002392.1 coordinate 13,115,811, forward strand.
TAATTTTTGGAATTTATCTGTGCTTCCTATTTTATGTCAGTTTTCTTTTGTGGACTTTAGAAATTGCCATACTGACTCATGCAGATGATTATTTAGGATCTCAAAACAAGCCTGCTTAGTCAGACTGTCAGTACATTTTCTTCAGTCTTGCGGCAACTCCTGTAAAGAAGGTATCTCTTGACAAATAGATGGAGAGGATATAAATGTCTGGGGAACTGCACATTTGGTTCCCAGCAAGACTGGTGATGCAAACAGTCAAACTCTACTTCTTAGGGCAAGCTGGCTCACACATCAGCACACTGCAGGTCATTGCATTGATTCCTACAGAATTCCTACAGAATTCACATCTGAAAAAGAGAAACCAGATGTAGCGGGGAACACAAATGTGAAAATGAAGTATTCCAAAGCATTTGCTTTCCCTTGATAGTGACAGTCTTCAAAAGCATTCAAACAGAAAATGCCAATCAGTTATTGTCTGCTTGCGGCACTATGTGGTTTGCTTATGTGGCAGTTTGGGTTAGGGTTAGATTCGAAAAACTGTTGTGCAACTGCAACTGCAGTGCAGTGCTGCCCATCTTTCAGAGCTTTGGTAACTATCTCCAGAGCACTCACTTTTGCAATTGCATCCTGACTGCAGAAGGAAGTGGACAATCTTGATTGAAGGAAAAATCAAATCTCTGGTCCCTTAACCATCTTTCTCTGCTTTTTTGTTGTTGTTGTTGTTTGATATGTTTAAATAAAACAAAATCACAGTGTTTTTGGTTGAACTGTATCAATTTTAGTGTTTTATGAAGGGAACAGCTTAAAAATGCCAAGCTTTGACAGCTTACTAGCATTCTGATTGTGTTGGCTAAACTATTTAAAATGCTTATATTGTTTAGGAAACATTCTGAGATTGTAAGAGAATCTCTCCAAGTAAATCTTCAAAGGAAGCTCAAAACTTCCTCTTTTGATTGTAATTCATAATTTAGGTTGTTTTTCCTCCTATAGTCAGAATTTTCCACATAACTGATGTTCCCATACTGTGTCTCCGGTAGATAAAAACTTGTAGAATAACAGCATGAATGATTGATAAGTCTGGAGCTGGAAAGGTTTTTTGGAACTCAAGAAAAGTACAATTCTGTTAGATGATTAACATTAAAATTTCTCTTGAGCAGTTGAAAGTCCACTATGCTGGAGGAGAACTCCAGGCAAGAAACCAGAGTGCAGAGCTGGTGAGCAGAGGGATCCTCTGCCACGTGGAGAGAGGCACCCAGCTGGGGGTACCCCATCTGCTTCTTGCAGAGCTTTCAAAAAAAGCATCACATAACCACAGACTGAGTGGGTCTCACATCAACTGTGTGGCTTTAAGGGAAACTTCTTAAGGCGGTGATGTGGTATTTGGCTTATCTGCAGAATGAGAGTTAATATGATAGGGTTTTTTTTGGTCTGGTTTTATTTTTGTGTGTGTGCGTGTGCACTTTAATGATATGCAGCTCATGAGAACACCCACTTGTAAGTCAGACAGGATGCTATCTGGCTGCGATTCCAGGCCTAGTGACATCTTGTAGCAGTGAGTCCTGCAACTTATTTTTTTTTCCTATTTCTTTCCACCAGCGTTAGTTTTTGTCACCATTTTAGTTTCACTGAACAGCATTTAATTAAAGTGCATTCTACTTCAGGTTGAATCAAGGAGCAGCTGATTGAAATTTAAGTGCTGCTGTCTCTGTAATTCCATGCGTCCTGATGCTTGAGCCCTGATCCTCTGAACTCTGGCACCAGAGATCATATAGCTCTCAATGCTGTGCTGATCACATAGCGGTTTTAATTTGTTCTTTTTTAAAATTATTGTTTTTAAATACTTAGCTTCTTTACAGGGAGCAGAAGAGTAGTTGGCTGAGGCTAACGCTGTAGAAAAAATAAATTTTGAAAAGTTTTTTCCTTCAGTTTTTAGCTTGCTTCAAACTCCCATGGCAATTTTGATAGCTCGGCTTCAAGCCCACTTACACAATGATTCATGGGGGAGGAGAGAGAAGTGAAGTCAGAGAGATATTTTGATCCGGGGGAGGGCTAGAGTATAGGATCGTTTTAAATTGAGAAAGCCATGCTGGGACTAATGGTAGATATTATCTGTTATTTCATAAGGTAAATCCATATTATTCTTTCCCTTGACTCCTTTCCTGCCCACATATTTTTCTCATCAGAGCTGCAACTGAATAATACATAACCCGGGGAAAGATGGCTAATAAAAAATGCAACAGAAGCAGGCCATGCAGGGCTTAAAACTGTCGGATTAGTGGAGTATCTGCCAGCACAGTCTGAGTACTGCGAACTACAGCTCTGAACACAATCCCTGTAAACTGTATCTAGTTGCTGGACAAATACTTTGTGTGTTCAATATACTGAGTGTTGGGTTTTTTTTTTCTTCTTTTCCTTCCTGGCCTTAGGTAACGTCCTGCATGGCAGCAGCGTGGGGAGAGGAAGGAGCCTCTCAGAAGCCCCCCCAGCCATGCTCCAGCCTTTCCTGGGACACAAGGCAAAGAGGAGCCTGGCTCACCCCAGCCTTCCCGTGCACGTGAGGAATGCTGTGCTCGCAGCTGCCCTTTTCCCAGAGTTCTTGAAGGAGCTGGCAGCCCTTGCACAGGAACACTCCATTTCATATTACAAAGTACCGGGGGACTTTGAGGATTATTATTAGTGGGTTTTTCTAAAGTAGGTTGGTTTTATTTTTTGAAGAAAAAAAACTTTAAGAGTTTGAACTGATTATTTTTTATTAGTGCAAAGCTGCTTACGAAAGAAGGTTCTACTTCACTATTTCCTGAAAATACTTGATGTGAGAGGGAAGGAAGAGGCAGAATGCTATTCCACATTACTTTATATTGGGCCTTACAACTTTCCTCTGTGCTACATAACTTATTTGAGAGATTTCTCACACTGCTGATAGAGCAGCTCCCTAAGCTCACCTCCTTGTTACACAGGTGCCCCTCTTTACTGCCACTGACTCCTGTTGAATTTTCACAGTAGGCACTTAAATAAGGTGGACTAAGAGGGGGCAAATGTTTCAGCTTTTTTTACTTCAGAAATACTCCTCTCAAAAGCCTGTTGTTAGAACACAGTTTGTCTGGAAAAGCACTGCCCCAGCGAGAAAGTCTGGGGAAAAGAAACGCCTGCAAAATGTGCACAAAACCCTATTCTGTGAAGGGCTGTGCTTCTCCATGGCTTTGTTCTCCTCCCTGCTCTCCTTTCCTGGGACGGGGTTCTTGCCAGCACACCACTGAGAAGCCCTCCTCAGCCAGTAGCTCAGGTTTGTGAATTCAAGTGATCTTATGTGTGTTAAACCCATGACTAGCTGCAAGCAGGTGCTGGGCTCTACACATACCGCATTGCCTTATGTTGCAGACAGATCTGCGGCTATCAGCTGTTGGTCTTTGAAGTCAAATGAACTGTGTAAGTGGATGTGGACTGCAGACTGCCTGGAATTTTCCTTGCAGTTTTTCAGCATTCTTTAATATCTACTGCACTGCTACCTAAACTCTCAAGCATGCCTTATTTAGTAAGATTTGCACAAAGTACAAAACAAAATGTGTCTATGCAAATGATAATTAATTTGTTGTTTGTTTTTATGCTTATTTTAATAAGCTAAGGAACGGTATTCAGTTTCTTTCAGTAGTATTAAAAGGACAGCAGGCTGTTTTTGTCAATCATCTTTTCCCCCCATATTTTAATGGAAAATATTGGCATGCTCCTGAAAGCTGTTCTGTTATATTGTTCTTTTTTGGGGGGGTTATGGGGAAAAGTTGAATACTGTTTGTTTACTTTTCATTTAGGTGTTGACTTTTCCTAATATTGCACTTTTGGGATGGTGAGGGGAGGAGCAGGCTATTCACCAGCTGCAGAATAGGAAGCAGCAATAGGGAGAGCTGTCTGCTAGTGACTAACTGCTTGAGAAAATTCTCATCTGTGAGTAATGGGCTTCATTAGAAGAACCCAAGCATGATGAATTGGCGCATCACTACTGCATTTCATCTTATCTTAGTAGCGTAATTGTGCTTCCAGGGTGCTGTAGTTGGCTCCATAAAGAGGAGTTTCATTCAAGAAAGCCTTACATCCACTTCTTCCAGGAAAAAAATTTAACAGCCACTCCAGGAAATTTAAAGAAATGGAAATAAAAAATAACGTTTGTGTGAATTAATTCTGCTGACTGTAATTCCATAATTCTGGAAAACTCCAAAATCACATCCCAGTTTTCAGATATGCTTTTTCAGAGATTGCAAGGGAAAAGCTCATGATCTAAAGAACACTTAGTTTAAGAACAAAACAAATTAAGAAACAAAGAACAGCAAAACCACCCCCATGAGAGTCTAATTAATTACAGGTCAATTCTTGTGGACCTTGCAGTGCAATTTAAACTCCTAAAGTCTTCAGATGCCTCTGAAAAATGGTACCTTTCATGTGCAAGCTGTGAGAAGCATTCATTGTCAGACTGCTGTAGGCTATTCCAGGGAAGAAAAACCCAAAGTGTACCTCTAACAAGACCACCTCAAGAACTTCTCTGGATCTGCCTCCACTTGTTTGCTGTACAGTCATCACGTCCACCATGGTGGAAGTGTAACACTGCTTCCCAGCTGACTCTAGCGTGCTTGCACTTATGCACTTGGTGGCTTTGTTGTTTGTTTTTTTTTATTTCTTTTTAAGCACCATTGCATCCTGTAAGTCACCTCTGACCTTCACACGACTATTTCACCTCACAAGCTTCCTTGGAAGCTGGAGTCAAAGCTGTGGGTTTTTTTTTTTTCTTGAATCTTGGTTATCCGTGTTTAGGAGAGCTCTTTTTTCTTCCTTTTTATTTTCTCCTGTGACACTGCTGTAAACAAGAGCTAACTCATAAATACTTCACTGTTTCCATAGGAAATCATGGGTTCTTCCCCCACTCTCTCTTACCCACATGCATTGCTGTCCTTCATGCTGGACTCATCGACCTACTGAAGAGGTTCAGTGGCATTGTATGTGGAAAGTGTTCTGGCACTGTGAGTGTAGAGCCAGGGTGTGCTGCACTCCTCTCCAGCTAGGTACTTTGTGAGCAAAAGCAAAAGTAATGGATCTGTGTGATAAGCTAGCTTCTAGCAGTTCAGAATCAACCGCTAAATTGCAGTAGTAATCACATATGTTTTTTAAGAAATCTTTTATTTATTAAAAAAAAAAAAAAAGGAAAAAAAGGATTCTGTAGTCCATTGCTTAAGGCAGTACGCTTACTATGTGAACCCTTTCGTTTCTATTCTGAAATAAAAATCTTTGTTTACTGGGTGGGAGTGATTTCTTCTGAGATTGTTCATTTTACCTGGTGTTATCAACAACTGTGCAAGGACATGGCAGTGTTCAACTTAGCAGGGATGTGCAGTTATTTAGGGTTCTTAAAATGTAGGCTGCTCCAAGAAGCACCTGTATGTTTGAGGAATGGAAGGATTTTCCTCATGAGTTGCTGTGGAATAAAGTCAGCCCCTGAAATCTGGGATGATGTGGAAGACTTCTTGGTGAAAGGTTGCAACTGTGTTTGTGCACAATGTCCTCTTGTAAGGGGAATCTGTCAGCCCCCATAAGGAGGTGGGGAAGTGCACTGACCCCAGCTTAGGGCTACAAAAATGGCCACTGTATGTTTAACACTGTATTTCTTGGTACTTGAGCTGAATTGGACTTGCAGCTAGGTCTCAGGTGTAGTAGAAGCACTGTGTCAGCACCCAGTGAAAAAATATTGGCAAGGATTGCATCTGCCTGTCTTCAAAATGCAGGACCTGTGATTTATCATGAAAATGTTGATCCTTTGAAGATGAATTGCCTTTTTCTGTGTAAGTTCTTCAGCCGAATGCTTGTTTAATAGGCTCCTTCTTTCCAGTTAGATAATACATTATACCATCTCTCTTCAATGAGGCATCTTGTTCAAATGTGGCTCCTGTTATAACTGGGGTAAAGCACTTGGCAGCGTTCCTCCAAACAGCATCATCCTTTGCACGTGCTGATCCTTGAGCATACGCATCACTTGTGATTCATGTGCTGTATTGATGGCCCATCTTAAATTTGATCTCTCTATGTGCCCCGAAAGAAAATGTGGGATTTTACAGGTGACCAAGGTGTTTGCTGGTGCTGTAGGTCCAGGTATTTGTCCAGGTAACGTCTGAACTTGGTTTGGAAGAGTTGACGTGAAGGCTGCTGGTCTTTGCTGCCTTGTGGACATGAGAAGGTTCTTCCGGTGGTGCTCGGGTGTCTGTCCTGTGGGAATGCCCTGAGATGTTCCTCTGGTGTGGCTGGCTCATTATGGCCTTTCTTGCTGAGATCTGTCACTTTGCAAGAAGGCTAAGTTCACTGATGTGCTGCTGTAACCGCTTTGTGCATTTGCATTTCAGACTCGATCTGATGCTTTTATTAAGGCTGGTGAATTTCCCAGAATGGGAGAAAACACCCAGCAGTTGGGGTGTTCTCTGGGGATTGGCAGCAGCCTTGCTTGGAACAGGAGGAGATGTGGCAGGTGGTGCCCAAGCGGCGTCCCTGCCACCAGCACCGCTCCGGATGCTCTTTGGCCCAGGCACAGTGCCTGAGAGCTACGTAGACTCCTCTTCAGAGAAAAGACTTGCAGACAGACTTGTTGCGTCACCTCCAGTCCAAGGATTTAGGTTCAGAAGGTTAAGTTCTATTTACCAAGAGAAACAGAGTGTCTAGCACGGTGCACAGGTGCTTGCTACCATTCTGTGTGCTGTGCTTATGCCTCGCACAAGGTTTTATGCTTGAGGAAGGTTTTTAGCTTCTCTAAGAGGCTCTAAAAGCTCTGGATTGGGAAGAAAAGGATGCGAGCTGTGTGATTTGGTGCGGTTAAATTATGTCATTGTATCATTTGAATTTGCAGCCACAGCTCCGGTTTGAGGGCAGCTTGATTTAATAAGCAATTTACTGTGCTGTATTTACTGAAATTGCTATGTCATGCCTGCAGTTTTTGTGACAGCTCCTATTAAGTTGGTAACATTTAAACTGCATCTGCAGTTGTGGGTGGAATACCAGGATTTTCTTCCTTCTTTTCTTTTGATTCTGATACCTTCAGCCCAGTGCAGTAATGCTGCTGCTGCGTCCAGAGCTGACTGAGGTAAGTGTAGTGTCCTCTTCTGTGCACCTTCTGAACATCATCAGCAGAAACAGAGGGCTCCTCACCCTCTGGCTGCTTACAGAAATGAGAAAATTGAGGGTAAAACACCACAGGTTAGCAGGGAGCACACACATCTGTGTGAATCACAGTGAAAATTTACATTTGTGTTATCCTGATTTAACAGGGCCAAAAAGGAGAGGCTCAGAGCAAACTTGAGAAAATGAGTATGACAGTCTCCTATGGAAACCGTCCAGTTGGATAGCATTGCCGTATAGTGTTCTGGACCAGAACTGTGCCAAGAACAGAAAAAACCTGATCCTCCTTAGCGTCAGATTTGCATAAGGAGTGTTTGGATAATACGGGACAGTGGTGGTGGCTGTTGGAGTGAAGGCAGCCGCACAACGCAGCACTGTTTGGCGACTTCGTGATCCGTGAAGGCCCAGCTCTGAGCAAACGTGCTTAATTTTTCAGGGGCCTCAGCTTTGCTGAACATGTTGTGGCCCTGCGTCAGTCTACTTCATTTGTTACATGCTCAGCTGGAAGCCTCTTATTTGTGAATAGGAGGCATTACTTGTATTCTTAAACACACAGTACTTAAAGTGGTGGTTGTTGCTGACTGTGCAAATCTTATTTTGTTCATTGATTATAATGGCTTTGTGTGGCAGCTGGATTAAATTAAGACTGAAGGCTCTGGGCTAGAAGCCCTGATGGAACTTTTGTGCAAAGGCTGCATTTCTCAACCAAGTAACTTTCTCCGGCGCGTCAGCAGGGTGCCTGCATACAATTATGTATTGTGGGCTAAATACCTGCAAACTCACATTTCTGAAGAAGCCAATCCCACAGCAGCTGTACTTTATTACAGTCTCCTTTAAAAATAGCTTGGATTTAGACCAAAAAAATAATAAGTTAAATCCAGGACAATGAAACTGCACGCAGCTCAGTGCTGCAGCAGCAGCTTGGACATTGCTCAGGCAGGATACCTGCCTGTGCTCCGAGGAGGGAGAGGGGGCTCAGGGTCTCTGTGCTGGGGGCTGCAGCCTGAGTCCAGGACTCTCATCTCTCTTGGTGCTGCTCGGTGTCCAAGTGCAGCTCTGACCGCTGTCTCGCTTAAAGCCCCAGAACAGTAACAGTTTTGTAAGCTCCTCTAAGGCCAGTCCATGTTGTCTCATGGCAGCAGCTGAGCACTCCTGCTCCTGCTGGAGGTTTGCTTTGTTGTGTTTAAAATCTAGGCTGTAGGGCCTGATATGAGCCATGTGCTGGGGCACAGCCAGAAAAAAGGGAGCATTGCTGGCAGTTTTCTGTTCTTGCCACAGCAATCCCTGATTACTGGTCATGCTTAGCCCAGAGGCACTTCTGGATGGAGTCTAAATTTGCCATTGCAGAAAAGAGAGCAGCAAATCACAGGCCCTGACAACTTAGGAGTTTGGATTTTTTTGCCTTCCTCCCACTGCTTAGTAATAGATTTCTCTCTTTGTATCTGTATTATGTGAAAATCTGCAGCTTCTTGCAGGGCAGGGGAGACTTTCATTGAACAATCAACCCAATGCAGGTAAGCTTCTGCATGCTTGGAAGGATCAATCTTGACCTCCTGTCTGTTGCAAGTTGGCTTTACGTGACCATTAGGTGAAGCAGAGCATAGTGAACTGTAGAGTATTTGTAAACAGTGTTGCAAGGAAGATGCAGGAAGCAGAGGCAGAAAAGCCCAGCCTGTGGTTCTGACTTTTCTCCTGAGCAGTTTAGGACAGTGGATGGAAAACTCAACTTGTTTAAGAAAAAAAAAAAAGCCACTCTTACTGTCAAGGTCATAAACTGCTGAGAAGGTGCTGCACTGAGGTCAGCGATTGTGAAATTTGTAAGTAGGTGGGTGCTCAGAGCAGAAAGGAGAACACTGCAGTAGCTGACACCGTGCCACAAGCAGAGTGGAAAGGGGCTGCAGCAGAATTGCAGCGTGAATACTTGAGCCGTAAATTTGTAGTTAAGGTTCCTATCATATGCTTCTATTTTTAACGCTGTTAAAATTAAACTCTGCAGCCAAGGCTGAGTGCTAGGAATTCTTTTTTCACTATTTCAGCATTGCCAGCATCTTTTTTGTCAACTTTCTCATCCTCTTCTGCAACCTTGGGTAAGGGATACCTCAGCTGTACAGGACAGCAAGTATCATCTCTCTGCCTCAAGGGTGACCTCCCAAAGGACTTCCATCAATGATGAGATGAGATTGTCATGGCAGTGTCTGGTGTCAGCTATTAATTTGTGAGTGCTTTACTTGGCCCTCTGGTTGTGAACGGCTACTGCTGAAAATCCGCACAAAACTGTCCTTAATTCACCCTGCCTGATGGCTGTTGCACAGATGGCATCTCCAATCAGGAGCTAGGGGAGAACTGCTGTAATTAAATAAGACTTACGAGTTAGGGTCAAAGCCTCCATCTTAATCTCAAGTTCCTAGCCTTGATGCAAGCATGCTAAAGCAACCTGTGGGTCAGCAAAATGTTCTGATATTGAATGCTTTGTGTTCAGACATTCCATCTGATCTTGCTGGACGCATCTGTTCTATGGTTTTGGGAGTGGGTGTTTTTTTTGTATTTGTCTTTACAATAGCAGATATTAAATTCTAAGAAGCTGCTTCTGTCTTTTAACATGTTCGGCAGATTATTGCGACACAAAGCTAAACCTGGGCTGTTGTACAGCATCTGCTTGTGGAGTGTTTGTTGAGGATTTAGCTTTAGCTCCATGTAGGACACAGAACGGTGGTGGCTGTGGTATCTGAGCTGGTGTTTCAGGCCCTTGGCCAGCAGTGAAGGCTCCTGTCTTGATTGTATTCATTCAGTCAGGGTTGTGTAATGGGGCTGATGCTGTGAGTCAAAATCAAGCAAGCCAGCCACGCTGCCCTTTCTCATCTCTACATTCTACTGCCATCAACCAAAACCACTTTTACCCTGATAGCCGGTACCTCCACAAATGTTAAAGAGATTAATCATCTTCATCTCCTTTGACTCAAAACACTTTTTTGCATATCAGAAAGAAATTTACATTTTGTGCGCGTCTGCAAAAGACTTGCTTAAAAATTCAACAAGTGACTGGTTCTTAATATAGTTCAAAATTTATAGACTATGGCTGATCTTTACTTTCCCTTGAAGGAGAAGAATATTACAATTATGTCTCTTTATCTTACATGTTATCCATTTGAAAACAGATTGAGATTTGTAGTAAATCCAGTGCTGTACTTGTATAGAGCTTGACTCATGATTTTTAACAGATTTTGTACTATATTAGCAAAGTGTATTTATTTAGGTAAGGAGTGGCTAAGAAGCAGTAGCCACTGAAGAAAGACATATACTAGTAGTAGCCATGCTACAGTAGGGGAGATCCTTCCCTCTCTTACAGACAGCTTAATTATTACTGTTCCAAATACCGCGTTATGATTTTCCTTTATCTATTTATTTATTTTTGAAGAGGCAACCACTGCTCTAAAGGATAAGCTTGGCACAGCAGCAACAAGCTGTGCAACAGAAACCATTAACCTTGGAGGACCACCTTCTGGAAACAACTGTGTTTTTCTAAACCCAGGAGTACCTCTAAATTAGGATTTGAGGTTTCATGCAGAACATCCTGTGCCTTCTGGTTTCTTCCCGCCGTGGCAGCAGTTGAACAGAATTCCAGTTCTAAAATTTCAAGTTTGCTGTATAGTCTACTGACTATACAGTCAACCTTCTATTGACTGAAAACTTACACCACTGGGTAAGAGAAAATAGTGCTTTTTGCTCATCTATGGAAACTGACAGGAAAAGTTTTTGCGCCGATGTCAGACTACAAGAAAGCCCTGGCTTTGTGCTGTTTTAAGGGTCAGGAATTTTGATCGCAACCATGTTAGTTCTTTTTGACAGCCATATCACTTTCACTGTTATTTTTATTGAATTATGGATGTACATTTATCCATTACATGTATTTGAAAAGCATCTTTTTGCCTGTCTTCCAGTTTAGAGTTCCAAGTTGAACTGTGAGCCAGTTTGTACAGAAATATCCTCTACGAGGCACGTTAGCACTTGTAAGAATTAACTGCCATCAACCTAGCTTGAACTAGGTGCTGCAACTCTCACTTCTGCAGAAGATGACAAAAATCCCAGTGCTCAACCTGCTGCACTCCTTTGGCACATTCTCAAAAGCCATTCTGAAGAAGCAACACTGAGGCCTGAGATAAATGTGGTCTTTAAAATGTACCATTTAGCAGCCTGCAAAAGAGANNNAAGAAATTCCTGCTGGTAAATGGGATTTCTTTTCCTACTAGTTGTAAATTTGAATGGATGCCTCCAGTTGGGCCTCCTGTTAATAGTTTGATCAGCTGAAGGATTTAAACATGCTGGTGAGGTGGGACTGGGAACTTAACTCCAGGAGCTTTGATTTCAGAGAGCACTTAAAGCTACGGGCTGCAAAATGGAAGTTATAAACCAGAACATAACGTAAAACACTCCTTAGGAGTAACAAGTGGAGCAGATCCTGGATCCAGGCTGAATCCTGCTCAGTTCTCAGTAAGCTATCTGAATTACTTCCATTGAGTAGATACGGTTCCAACTGACAGCAGAAAGCCCGAGGCTCAGGTAAACATAAGTTAGGAATTGTTCAGGACTGAAACAGCACTGAGTAGCCAAAGCAGATGTTTGGACACATACAAAGAGAAGACAAGCAAAGAATCTGACATAAATTATTATACGTAGCCACTTAATGTCTACTGCTGGCACTTATATTTAGTGCCTTTGTCCCTTCCCCTACCTCAGACACCAAGAATGAGGACTAGCATTTTTTTCTCCCTTCTGCTAGGCATGAAGGTACACGTGGCCATTCTTAATTACTGCTAGGTGCTTTGATCTTAGCTACAAATGTACTCACTCTAATTAACAATGAGTTATTAGTATGTACCACTGGACTGCTGCATTCCAGATCTGTGAATTTCCCTTCTGACAAAGAGGAAGCTGTAATAGCTCAATTCGCACTTGCTTTATTACAAAACTAACCAATGCAACTTAGCTCTGTATACTCACAGATTTTCCTGGGAACTTGTTTCTTATAGCTACATGGAAAGGGCACTTCAGAATGCTGCACTGAAGTGAAGGGGATGTGAAATGACTGCCAGCTTCTGTTGAGGTGGTCCTTTGCTCACCCACCTTTGGCCGATGCAGCTGGGAAAGGCAAGAACATGATGCTCCCTGAAGCATAACCAATCTGGGAAAAACAATCCTGACAGACACGGAGGCACCAAAGTTCATTAGCAGCAAACCAGACAGAACGAAGCATGTCTTCTGTAGACAGCTGGGCCGTTTACTCTTGTGGTTACTCTGACAGCTTCTTCTCCAGTATTTGCTTCACCAGAAGAGGGTTGGCTCGGCCTCGTGTAGCTTTCCGAACCAGTCCAATTAATTTATTGATAACTTTTTCATTTCCTCCTTTTATAGCCATAACCTTTAAAAAGAACAGGAAAACAACGTGCTCAGTCATTCCTGACCAAGGTATGAATATTTTTGTCCTTTAAGGCCACTGCAGTTGAATACTGTACTTAGGAGTTAAGGTGTTGTTATAAAAGCTTCCTTCAGCTTTGCAATAACTGCTCAACAACTGCAAGGCCCTACAGCTAACGAAGATCTGCCTTTATTGAAAAAGTCAGTGAACACTTCTGGATTTGAAGAGAAGCAACTCAGACAGTGACTTCCTGGGAGAGAGCAATAAAACAAGATGGACTTGTTGTTGCTAATAGGAGCTTTTTTCCTCAATATACTGTTCAGTTTTAACAAATTATTTTCACTGAATTATGATCAATTTGAAAATATTTCTGAAGTCCTTCAAGAGCAGAGTTAGATGTTTGGGTAACACAGGTTGTTTCCTTGAAGCAAAGGATCCTTTGCAACAAAGTAGTTAATCCACTGCTGAGAAATATGGCCTCCTATCAGAAAGCTACTATTTGATGCACAGTTACCTAGAAAATACCCATATATAGAGGCTAAGCAAAGAAAACGAAAAAGAAAAGCACTGAAAAATCCACTGTCAGGCATTTGTAGAGGAGACACTACTACTGAAACTCTATGTCCTCTTACAGTTTGTGCGGCAGGGAAGGCATTCTCAGCATTGTCAGAATTACTGGGTAAAACATGATAGCTTCAATTAAGCAGGATGTCATATTTACAGATACTAAGGGAAGGACTGCTAACATATGAACCACCAACTGTGACAATTTCAAGCACAAATGCAAATACTGCTGCTCGTTAGGGTATCTGAATTATTGGCAGTCTAAAATCTCTGTAAAGTCACAATATGGAAAGGGCTCATTACTCCTTATGTGACAGAAATCCCTTACGTGGGGCAGAGTACGGTACAACCAAGATACTGCATTTTCATTAACTGCTCGGTGTTGGTTTGAAATTTTGTCCATTTCGAAGAAAGTTTCTAACAGAAAGCAAGGCCTGTTTTTTTATTTTTCCTGGCAAGTATTCGGCTAACTCTATTTTGTAATGCAAGTTCTTACAGCTATTTGAAGCAGTGAATTACAGCATTTCCAGGCAGCTTTTGCCTTAGTGAAAGATCACCTGGAAAAAGGAGGAAAGCGAGGCCACTCTACTGCATTTGACTTGACTAAAACAGCGAAAAGCAGAGAGGAATTACATTCTCAGACAAGGCATTATTATTGAAATGGGAACGTAGTTATGGACCTTCAGCTTCTGCACTTCCCAATCAGTTCTGATGTTCTTTCTATATCTACGCCTGCGCTTCCACACTAGTCTGAAAATACAGAAGCACTTTTATCAGGCTCTGCAAATGAGTCAGTCTGATGGAGGTCACGCCGACCTACTGCAAGCTCATTTTCTTTATCAAAAGCTCTTGCAGAGCTGTTAGCATCCCCCAATGAGAACTGGGGTGGGTGGTATTGTTCTCAGAAGATGTCAGTGTTTTTTTCCAAATGGCAAATGTATCTAGACAATGCTTGTATTAGAAGTAAGCTATTCACTTCTGCTTTTACATTTTCACTCCAGAGAACATACAAGCACTTGTTTTCATTCTCATTTTTTATATAAAACAGATGTTAGACTCTGTCAGGATTTCTTCCCACTCCTCCCCTTCACAGTCAACAAGCTTCTTCCCCTTTTCCTGGCTCAGAGCTCATTAGTTGGATGAGCCACCCAGGCTGCTGAATCCTTCTGAGGGGATGAGGAAGAGCTGAAACCCTGTCCTTACACCTGCAGCTGCAGCACAGGAGAGCAGAGGGCAGCACTCCCGGTCCCAAGCCTCCAGTGCTGCTGCCACGTGGGTCTGTCTCCTCTCACCCCACAGACACAGCCAGGCAGGAAAGAGCAAAATTTGGCTGTGGAGTGAAGGAGGAGGGGGACAGGGTAAAGAGAGGAGTAGAATTTTGGCCTCGCCACCTCTCAGAAGTCTCTAACCCCATCGCTGTTATATGCCTTGCTGGCAGATAGCCTCAGTCTTCACAACAATGTAGCAGTGGTGCACTAATGTCAGAGGAGATGACCAAAAAAAAGACAGTTAGATGGCCAAGTGGCCAGGTCAAGTTAAGGGCAGTATATTCCACGGGTGAAGGAAGAGCCCTACAGCTTTGCTTTCTTGTATTACATTTTTATGGTCTCTTAGAATGACTTAGCACATTAGCCAGACTAGTAATTTCTTCTACAGATCATTTTGTGTAAGCTTCAATTTCCAAAAAAACACTTAGTAAAATAAGAAAGGAGAAGAAAAGACCTGATGGTAGCTGCACGTCGGCTTTAATGCTCCTAACTGGCTTTAGAGCTCAAATACCAATTAAAAGAGAAAAAAAGGCCATTTAAACCCCCCTTTTTAGTGCCAGAGAGTAAAAGAGTGTGCAAGCTTCTCAGCACTACCATAATCACCTCCTTTTCTCGTTCATCAATCACCGCCTGGCAGATCTGTTCCAGCTCTTCTTGATCTTGTATGAGTTCAAGCTGCTTTTCTTTAACGATTTCAAGAGGAGTCTTCCCTCCTCCCTTCCACAATTCCTCAAACACCTGAAAACCACAATGAGCAGCAAAAGTCAGTGACTTTACATACTGATGTTATTTATTTGCACTATTTTAGCTGCAGATCTAAGAAGTCAGATTTTAGTAACAGCAAGAGTAACAGTACTCTTCTCACAGTATGCACAAGAACTGCCTGAGAGCAGTAAGAGAGCGCACTTCCATGAGTGGTGTCTCTGCCCGGAAACTGACCATTAGTTGACTGCAGTACTAAGTCCAGTCTCAGGAAACTCATTACCAGTCCTCATCAGCTAACTATCGGGAGGATACATATGACAAAGCAGAAGAAAAATAGTGCCAAACAGAATCTCTGCAGCAGCTCCAGGCCCAGCTATGCATCACCTCCCAGAAAAGGAATGCTGGGTGACCCTAAGCCTCGGGAGTAATTACTTGTTGATGTCGGTGTGTGTTCCTATGCTGTATCAGGGCTGTTACCCTGGAATAAAATTGAGAGAAGAGAACATTTATAAAAAAAAGTTTCCTTGGGCAGTGATTTTCTTTTGCTCTTATTTCCTTTGCTGTTATTTCAGACCTGTGGGAGGAGAGGAAGAAAACGGTTATTAAAACAGCTGCTTACGCTTCATTCTGCACTGAAGATATAATTGTATGTTTGGGCCACTGCTGTGTACCGGTGTGGAAATAGTGCCCTGTCACCATTTCAGCATTAAATACTCAATGCAGGATGGAGAAGAGGCTGGGAAGGGGAGAAGAGAAGGGACACTCAAACTGCGTGTTAATTAGCAAAGCAGTGAGACAACTTAGGGAAAATGGCACATGTGGGATGGTGCTTTAAGTATGCCAACAGTATTCTTTAGCATTAGGAATATTTTGTGGTAAGAAAGACTCTCAGTTCAACAGTTCTGTAGCCACAACATTGTACATAAGAACCATGCATTGACACAATTCCTGCAAGCAGATATTTGTGTGGCAGCTGTACCCTAAAGCTTTTGATGGGATCTTGTCACAGAGCTAAGACCCAGAGAGAGAGTAATGATACACAACTCTCACGGAGGCTGCATCTTCTTTTTTCCTGGGTTAAGCGCAGATCAAAATATTAAATTACTGATAAGCAGAGTTATAACCACCATAAGCAAAGCTTTAAACTGCTTTTACCTACAAAAATCAATGCTATATACAATGTCCTCTGCAAGATCTCTCTTCCTGTACCGTACTTAAAGATCATCATGCTACCTGAAACACCCCTAGAAACAAACACATCCAGCGGAGACTCAACCTGCCTGCAGCTCTTTGCAGTATCTTTTTGCTGCACTCCATGCCTCATTCCACAGGCAGCCCCAGCTGCTCCTCCTTCCCCAGGGACCTGGCAGAAAGCTTTCTATCCCTGAGGCACTGGGACGGCACATCTCCCTTCAAAGGGAGCTCTGGCCTCTCTGCACAGCACAGCCCACAGCAGAATACCCTGGAGAGTCTGAAGCACTGCACAAATCAGAGACTGGGCAACGAAGAAGCCATATCACTGTCCTGGAAAAAGGCAGATGTGATTTTTAAGACTGGTATGCATGCAAGCAAGACACTGTGGGCTACAGGAGGGGAAAATTTGCAACAAACAAAATCTGAGCAGCCAACCATGGTGGAGTTACCCAGCAGCAACTCTTACATCAGGCTGCTGGACAGCTGACATTTCGAGATCCATCTCTGATTCCCTGCCACTTCTGTGCCAAACATCTCCTGGCACTGAGAAAAGCTTGCCCGTTAGAAACCTTCAAGGCAGCAGATTTTCCCTGTGACATCTGCATTGTATGTATCTTTCAATTTGGTAACGAGTTTATCCACTTAGCCACCAGAGCAGTATCGTTATCAAGGCCCTTGCTTGTTTACAGGTATGTAGAAAAGCAGAAAGAGATGTGCCCAAATCCTGTCAAAAATGTGTTTTTAAAAATGCTCTTTGCTACTTGGCAAGGAGTAGAAATTTAAAGAAAGCAGTTTAAAAAATGATTTCAGCTCATTTACACAAACTGTCTGCATCAGAACAGTGGGATCAAATCATGAAGTCTCCAGAGCCAAAATGAGAATCTCAGGCCTCATTTCCATCACTGAAATCTCAGTAGTTTCTACTATTGACTCTTGGCTGAGCGTGATTAGATTTTAATGATGTTCTACTCTCCCCACCTAACAGGCATAGCAGCAAACCACTGGTCAAGATGAATTAATCAGGACTTGCACGTCTGGCTGCCACGGGCATCATATCAAACATTTTGCAGCTGGCGATCATGCCAGCTGACCGCTCTGCCTGTGAACGGCTCCAACTGGAAAGCCTACCCACAGTGATGTGTTGCCAGAGGAGGAGGGGAGCAGCAGGCAGCACCATTTCAGCCTGTCCTGTGGGCTGCTCTCCTTTGCCCTGATGGAAAGCCTTGATGTCTGGCAGTTGTCCCTCAGCCTCTGACAAAAGTGAGGGGCAGGCTGGGCTCACTGCTCCAGATGGTACGACCATAATAGTCAAAGCAGATGCTTCTGTTTAGGTTTGTGTACTGTACTCATTTTCCTGCTACCTACTTTGAAGTAGGGGTGCCAAGTGGTCCCTTGAAGTTATTCTTATATTGGGTGACCTATGCAACTGCACAAGCAAACAAGACAAGGGGCTTGCTCTTCTCCACACGCTGCTACAGATCCCTGATGAACGTACAGTGGGGTGTTTCCAGAGTTGCTGCAGCACTGCTCTCAACAGCTGAAGCCAGGTTCTGCTTTCCTGACCCAAGAACCACCTTCCTCCCAGAATGCCCTCGCTGAAAAGCAGGTCCCTTCTGCCACAGATGTGCACGCTGCCAGCCCTACTGGTGAGGAGTGAGGTCCCGCCTCAGCCATACTCCCATCAGACCAGTTTCAGTGTAGTAGAGTTGCATTCCACTGTTGACATCCAAATGGTGCCTCCAGGGTAAGGCCATGCATAGTGTGTGCCTCTGCAGGCCTCCCCGATGCGGGACATGCTCCCTGCACAGCCCTGCACAACAGCAGAGCTGGAGGCTGCTCCCCTTTGTACAGGCATGCCAGCATGAAACTGCTTTGGAGGCCTCTGGGGTAGGATGCTATATTTGATGGCAAGTTGGGCGTGAGCTCTGTAATTACCCAAGTGGTAATTATGTAAGCACACTGTGCCCTTTCCTTGGCATATGCATCCTACCATACAATGTTCTGTGTCTATAATCAGCACTCGCAGCTTTTATCTGTGTTTTAATGCCTTATACAGCAGAGACTGAACACAATCCTCTTAACAAATTAAAACTTCTAACAGCTTCCTGCTGCGAGCACGTATGTGTATGCATGTCTGTGTGCTCACCCCATCAACCCTGCTAGCGCTTCTAGTTGGATCTGTCTGTGCCACTGCAATTCGTTCTCCTCCACTCCAAGTGCTGCACTTCATCTGCCGTTGTGTATATATAGCCCCTTCTGCCCTCAGGCCATCCAGCATCTCGGCCTACTGCTGAGAATTGTTATAAACATTTGTTATTCTTCTGACATCCAGGCAACCAAAATACTTTTCTAAATGTGGCAAGGTTCCTGCAGTTTGACAGCATCACTCAGTGATGGCAAATAGCACAGTTACTTCTCTGTGTCCAATTTCAGAACGCAGAGGACAACACGCACATCACAAGGAGTTAGTAATTAAACAAGAAAGGCATCTCTGAAATTCTTGACATTTCATAACCTGTCAGAAGTGCTGGCATACGGATTCATTACAAGAAAAGGACTCCAATGGAGCGGCATTAGTATCCTCTCTACCTCCAGAAGGAAACAGAGTTAAGAATGGAGTTCTGAGCTCCT
>JAOWBP010002392.1:13136083-13151987 GCA_028571105.1 Tragopan temminckii
AAACGTCACACAGTTTAGCATGACAAGCTAGGTGTTTTTTTTTTTTTCCCCATGATACACCATATTCAGCTTTGATCTTGACTGTCTCATTATGGCTTATCATTGCCCCCTTCTCTGGAAGGCATTTGGTTAACTTCATTAATCATGACAGTGTCAAGGCCTAAGCAGCACTGCCTAGGATAACCAACCTCACAGATGATAACTAAAGCAGAAGTCAGCATCAGAGTGACATGATACTGTTCTTGGTACATGAGAAAAGGAGCAATTTTATTTCACCACTGTTGTAACTGAGAAGCCTGACCTTTCCTGTGCTGTAAGGGAATGTTGTTTTAAGTGACTGAGTAGGTCATTCAGAATCCAGCCGATCACTTTCTTTGGCTTCATCTGGGTCTGTTTTACCACATCTTCAAAGAAGTCCATTAATCCATCTTCGTTCTGTTAAAGAAAAATTAAGTGCATTGAACAGATACTGAAGTGCAAACACGATTAATTACAGTTAGAATCAGAGTATAAATGCTAAAGTAAACTAAAGAAAGTAAAAAAGCTGCAAGACTTTGGAGTAATTTTATTATAAGTAAACCAACTTGTGCCTAGCATGCATGCATACAGCTTGTATGTCAGCCTGTTTTAAAGTAACTTCAATAATCGAGTGATCTTTTCTCTCTTACATCTTCCCTCAAATTAATATTTGGAGAGAACCTTTCTCATCTTGTCCTGTTTTTAAAAACATACAATGGCAAAAAATGTAATGCTCCATACGCTGTCATGCTATCATTTACCAAGAAGAGACCTTGCCTGAAATTGCCTATAGATACCTCCCTCACTCTTAATCTTGCAATCACTTAAGTTGTTTTTTTTTTTTTGACTGATGGAATAAGGTTAGCTTGTAGTCACCCCTGAATGATATGGAAAGGTCACGCTGTAAGAACAGGGGTTTTATGTTTCTAGATTTTTCACAGAAGCTATGCAAGGCTTTGCACAGCACCCTAAGTGCTCAGAAGGTATGATAGTAGGGGATTCAATTTATACTGTAAGTGAAATCTGAGATGGTTTTTAGAAGAACAAATAGTGCACAGCCTGTTGAACACTGTGCTGTCTGGTATCAGGGCACTGGCAGTTCTTTAACTGTAGCACAGAACTCATTAGTTCTACTGAAGGCACAAGAGACATTAAGTGGCAGAAGGAATCCAAATCCTCCTTGCCACCGGATTTCTGCAGAGTATGGCATAAATGAACAGGAGGTCTCAGCAGCTCTCAGAAGAGGTAGCAGTTTAGAAGCAGCCACTGAGCTATTCGACTCATACTGTCATCACAGCAAAACCGTCTTTCAAGCACAGAGTAATTGCAGACAGATCTCTGTGAATACTTCTGAGCAAAACAGAGCGCAGGCACACACTAAACCAAAGCCTGACTTCTCCACTAAAACTCAGCCCTATCAAAGCAGTCTTCTTTGTCCTTGTACTTAAAAGCAATTTATCACTATAGCAATAGAAAATTTTGGACTTTCTACCCCCCATAACTTTCACAAAACAAACTTTCAACATCTCTGGATACTGCTTTTAAGGAGTCCACAATCTACTCCTCTCTGTTCTGGAAAACAGAACAAAAATTACTTGAATTAGTGAGCTGATGTGCTATAAAACTACTATGATAAAAATCAGACTCTCACCCTTTCCTGTCCTGTGCTTTTACACACTCACTTAATAGTCAAAGAATGTAAAATCTAAGGTTAAATATATTAGAAGAACAAATTCTGTAATTATCAAAGTACAGATTAAGAACTGTGCATGTGTGCAGTGGAATTACTAAAATGATGAACTACCAAATATTGTACTCCTCTTAATTCACCTCATGATTCATTTGCACAAACACTGATTATTTAAATGGAGAGATAACCTTCCATTAAAATACTTGTCCAATGTAGGTAGGAAGAAGCGACTGTGTACAAATGCTGTTGTTTTCACTTTAATGTA
Organism: Tragopan temminckii; assembly: GCA_028571105.1. Taxonomy (NCBI): domain Eukaryota; kingdom Metazoa; phylum Chordata; class Aves; order Galliformes; family Phasianidae; genus Tragopan; species Tragopan temminckii. The sequence continues at coordinate 13,138,057 of JAOWBP010002392.1, forward strand.
TACTGCAGGAAGTTTCACAAACAGTCTAAGCAGAGCAGTCTAGCTACATCATGTGCACAAAAACTTTGTCTGCAGATGCCATGTGTCTGAGTGCAGGCTGCACAGCTCAGATGCAGCACGGCTCAGATGCAGCACGTCCAACACTTCTATCACGTAGATGATGGAGAGCAGCCCTCTAGCACTGGGCACATTCAGATTTCTGGATACCAACAGCCTGGCTAGAGTTACAGCACCGATGCTTCTGCCAGACCTTTGAGAAATCAAGGGCAAACATACCCAGCCTTCCAGTTTCCATCAGATGATTTCCAGGCAGCAAGAGGAGAAAAGCCCAGGAATACTCAGACACATCTGTTTACATATGCTACCAGGTACTGAGCCCACACTTGCTTCTTTAGCACAGAGAAATGGACACATTATTTTGCCATTCTTTATTATTTTTACTTTTTAAGTGATTGTCACTTGCTGTAGCCAAAAAGTAGGAAACCCCAGCAATGAAATGATCAAGGCAGAATTTCAGAACATCAAAATGACTAACAAAAATGAAACATTTTCCTTATTTTCTTGCCATATAAAAAAATTACTAATAACTTCAAATACTCCAATTCCTAAATACTGTACTATTTGAACTTTAATTTGTTGTGCATTTTGGTCAACTTTTGTCATGCTAGATTCCGTCCAGCCACCAAATCTATTTCAACAACTTTCACCCAGGAGAATGTCGTTAACTGTAGGAAAAAATAACCAGAGGGCAGCTCTGATACATTGAGCTCTACTATCCATCATTTCACTTCTAAAATAATAATAAAAAAACCCCCATTCACTGAAATATTAATTTAGCTTCTTCCCTACTAATCTGACATCACAATTTCCTGTGTGCTGTCTGTATACACTGCATATTTCTGCCTCCTATTTTGGCACTATAAATTATGCCCCCACTTGGGTCTCCCACTACACACCAAATATGTTGCAACTTATTCATCAGAATCTCAACTGCATGAATCATGACATTCCAATATTTCAACTAGATGCAAAGTTACATCTGGTACATGGTTTAACACCATCATTTAATTTTACTGAGATGTCAAAACGTAACAGTGGAGTGATTCCAAGTGCTTTGTAAACAAGTTTCAAACAATACATTGTTTTACAGACAACTATGGGCGTAATCTGCAGGGACGTTGAGTCTGTAATGCAAACTTATGCCTTTAAAGACTAGTAGCTGCCCAAAGCACTGAAGGAGAAAACTATATCAGTGTTCACAAATCTCATTTTTTCTGCTTTCTTCTTCCCATTTTCACCATCGCAGTTCCCACAATAACCAACTGTGAGGTAACAATTGTCGCAAAAATGTGCAAGACTGTCAAGGAAAAAAGCAGAAAATCTACCCTATTAAAAGTAGAAAAGAAGAGCAATCAAAGACAGACAGCTCAAACTTTCTCCTTCTGTCTCGTTAGAAAATGCTTTAGGTTCTTCTATACTTCCATGCACCGAATTATATGAGGGTGGCACAATGTAAATAAAATGGTCAAAACCACTGGTAGCCCATTTTGATTGTACAAAGGATTCACAAATGCCAACTGTTACAGTGAAGAAGTGAGCTGAAGCCAAAGAGGAACTGCCGCTTTTATCTCAGTAAACATAAAGGTATACAAAGACAAGGAATTCAAAAGTGATCAGGTTGTTTCTTCCTAATGCTGCACTGTGACAACTGATGTATTTTTTTTGGTTGGACTCAGCATGATTTTTGAAATTGATACAACATATTCATATCTACGCCAATACATCCTTCTTTTTTTGTTGTTTTTTTTTTGCCCCCTCCACTCTTCCCCTCCAGGCGAGATGACCATAATATTATACTACCGTAGTTCTCAGAAATCCTTCTTGACTGAAGAACAGTATTTGCCAGTCTACCAGTTTACACAGCAAATTGCATGCAGAAACCCCAAAACCATGGAGTTTACCTTGCTTAAAGAATTTTATCTTTACAAATAAAATGGATTTTGAATGAAGAATATCAGAAATTTCATTTATTTTTGCAATTTTTAGAAAACCATCAAAAATGTAGCATTTTACACTCAAGAAATCTCAGACAAAAATATCAATAGTCAAAGCCCTCCTTCCATCTCAGTTGATCTTGTAATTCGGCAAAGCTGGAGTCTTCCATTCTCGATATTGCAGTATATGTAGGCAGTTTTTGTGTATGAGAATAAAGGTCTTGAAGCCAGCTCAGAAACTACTTCTGAAGTATGATATTGTTTTATCGTAACTTTTGGGCTTAACATTTTCTCTTAACAAGTTGACGCAAAGCAGAGATTTTGCATTTTAGAGTCATCCCTCTACCACCACCATTTATTTAATGAGCACTCCTGGGTGCTCTAACCTGAAAGAATGCTCATTAGATTTGTGCATCTGGCCCTATCAGCAATCTTCTGTAACTTCCCACGTAAGCTTAACACAGCAATGGACATACCATTTGCAGATGAATTAAGGTTAACTAGTCTCTCAGTGAACAGGCAAGCAACTTTTATGGAGAGTTTACACGCTGACATCCTAATGCACAATAAAAGACTCGCAATGAAGAAGCGCTCACTTCATGCATTCAAATGGATGCATTATCTTATTACAAGCTGTATCTCAAATTTCAGCTTGGAGCTCATTAATTATCTTACACACTGCAGAAAGGAAGAAGTTAACAGAGAAAAAGCAAAGGCACTAGAGGATTTCAGAGAGCTCTTGGAAGGAAATGGGAACTGAGGAGGCAAATACACAGGGCTAGTTCATAGAGATGACAGAACCACACAGCAGAAGCCGTCAATACCATCAAGATTGAAGCAGGCTAAGAAGTAGGTTGGTGCCAAGTGAAAGAAGAGGGTGTATTGAGCGTGGCTGGGATGAAGTTAATTTTCTTCATAGCAGGCCACAGGGTGCTGTGTTTTGAATTTGTGACCAAAACAGCGCTGATAACATCATGTTTTGGCTGCTGCCGAGCAGAACCTGCAGAGCGTAAAAGCTTTTTCTTTTTCCCACTCTACTCCCACAGTGAAGAGGCCAGGGTTGGTTTAGAACAGCAAATCCAAATTGAGTAAGGAGAAACTGCATGTCTTACGGCTTTGTACTCAGCAAGAAAAACTGAGGGCAGAAGTAGTTAGAGACTGGCTGGGCATCAGGCTCCTTGTGGGTTGTGATGAGTGGTGGCCTTTGCAACACTTCTGTTTTTTTTTCTTCCTCCTTCTTACATTTAAATAAGTGTCGCCTGTATCTCAACCTACAAGTTCTCTTGCTTCTGCTGTTCTTATTCTCTCCTTCATCTCACTGGTGGGAGGAATAAGCAAACAACTGTGCGAACTGTGTGCTGCTTTGCCGCTGGCCAAAGTCAACCCACCTCAGTGGGGAAGAACTGAAAAAAAAAAAAAAAAAAAAAACCAGAAAAAAAAAGTGCAGAACCTGTCTGCTCTCCTGAAGCTACTTTTGATTTGTGAGAAATGTGCTGATGTGAAAAAATGCACATGTGAACAGGAATACTGTCTGCTAGATTACATTTTGCAACTTACACAATGAACTAGAAAGGTAAGATACCACTGACACCTCTCACTGCTGTCACTGCAGCCTCGTGACTCCAATAAGACTTACAACAGATCTGCCCACCAAACAGAAGATCTGTGACACACTAAAATAGCACAATGGGACAAAAGCAGTTTTCCTAACAGCTTACTTCAGAAGAAAAAAACTTTTTTTTTTTTCTGTAAAACCAACTTCTGTACAAGTGTTAGAAAACACAGTGTGCACATTACAAGTGTATTAAAGACATACAAAGGAGGGATATTAGGTAGTTAAGTTAGGTGTGCTGCTCTATCTGCATTTACAGTCAAAGTGAAGGAATTCCTCCAGAGGACAATTTGAAGTACTTACGGTTCCACCTGGAGTCTTACAATGAAGAAGTCCTTTTCCTTCTATCTCTACTAATCACAGAGGTAACCAAGGCAGGGCACCACCCTAGTTTAGCTGGCTATCTGAAATGTCTAAGCTTGGGTGGCTTAACACCCCCCAGTTATCAGTGGGGAACCAACATGATTCAGTTTGTATTTGAGATGCCTGAAGTCCTTAGAATAATTTTGAAAGTTATGAGATTTTGCTATCATTTCCTTATTTACACTCACATTTGCCATATCCTTTTATTTTCCCCCCCCGGATCCTCTCTTCTCAATCTGTTCTAGGTGAACTGCATTGTGCGGTCAAAGCTAATACTGAACAGTCATTTTGAGTAATTACCTGTTAATGAGTTCGTTTGTTCTTTTAAAAAAAAATAAAAAAATTAAAAAATGGAGACCAGATCAACTAGGGCATGTGAAGCTAAGAGATTTAGACTATGTGTTTCCCTTCTGAGTCAGGAAAGTATGCCTATTAATTTGTCAAATAACGACAATGTGCCTATCCTTGTACCAAACCCAAACCCAGAGATAAGAATAAGCACTTGCAGGCAAGGATTTGTCAGCAGGAAGTTGTACATTTGTTGCAGTCAGTCACTAGTCTGTCCATGTGTAGACAGACAAGATCGATATTAAGTAATAGTTATCTGACTGCACCTTGTATGAGAAATGCTTCTTCTAGGCACACGGTGCAAGGTTTCTTTTTTCTCCACTAATATATGCATGTGGCTTCAGGGTATAAAAGTAGGCAACATTTGGACATATTTCCATATTTCCAAATAAAAACAAATCATGAGAACTGATAGCTGGTTAATAACAACATTCGTAAATGTTTTTGAATACAGTTCAACTTTTGGAGTCGCTACGTTTATTTTAGCACTTGATCAATAGACCTACCACTAAGGTGAAGCTGTGTTCAGGAAGAATCCCATACAGTTCAACAAGCTTTGCTCTCTTCACACTGGGAAGGTCAGGAAGTCTCTCATGAATCCAATCGATGTTCACCACTTGCTGATGGTTCACATTAGCTGGCAAAGATTTAGCATCGTATAGAATCAATGGGGGAAGATTTGGCTCTGGCATAAACCTAAAGATGAAGAAAAACTTCTTTAGAAATATTGTCAGACAAAAGCTAAACAAAAAGGAAGAAAATACATTTGATAGCTTTATGTTGACTTGGAAATTACATTGTTGTCTTCAATAAAATATTAAAAATTCATAATGTTATGTCAGCTGTTGCAAAGTCCCTATTCTCCTAAGTATTTGCAACTACTTAGGAAAGTCACTGATAGAAAACAATTATTTACATTAAGAATAGCAATAAAAATTATAGTTATGGAAACAACTTATTTCTTTTGACATCAAGCAAGAACTGTAGATCCAAACAAAAATGGGAGTGGACTGGCAGGGAGAAACCCAGATTGACAGCCAACCACCAGGAGTGATCTGGGCAGGCTGAGACCTTTTCTATGCGGACTTCAAAAACCGTGATGAAATCCCATGCTGTGCTAAAAGCAAAGTTACTGCACTCATCAGGGTGTCTCCACAGAACAAGAAGCTCGCTTAAAGACAAGGCCAATTCAGACCACTGCAATAACTTCGCAGTTGAAGCAGAAACCTCACTTCCACCTGATCAAACAAAGGGTTCAAAAATTTCAGGACAAGGGACATGAAACACACTCTATAATTTTTATTTCAAATCTGTCTAAACATAGCTCTTAAGTCTGATGCATAACGTGCAAGCAGTAATTTACCAAAAAATCTGAGAAAACAGTTTAATACTGATCATAACCTAAATACTAGTAATAATCTCTCTGGTCTTCATTTGAAATATCTTAGGCTCACCAGTTTTGCACAGGTTTGCCTGAGTTTTCTTTTGCATTTGTCCAAACTAGCCGTGTTAAATAAGTCATCAGCTACCCCATTAAGGAATTCATAAAATGACTACTGTCTCTTCCGCTGCATTTCTACAACTGCTATTTGGAAAAGCAGATTTAAACATAAAGTTTGTGAAATGTTCTCAAAATCCTTGCTCTGCATCAGTAAGGGTGTATGTACAGTTAACAGGAACACAGAACTCAGAGGCTCACGAAGTTCTGCAGAGCTGCAGTTCTCCAACTGGGAAGTGACCTCTGAGAGTCACATGAAGATTGAACCTGAGATGAAAAGCCAGGAAATGACTAAGTTGATCAGCACTTAGATATCTCTAACCATAGGATGATGGAGGCATGCAAAGAGCAGTAGAAGAGGAGCTCAGAGACCTCAAAAGTTACTGAGCTGCACTCTTATGCCCTATCCCATCCAGACACCACTCTGATTACCTCTTGTACAAAAGCACTCAGCAGATACGCTGTTGTTTTGCAGCACTGACCCAACATTTATTCCCAGCAGCACTGCTTCCTGACAGAGTTATGCCTTATTCTCTTTCCCTCCAGATAGATTTTTCTTGGTTGACTGTGTATGGCTGTGTACGTTTGACTTTGCTGAGATCAGATTATAGACTGTTCACACAAATCTTCAGCAATCGAACTGTGATGGCTGCCATCTCACATCAGTGGAAGGCAATAAGTATTTAGCTGGGTTACAACTTCAGTAGGTCTACATAAATCTTAAGGTAGAAATCTGCCTACAAACGCTGACGCTCCTCAACAGTAGTTAGGATTTTCAAACAGCGTGCATGATCACAGAATTTAAGCATGAAGAGGCAGGGCCTGCTGTATGAGAATCATTTCTCTCAGTACATATTTAAGGCAGGAACAGTGATCATCTCAGAATGTTCTTACATTTAACGTCAGGCATTCTTAATATATATGCAATGGCAAAAAAGCAAACCTTCAAACCACCCACTTTGAGCTGAAGTACTCCAGATTAGTACTTAGGAAAGGCTTTTGTGTCTCATCACTGCTAAATCCAATCGAGTCTATGGAATCTAGATGTGAACTTCGCAGACTCATTCTGATAGGTCTCTTTCCACTGGAAGGTCAGTTTCCACACGCGTTACACTGATTAACTTTACAAGCTTTTTACACTGACTACACGAAATATATTTAATAAGTTTTCAGTTCTTGAAAAGGTAACTTTATTTTAAAAAAATACCGATAATCTTGCTTTCCCTCTTTGTCTCTCACTGGTACAGTGCACCTAAAATAAAACCAAACAGATAAGACATGAGAAGTGGTACATGATTGGATTCCCAGCAAAAAGATAAAACATAAGCCTCGCCTCATGAAGATCAGGAGAGTGCCTTAAAGCCACTCCAAAGAAAGTGTGTATGTACAAGGGCAGTCATTTTCACCCAGACGCTGCTTGAGGTAGCACACAAACCGCTGTAAAAAAGCCTCAACTTCAAGAATAAGTTTCTACCATTGAAGAGAGCATGCTTATGAACATTAGCTTCAGAAGACAGAAGTTGAGTGATACCAAGTTATCTCCCCCGATCCCTAGCACTCTAAAGCTGTTATTACTGATATTTCTCCAAAATAAGGACTCACCCAAGCTTAGAATCAAAGGCTCTTGTTTCATTCAGAACTGTTCCTCCATTTTCAAGTTCTTTAATTTGCCTCTGTATTTCATAGTCTGGCAGAAACACGAGAAAAAAGAATAAGCTTACTATACTGCAGTATTAGCTTTTGTACACTCCACTATTTCATTTTCCACTGCTGTGCAATAATGGAAAAGTTAGTTGTTTTAACCTTAATAAAATCAACAGCAGTAGATTCAGGCAGAATTATTAGTCACTGTCTTTCTCTCCAGCACTGTTTCTTTCTTTGCATGTTTTCCTCATCTTCTTTCCTTTAAATAGAAAGCATTTTCTCCCAGGCACTACAGCCAAGCCATACATTTCTAGTGACCTTTCTTTCCCTCAGTGGAGTATTTGGAACAAGAATTCTCACATTATTCTAGCCAGTTACATTTTGGGGATGTAATGATCATCCTTTCTTGCTCATACCCAAGTTGCATCTGAACTTCACGCATACAATTTACTGTACACGGTGGAAAGCAATCACCTGCACTGAAGGACAAAGAGCTACTGCTAACGTATCTCAGAGCCAAACATACTAAATCCTGAATCATCTGCTTTGTTCTTCTTACAGGCAGAGGGATAAAAGTTAAAACTACAGACTAACATCACTGCTATTCCCAGAGTATTCCTAACTAAGATTGCTTCTGTCAGGGAGCTGCAAGAACAGGAATGCTCCAAAAGGTGGGACAGGCCTGGAGCCAAGGACCACCACAACACAGGAAGTGCCCTCGTACGTCTGAGCAGCATGGACAGATGCATGTGCTACTAGCAGGATTTACTGATAGTCTCAGACAAGGTGAGGGCGTGAACTGGGTCCAGGGTGCACCCAGGGAGTTCAGTCAGACTGCAGCAGCAAAGGCCAGACACAGGACTGGAAGACTACAGTACAGGTCCAAGGTCCATCAGGAGACAGCACTGGAAACTCACACATCTGTGACATGGGTCAGGCAAAGTCTTAAAGGCTTAAAGAGGACCACTGGACCAGGGGGAATGTGCGTGGATGGGATACACCCAGATAAAGCCAGTCAGGGCATTTAAAGCCAACCAATGTACTCAGACACCTATTTTACTGAGAACTCTAAGTATCCACAATGCTCCAGTAACACAGAATCCATTATTTACCTACTGCTTTTGCCAGGAATCTTATGCTATTGATATTCTTCACTTCGGTTCTTACTCCGTAAGGCTCTCCAGGGTGATGCACAGAAATATTGGCATCCACTCTCAGCTGACCCTCTGTAAAAGGAAACTTAATCAACAAAATAGTCCACCCTGTAAACTAGAGTAAAAACCCTGGCACGCATTAATAAACTTCATGTTATGTGCAGAGCATTAATAGCAGGCTTCCATACTTTGAGAAATGAGTAACAACCAGCTCATAATAGCTTTCTGCTTTGATTCCATTTCAATCTTCTGCCTCCAATCATTCAAATTTTTCTGAGAATTCAACCTTTTTACTTTTGATATTACTGTTCATAATTCTTCTCTGAGAAAACTGTATGGCACAGTGCAGGGCATAGCAAAAAGAGCTTCTGATTCACTGCCCTTAAAAAAAAAGGGCAGAATTAGACAAGCGACTTAAAGCAGTACACTGTGAGCTTCTGTTCCTCTAAAAACAGCACAAAGATAGCTTTTGGAATTACAATTTGATGGATATATACTACTCTGTTGTGGAATGCAAGAGCTTAGTTATGTTTTTACTAAGTTTTTACTAAGGTGCCCTTGGAAATTTACAGCCCAAGGACAAGATGTCAGAAGCTGTGAATTTTCTGTAGTTTTCTTTTTCTTCTTCTTCAAGAAATTGCAACCTTTTCTCCAGATTTCCCTGGCTGCCAAAAACACTGAAACAGAACACAAAGTTAAATATAAAAACGTCCTACACTCCTAGTTCAAAATGGGCTAACGTCCTCAGAGATCTTTGATGACTCAACCTCAAGTAAACAGAACTTTTATCTTTCCAAGGTGTCTTCCTCCAAAGACATTCCTTCTAAAAAGAGAAGGTTTGCCACAGTTATTCAACTGGTGGGAAAACCAAACAAACAGGAGATGTTATATCACAAATGAACATAATTTCTTCCCATACGCAAAGTGGACTTCTGTAGCCTTCCTCTTTGTGCTTAATTACAAATACTGGTAAAAAGAAACAAACACTTGACGTTTCCATACGGCAGCACTATTAAATAAAACACAAAGTAGCTCAGATTCAAACCTGTGAAAAAGTCTATGGCTCAAAATCCACTGCAGTGAACAAATTAAAATTGACTGGAGAGTATGTGATGCAGGTTGCAGAAGTAGGCTGGATGGCAGTGCACTAATTTTCTCTGTCTTCAAAGAGACCTTGCCAAACAAAAATGAAGGACATAGGCTATGGAATGACCCAGCATCTCTTCCAGGAGAAATGTTTTGCATGTGCTTCCTCTTCGGGGTAAAATATACTTGTCCTGTTTTTGCTTCTACTTGAGACACAACCTGCTTCTACTTGGATGTAAGTGTCAGTGGGACACAATAACAATGTTAATTAGGTATAAATGAGAGGAGAGCTTGGCCCCAAATTCTTTTTTAGAAAAGCTTTTTTCCTTAAAGCCCACTTTAAGCCCAGCTTGTCATTTTCCAGTGTTATCATTTTTTTTATTTGTCTACTGAATCAACAGTGTATAAAACTTGTGTTCACCGAACACGCAAATAAAACACAAGTAAAATATGAACATGTAAAACCCTTATTTGAAAACAAGTAATTATGATGAGGTAAAACACAGTAGAAAGCCCTTAAAATGTCACTAAGAAAAAATAATTCAAATACTTAAACTATACTGCAGGAAAAAATATTCCTGACACTGGAGTCTTTCTCATGAAGTCAGAAATCTCAATACAGTGAAAGATACCACTGTGTAATTTCAATGGGAATATTTAGACCAAATTCAGAAGTGACAAATGATGGCTTACATGTATGTCCACGAAGGCCTTGGAAGAACTGTGTAAACTAGCTGTTTAAAATTAAGAATTGTGCCCCTTTCTGATGTGTATAACACTCGGTGAGAAAAGACACACAAAGAAGTGGGCAAGGTGAGGCACTGTACAAGCATATATAATGACTGCCAATTATTATTTCCTCCTACATTAGATTAGAATTTGCATCACTAGCTATCATTTCTTGGGTCTTGTTAGTCTTTGGTGGACAGATCACTCTGACTCAGTCCTCTAGGAAATGCAATCATTTAAACTGTGGCCTGATTCTGCTGCCAGATCAGTGCAGCCATCCTTCACAGGCCAAAATAAACACCCAGCTTAAATTATGAACACTAGCAGGCAGCACATAAACATGCAAGGGATGAATGCCCCAAGCTGCACTTCTAAAACTGTCGAGCAGAAGCCTGTTTGCTACCTGTAACTATGGGCTGGTTGCAAATTTTGGCAACGCTGGGAGTACACAAAAATGGCACGTCCCAAATCATCCAACTAAAAAAGGAGACATGAGACAGAACGATTAGTCAGGAGGCTGAACACATGCTGTGCACACGTGCTATTTAGACTGGAAAAACTATCAAGAGTTCCAGAAAGAAGGGTTGGTGCCAAAATGAGGGATTCTCCAAATAAAGAGATCTCAGAAAGATGGTAGTGATCTTGGCTAGAGAAAGGTGGGGAAAATCCTGAACATCAGAGATGTGTGGAGATAAGTGGCTAGGGATGCCTAGGGACCTTGGCTGCTAATGCCTGAGACTGCAAGCTGCCTGCACAGCAGGAACCAATACAGTTTTCTGCCAAGCCTCCCCAGATCAGCAGTGATCTCCCTAATAGAAGGGAGGTTGACACCTAGTGAACATAATGCTAGAAGGGGAGGGACAGAGTGAGTGTGTGAAACTATCAATCATGGTAAAAGCTGAGATCTGGTTGGTTCTTAGATTAACCCTGGTATCTGCTATAAGTTGTCATTTACTCCATCTCACACACGTCATCATAAGTTTACTGTTTTTACATCAATTTTATGGCCAGCTGAGACTTGACAGACAACTCAGAGGATGATCCATACTCCTACTCCTCTGTTGGAGCTAAGGGAACTAGCTTCCATATTCTGTAAGTAATCTTTAGCACATAGCTTATGTGCTGCAGCACTGTAACAAGCAGCATGAGGACAGACAGGGAGAAACACCTCAAGAACCCTGGGGACATTCGTTCCTGTCTAGGTTTTTCCTATAACATCTAACACTGCAGAGCTCTGCAAAGGAAAGCAGGCCCATAAGCACATCTGAAGCATGGCAGACATTAGGGCAGGCTCCGAGGATTTTAAAAACAACAGCTAGAAAAGGCTATGGGTTATAAGCAACTGCAGAGCCAAATAACCAGAAGCTGCAGAACTCCTGCAAATGCAGAGAATTACAGGTGACAAGAGAACATGCCCTTCCCCCTCTGTACCTGCCATGATTGCCTGGCTGCTCCCAAGTGTCTGAAGAATAAGCTGAAGCTCTCTGACTGCTGCAGCTGCTTCTTCCCCACAGCACATATCAGGCTCCATGACAACCTCCATGAGGCCGACTCCTATCAGGCAAAGACAGGAGATTTCCAACAATAGCTTTTGATCTCAGTATATTAGAGTATAACTGGCTAAACACATGAAAGCACTTGGGCTTTTTTTGAGAACACAACAAAATGAAAAAAATGTATTATTTAGTAACTGTCACAATGGACCCAGGTACAGATGGCTATAAAAACTTTTCCTCCTTTTCTTAAAGGAGCAGACAAACTGCAGACAGTACTCCACCCTCTGAGTGACATGCAGAACAGGCATATACATTCCTCTTTGGCTTTCCTCTGAGAGAACTTCAATTAAAAGCCTATCTGATTGCAGACTCAAATGTATTTCTCTTAAACTAATTTTGGAACAGGCAGAACTGTAAAAACACGTAGCAGTTTTTAGTTTCAGTATCCCTTTCAAAGAACATGACCAGCCACAGCCTTTCACTTCAATGGACACTGAAGCATGATGCTCACTAGGCTTGCCATCCTGGCCACAGTCTTTTATTTTATATTAACTTGGTTCATTCTGTTTGCAGTTTCAAAGCTAGAAGAGAAAATTTACATTCTTTTCAAAGCTAATAATTAAAAGACCTGTCTATCAAATTCCAGCAGCTACTCCTATACACAAACTTCATTCATTTATGCTCTAGGATACACTGTTTTTTTTTTTTTAAACAACACCTACAGTTGCAAGAGCTTACATAGCTGAGTGGCTCTACGTGACTGTCAGGCATGAGGAACTCGAGCTAACAGATTAGTAATCTGCTCTTGCAAAATGTCATCAACCAACGCAAAAGGAAGGGCCTATTAAACATTCCCCTGCTTGAAGTGCACTGTGTTTTCATTTTCAAGGAGAGAGGTAACAGGCTGTTTTTATTTTTCACCTGTTTTCTGTCATTTGTTTACTTTTAAAAACTCAATATAGAAAGGAGGAGAAAAATAAGAGAACGGCCCAAGCTTACCAGCCCTGTTCAAGTCAATGAGAGTCTGGCTCCTTGCATCATCATGGAGACTTTTTCCACTGTCTTGCTCCAACTGAATTTGTTTAATCCTCACAGTTTTGGTCACCATCTGGCTCATTTTGTTATCTTTGCAGAGACTGTATGACAGACTCCCATTCACCGCAATAGGAACTCTTTGCTGAGTGATTTGATAGCCAGCCTGTCAACGAAATCAACTTCATACTCCAATAAAACATTCACATTATAGAAAGCAGCAGCATGTCCACGTGCAAGTACTATAGACTAAGAACATTAAACTGAAACTGCAACATCTTCCACAGACCTATATAAGAGGAAGGAACACATGCAAACAGGCAAATTCACATGTTATTTTGCTTAGTTGGGAATGAAGGAAGCTAGAAGATGGGACTAGAATTCAAATTAGCTGTGAGATCTGAGGAAAAAAAAAATAAGAGCACACTCCGGTACAGGCAAGCATACAATACTGTACTAACATAGAAACAGTCAATAATCAACTGCATGACCACTTGCCAATGATGACAAATTTCATTGATACTGCCTTGGTGTAGCAAATAGGCCAGAAGAGGTTCTTCCACACTCCTGGTTCTGCAATCATGTTAAATTTTGTCTGAAGACAGTGAGTGTACTCAATCCCCAAGCTGAGACTATCGCTCATCTTCCTATCAGGCTGAATCTCCCTTTCTGCCAGTTCAGTACCTTACTCATTAGAGTGGAAGAGAGCGACGCAGTGAGGAAAATAAATAAATAGATAAAATGAAGAAAACAACACAACTCAGTTTCATTAATGCAGCAATTTAAAAGCTAAACACTGCAACCCCATGTGAAGCACGCAGCTAACAAATGCTACCTCTTATCCGGGACTCCAAGCAAAGAGGAAACTGCTGGCCAGAGCTGGGGCTGCCAGTGACAATGGACTGCAATCACTGCGCTGATGTAAAATTACACAGACGGCTCCATTACTGCATTAAGGTAGGGTCCCTATCTCTT
>JAOWBP010002392.1:13154116-13174085 GCA_028571105.1 Tragopan temminckii
CCTAACAGACAATTAGTACTAAACACCAGGAATGGAAAACTTAAGGGGCAAAGCAGCTCCAGCTCCCAATTCAATTATGTTAAGCCACTGGAATCGTGCAGCTAAGCAAGGAGTCAGCAATCAGAGCAATCATATTCAATCAATGAGCACCAGGGTACACTTGTCTATTCATCAGGGCGCAGCACAGCATCCTGTCGGGGTGAGCAGAACTCTGAGTAAAGAACAGCGAATGAATGAAAAGATTCTTTTCCTATCACCACCCATACTCCAGACTTGTCCTTTCCTACAGCTGTAAAAGGACTGGTTACACTGCATACTTACAGGCAGATCTGCGTAGAAATAGTGTTTTCTGTCAAACAAGGATTTCTTGTTTATGGTGCAGTTGAGTGCCAGGCCTGTCATCACGGCTGCTTCTACACATCTCCTGTTGAGAACCTAAGGAAACAGGACACAAGGTTTTGCTCGGATACTCAGTGTGCAACATACGTTTCCCACACACTGCCTTATATGAAGTATATATTCTGTGTTGCTTGTCTTTAGACACCACCATACTTCTTTCCCTGAGCGAGTAGTTCTACTCATCATTAAAGCTGTGGTAGCTACAAATCTGCAAAAATTTTAAGATGAAAAAATGCCATTTTCATTTTGGCATGCCATGTGAGATGACGTGCACTGTTTTGGTTGGCTACTTTTGCAATCACCACAGTACTCTGGTATTCTCAAAAATAAAAAGGCAAATAGTAAAAAGCAGTAATAGACATGCAACTAGCTGCCTTGTTATAGTGGGAGAACTGTGAATCTGCATTAGGGACTCCATTGCCATTTCATTACAATACCTCAGAACACCTGTAACTACCAAGTCACAGGGACTTCATGAGAATTTACACGTAGATTTGCTTAATAAGGATAAAATTAAACATGTATGTGCTTTGCTAAAGCAGAACCAATGAGATGTCAACTGATCCCATGGCTACAAGTACACGTGTGTTTCTAGGAACCCAAGAAGCCACGGCATTAGGTTCTTGAGGAATGCCACTTGAGCTGAAGACCCAGCAAGGGTTTCAAAATCCATCATTCTCAGAACCACGTCCTTCTAACTCCTCAGCAGTCCCAGGACCCAGAGAAGGAAAATTTCACTCCAAAAAGTGCTAACAAGCAATGTTTCATAATTACAGCATTTTGCAAATGTGCTCTCATTAATTTAACAGTTGGTTTAACTAACATCAAATTGATAAAACTGGAGAAAGGAGGAAAAAAAAGACCGAGTTAGCCTTAGTGCAACTCTGACACGTTCCCACACAGTATTTTGAAACAGGAACAAAAGTTTATCCATGTCATCCTACACTGTAGAGCTGCCAAGAAGGCAATTTCCAGTATAAGCATTAGAGGTGTACATTATGTAAAGGCATTTACCTGATTTCACCTGCACTTACCAAGACAGAATAGACTTAAATACTATTTTATTCAGTGTTTTTGAGAATATTTACTTTTTATATTTACCAGACTGGTTTCTGAAAACAGATTAAGCAACTGGACTTTCTCCATTGCCCAGGTGTTCACCTCAAAAAGCTATCAATTTGCTTTACTCCTCCAGTACAAAACAAAAACAACTTTCACTGAGAAATAAGAGAAACTCTTCATACAACAGAAGCTCAAAAACTGCTAATACAGACAAGAAATTAAATATTTAAGACATCTAACAAGGGAACTTCCAGATCTTTAGTGTAGCTATATATAGCTTACTACAACACTTCACCTGCTGGGACACATTTTATTCATTAAACATTTTTAAGGACACATTTTTAAAGAGCTGATTTTAAAAGAGATAAGATAAAGAACAATTCCCCTTTGAAACGGATGTGCAACACAATGAGTGCAATTGGTCCTGACTGTAATAAAAACAGGTAACTTGAAAATATTTCTCTGTTTCAGTATCAGAGCTGCAGTTCATCACACAGTAGATGATCCTGCTTTCAGCAATTAAATGCTTTCACACAGAACAGTAATGATATTATAAGAAAGCTTATAACAGTGCTTATTAACAGTTGAAATTGTTTCATGTTTAAAATACCACTACATTTCTAACTTACAAAGCAAATTTTCCTCATTCTAAGGCCTTATGGCATAATACTATTCAGCTTTACCAATTAGAGAACGCCCGTCAGCTCTTTAACCAGAAATCACTAAGGCTCTATGAAGACTGAGGAGACTCAAACCGCCACTGCACCAAAGTGCTGAACCCATGCCCAGTGACTTGCAGCATTTCCTGACCACAAAATGCTTGAGACTGATTCTAATTTGAGAACAAGACAAAACCCAAGCCCTAAACTGCAGTCCACTAGAGCCTTGTAGCATGTTCTACTGGCACAGTTTAGAGAATGATTACAACACAGCTACCGTCTTTGATCACTTACTTTGAGTTTTTGCCTCAAACAAGGCAAAGCCTACCTTACATGTGGTGCTAGGAGAACAATACAGTTCTGGGGTGGAAGGAGTAACTCCTGACTATGTGTATCTGTAAGAAGCTTCCACACTACAACTAGTGAACGACTTGGGTGACTCTGGGGAAAAACTGGCATAAAAACACTAAGAATTGATTATTTTCCATGTAGTATTACTGGTCACTTCGGTGCCTGCAAAGTATACCTGTCCCCAGCGTACTGGAAAAAATCAGATGACCCTCTTCTTCCTCAAGAATCAAAAGTTATCTAATACTGCTCCATATCTGAAGTGACTATCACTACTTATTCCAGCACTTGACCATCTATGCTGTGCATACAAAGCAGAGTTGGCTAAGCAAACTACTAATTTCCTTCAAACTGGCTTAGCTTCTTAAATAATCTGCAGTGATAAATATCAATTCAATATGTAAACCTTCCCATACTAATGACCTAAAATAAGTCCCTCCAGCTTGTTTATCTGGTAAGCTGTTATTAAGCTGACAGCTTTGACTAGCACCAAAGATATAAATTACTGGCTTTAACTGACAAGCTGCCAGTCGGATGCGCTGGCAGAGTGGCTGGCCTTGAAAGAAAGCCATGCAGCTCCTGGAATAGCTATGGACCCAACAAAGAGCCTAGAAAGCCATCTTAAACATTCCTGGTCTTCTAAAACAGAAGCACATTTTCTTGGTATTTACTTCAAGAAATTCCTGGAGAGTTATCACAGAAGGAGGTGTAAATTGTTTGTACTGGAAACTCTTAAAAACCTCAGCAATGGCATCTCAACAGCAGCAATGCCTCCCCTGTAGCTATGCTATCCTGCTACAGCACCGTGCTAACTGAGAGTTGAAGGAACAAAAGAACAGCTCAGCTAAGATCTCACTTGTTCTACTACTTGTATTTCTTTACAGCCACTTCACAAGGATAAAGATTCTTTTTATAAATATATCTTTATTTGCAAGGCCATTTTAGTCATGGCCTTGGTTTTAAATACAAAACTAATCAATAGTTCTACAAAACTGTATATAATACCTTAAACGGGATAAATTCCCACCAAAAGCAAATTTTGAAGTTCATTTTTCCATCAATAGCTTAGCAGTAGATGACTATTTACTCCTTATACTACTACACTTGAGAAAAACGGTTCCCTTTTAGATAAAGATGTATGCTTTTATATTTAGTAAATTATTTTGACACTTTAAAAAGTAAGATGCAGCTTTTTTGTCTGTTCTGCTAATCAGTAAAACATAAGATAGGTTAAAAAAAGACAACAAAATAATCCACGTAGATCTCTTTCTTGAAAAAAGTTTATTTCTGCTCTCCCTTCCTTGTGGCAGCGGCACCAGAGGCATGTGTTGCAGAACAAAGCAATTCTTGTACGAAATGCAATAAAGTCAACATAATACCCCAGAAATGTAAAACATTAAAATAAATAAATAAATAAGTTAGATCCCAGGACATACATTTTAATGAAGTAGATTGCATATTAATTCATTATCTTAAGACCTTCGCTCCTACTTCTAAACATGAAGAAATCAGCATCCCATGATTACCTACAGGACTACTTATCTCAGAAATATGTAATTTCAGTTTCTTTTCATTTCAAAACCAGCTGGAAAAAGGAAGTAGTGCAATGTACTTAACCAGCTCTCCACAGACCTGGTAGTAATCTTTAAAAACCTGAACAGATACATCTAATCATATTTCTCAGTACTCCTATTTCATATCACTCTGATTTTTATTTGCTTCCAATAATGGATAT
Source organism: Tragopan temminckii (assembly GCA_028571105.1). Lineage (NCBI taxonomy): Eukaryota > Metazoa > Chordata > Aves > Galliformes > Phasianidae > Tragopan > Tragopan temminckii. The sequence continues at coordinate 13,158,320 of JAOWBP010002392.1, forward strand.
GTTCAGCATTATTATTCTGGCAGTTTTAGAAGTACCACCTTGCTCCAATGTATGGTTCTTTGAAGTGCATTAATAAGTTAAACTTCAAAATGAATTATTCTTTTATCTTCTTAGTACAAACATAATGGCAACTCTTCAATCTGATACTGCAGTTGAGAACTTCAACATCGAGTTCCTTCATGGCATCCTCCCCCACACACAGAACGGCACAAGTGTCTTGCAGCTATGCATGTACAGGATGTGTAGGACAATAACCAAGAGTTAACTCTTCTCCAAATAACCCATTTATTTCAATAGAGCCATTGGGAACCACACTCCACCCCCCTAGGCATACAGTAACAACAAACCAACTGTCATTTGTTAGGTCTTCAAAGAGCCTCAATACTCCAACAAATGAGGTTGTTAAGTGCAGGGAAAAATTCAAAGAGAAGGCCAGCTTCAGTTAAGAAGTCCTGCATTTCAGTCCACAGCATACTTCCAGCCTCAAGATAAGCATTATGTTCTCACCCCTAAGGAAAGGTGCAAGCAAGCAGGGGAGGAAGTAGCAGACATCTGAAATGAATATCTCAGACTAACAAAGAGATCTCAGAACAGGGAAAGAGAATAAAATGGCAACTGAGAAGTTGAAGCAGTACATAGAGTTAAATATATCTTAATACATTTGGTAACCTTATCTTTCTGCTGTCTGGTATCAAAGATATATGCTGCTATACAAAACGTATTATTATCCCTAACCTTGTCTGGTGGCAGTCGGCTTGCAGTGATGCAGCATACACTTAAACGTGGCATATCTCAAAAATAAGGAACTCTGACATCTTAGGAAGTGCTCAGATCTCAAACGCATTACTTTCTGCGTATCCACAGAATAACAAGGCACATTCTCTTGAAGCTGAAGAGCTAGTTTGAGAGCTCATAACATTAGGCTTAAAATAGGACGAACTATCTTCTAGTAGCAGTGATAACCAGAAAAATTCAGCAGCAGTACAGAGAAATTATGACCTCCTGAGAGTAAGAGAAACAGAAAGGTATCACCAAATTCAAGGCTATTTAAATACTGACTGCTGAGTTTCTCAACAACAGCCGCTAAAACCCACAGAAGGAAAAATCCATTCAGACTGCTGTGTTCTCAGTGGAAACAATCAATTTTCTGGGCTGGCAGTGAGGCAGTCAATCCAGTGGCACAGCCTCAAACCAGTAATCCTTGTGTTTAAGTTTCCATCATCGGTGGCTACAACCAAATAAACCTGTGCCATTAAGAACTGGTTCCAAGCAGAAGACATAACAATGCACTGGAAATACAACGGTTAATGAACTCCATAATCAAATACTGTATTTCTGTGGCATTCTCATCAAAGTCCCGTATCTATTCCTTATACCTTTCCTACTTATAGCAGCATCTTCTGGATATGCCATATTTTTTTTCTGACCAGTCAGAAGGATGGGTACTCTGTTACACCAGCTGAAATGCAAACCAGTGCCAATGCTATGTGAGATTCAGTTAAACACAGGAAGAGCTAGAGAAAACAATTCAGTGATTCTAGAGGTCAGTGGCAGAACAGTGGCTAAAACGTAAGTTACACAATGTGGCCAAATCCCAATTCCGAGTTTTGACATGGAGCTTCTCAGACCTTTTTTCCCAACACTGCGTTCTGCAAAAAAAAATAAAATAATGAAAAAGAAGTCTAACACAGGCTTTTAAACGTGAATGACATTTGCTATCTTCAGCATACCCAATGGTGCCTAACTTGTTAAATAGCTAATAAACTCAAAGCATTTCAGACAGAACCGAACTGAAAGTGTTTAAAGCAGCTCCCTGCCCTGTTTATGCTTGCAGCTTGCTCATTGCTCCTAGGTTTGTCGAGGGCCAGTTCCCTTGTCTCAGTTGCAACAAATTCTGAAGTTCGATACAAGTGACTGTCATTCTCTGATTTGGCTATCTGCTCTCTGCTCCTCATTGCAATTTTTGAGTTCACCAAAAGGGGCTCACAGCCCCTTACTACAATTCCCTCAGCCCTTTTTCATCCGTTTGCTCTCCCCTGAAACGCGCTTACTTGCTCACCAGAAAGAACACCCAGGAATAGAACTTACAAATTGAGGGTAAAACAGAGGACCAACACACACAAAGACAAGAATATACTAATTCAAGGTAATAGCAAGTGACACAACCCTGCAAATTTTGCAAAAGGCTGTTAAAAAAGCAAACTAAAATTCTTTGTTAGAAGGCAGGTTTTTTTTAAATAATTCTTTGTTAAAAGGCAAGAACAGCAGGACCAATGAAAACTAATCTCTCACGAATAAGTATCCAAGTTCATTTTACCTAAGCAGTCATTTCAACCCTCTCACCTCCAAGATGCCCTTCATCTTTTCCCCGTTCCATCAAAGATCCCAAACTCAATTACTGATTTCCTCTTCATGCACTTACTGATACATTCACGAATGCTTCAACAGACTCAAGATTTGGCTGAACCTGGCAGTGAAAATGCATAACTAACATTTCTGTATAGAAAACAATGGTCGCAATGCCAAAATCCACACGTGTAGTTAATAAACTCCAGTGGCAACAGCCTATATATTCCTTTGAAAATAAAATAATAAATAAAAATAGCCATTACATATTTACAGTGCCAAGGTGGCTAACAAAGAGGACAATACAAAGAAATAAGTTAATTTCACCCTAGAAACCAATTACTGCCTAATTGCACCAAAATAAGTTTCAAGCAAAATACATAAAACTGACAGTTACGCAACATTACACATGAGACAGCTAACCAAGATGAGAACAAAGATCCAATCTACAATTACCTGACATCACACTGTTGGACGGTGTTTCCTAAATACCCTTTAATGAAAAAAAAGTCTTCAAAGAAAAAAATGATGATAAGAAGAACAAAGAAGCAAGACATCAGTTGGCAAAATCAAAATGCTAAAAAAAAACACTGAACCACTGTTGCTACTGAAACTCTTAATAGAGCACTGCTTTCATACATATGTATATATACGTTGTGCTACGCTACCTTGTAACCCCTCAAAGGGAACCACCTGGAAACAGCTTGAAGAGAAAATGAGATAAAAATCTTAACAAAGCATATATAGTGACTGAGAAGAGAAGCAATAGAAATTCCACCCACTCTCACCAAATCACCCACAGTTCAAACTTAAAATAAATCCCCAGCACACTGAGAAATATTACTGCAAAAACCTAACGTGCATTTCAGCAATAAGCTCAGACTGATTCCAGAAAGAAGAGACACTGATCTGTCTAGTTGTCATGTAACAGCCATGCTGTCCATGTATCAGGGATGGCACAATCCCTGTAGCAGCAGAATGGTGCATAAGAAGGAAAACGCGATGTTGTAAACACCAGTTCCACACTAAGAAGTAGAAAAAAAAAAAACAAACAACTGCATAAAGCAAAAGGTAAAGCAAGAAAAAAAACACAGTAAGAGATAAGTGAAAATGCATAGATAACATCACCGATGCATTGAAAGATCTACTGAAATAGGTGACAGCAAGATGTTACAGTCACCTCAGTGCAGTTCTAACTGACAAGTTTACATTAGCCAGGGGGACCTGTTAAGGATAAACAGCAAAGCCAACAAGAGCTAAAAGGAAGAGAGCTCAATAGAAACACAGTTTCTGAAATGCAAAGATGAAACCCTACAGGAGCTGTTAGCCTTGACAAAAAGACCAAAATACCCAGAATTAATGCTGCAACTGCTCACACATAAAGGAGACAGAGCAAAAAGAGAAAACTTTATAGGGCATTTTTTCAAAGCTTGGGAGAAGAGCCATGACAAACATCACCAAACACTCCAAAGCACAAGAGCTGAGACATTTCTAGAAAAATGACATTTATAGTTAGGCGTGAAGGGAAGTCAATGCAAGCAGGTGCAGTAACTGAAGGGGTGTAACATTTCTCAGACCCACTCTGAAGGAAACTAGTTCCGTACATACCTAACCCAGGCAGTAAATGATCCTATGACAGAGAAGGAAATATAATGAGGAATACCCTTCAGGATAAACCAGCCCTGAAAGTCACCTGAAAGAGGCTTCCTCATCTTTGAAAGGCTTCTCCAGACCAGTACAACAGCACTGAACTGATTAATAGCTTGAAATTACATAGGTAGGCTCTAATCCATCATGCACTCAAAAATTCAAGGGTCTATGAACTGTAAGGGCATTCTCAGGGTGCAAATCATCTGAAAGTCTATTTCTCTCCCCCAATTCCATGTAAACTAAGTGGGATTTTCTTTTTAGTGGCCTAGTGGAACTAGCACTAACATTCTTTCAAGTCTAGCAGGCTGGGACTGTGCGAGCAGCAAAAGGCTGTGAAATGCGATGATACAATTCACGTAGCAAACCCAAATATCATCTGGAAAGAAAAGACTGCTGTAGATGAATTTCTTGGAAAACATCTCCCTCTGAGCAGTTATTACCCTTTCAGCGGAAGACATAGCAAGCAGTTAAACTGAACCTCAACATCAGCAAATAGCTTAAAACAAGCATGCACTCACTTTTCCTTCAGGCACTACAATTCATTTACTTTTAAAGGAGAGTTGAAGGATACAACAACTTAAGCACATATGGTTTCAAAGAAGAAAAGAAAACATAGATTATGACAGCTAAACCAACATGCATACAAAGATCATAAGACTGTCCGATTCCTCAAGAAAGGTGTGCAATTAAAATGTAGTTATCAAAAGGAAAGCTAAGAAACAGAATTTTTCAAAGCAAAGCAGTACAAGAAGGGAGTACATTTATATGCATGCCAGCAGGAATGTCAAAACACTACTGAAGTCAGAAGTCGGTAAAGCAGGTGCTGCAATCACCACGTTTAACAGGCCCAGGGTATCAAAGAATCTAGTTTCAAATGCGAAGCATAAATTCCGGTCTGAAATGCCATTTCTGTTCTGATATAGATGGTGACAAAAACAACTAAATCCACAGAAATCTTTCAAGTGCCTCTGAAAGCAAATTCATCAGGTAAATCCCGTATATTAATAACATGTAAAATTCATCATGAAGTTTGATAACCTATCACCCAAGCTAGCTGTAAAAGCACCAGGTATCTGTCACTGTGAAGGATGGACACAGTCTTGACACAGAAAAAGGCAACTAAAGCATCATTCAAGCAGGTTATTACCCCTACCTGGTCCCTGGGCAGCGGTTCGACAGCACTGCACTGCAGGGTGGGGACAACAGTGGTGCAATACAGTGCTGCAGTGACAATCCTTAGCTTTGGCTAAGTCAGATTTTGGACTTCAGGTTGCCAGTAATGAAATACCTGAACCAACAAGGACTAACAGCTATTCCAGTTGTACTTTCTTCCACAAAAAAAAGATGTATCTTGTTGCAGGAGTGTCATTATACAGCTGAGAGAAGATACAGTAGGGTGGCAAAGGCATCCTTCCAGCACTCCTGGTGGAAAACTAAAGGAATTTAAAACGAGGATATGAAAATCTCAGTAGAGGATAGCAGCTATGGGTGAGCTGTCACATCCTCAAGGATGCCTAGTCAAAAAAATGCCACTCCAAAAGTAATGTCTCCTATTCTTTTCCCATGAAAACCACAACAGATTCAAAGAGCACAACAACACTATCTGATAGAGCAAATTCACAGCTATTTTTCAGTATAGTCACTACCATTAGCAATGCATTTTCACCACTAATAAACAAGAGCCTGCATGCCACACTCGTAAAAATCCTCCTTCCTGACTGGAACACGGCTTGCCTTTCACGTTGCTGTCGCCACTGCTGAAACACAGCACTCACCGCCTCACCGGCTCACATCCACTGTTTGGTCCCCATAAACATTCAGCAAGGATTGATGACCATCAATAGGTGCCAGTTATTCCGTGGGGACGAATTCAGTGGCACATCTTGGCTTCATAGACACTTCCATGTCAGACGCCACTTTGTCAGACTGCCCCTTTGCGTCTGTCACACAGCAACAACATGTAATGGAATCTTGGTGGGAAGGTTCAACATCTGCTGCTGTACCACCAGTATCCATTTCTGACGTCGTGGGACAACGTAATAAAATAGGAGGCATTGCTTTCCGAACAGCCCACTTATATATCCCAAAAATGTCATGAATCTCATGATAGCAGTGTTCACCACACATCTTAATCCATTTTTATTAAGGTGAACAAATTTATCATTTCTTTATTATATGCACATCTTGGCCATTACCAAGCGTTGCCAAAAATTACCTTACAAATAGACACGAGACTCTGTTCACACTATAAGGACAATGAAATTCAAATGCTCGAGGTGTCAACAGTTTCAAGACACTTAAGACTGTAGGGCTAACATTCAAATCTTATTACTTTAAATCTCAGTTACGTAAATCCTAGATTATTTCTCAATATATTTGCCTACAACAAAGCAAGATCAGGCTTTCACTTTAATCATGAAGGACACAAACATAAAATGTGCATCTTCAGCTGTGATTAGTAACAAAGACTAAGCACAGACAATAAAGATTTCAGCCTTTAGCTACCAGGTCTATTACCTTATTTCTTAGGCTGAGCTGTAATTACCTTTTAGTCAGCTACCTCAAGAATGAGAATATCTGGATTCACTTTCTGTGAGCCCACTCTCACCTTTAGAAACCTTTAAGACATTCTCAGAATTAACACAGAGAATATATCAGACTGGAAGTGAAACCACCTTTCTGGATCCTCAGAACAATTTCATATCAATCCACAGGTACATATAATGCATTGTACACCACACTGTGTCTTTAGCTTAATACATAACAAGTTCTCTGAATACACCACAGTAAGTTCATTGCCAAGTCCATCCACTTGGATCTAAAAAAAAAAAAAAAAACCAACAAGGCCTTTTTAGGGCTTATATATTGTCCCAAAGAGACGCAATCCTTAAAGAAATTTCTGCAAGATGCTATCTGGTCCAGGGGTGAGGGGCTCCATCACCACAGAGCACAATAATCAAGTCTGTAGAGTGGCATGGGATGTGCTTTCCAGTCTCACCATTTAATCAAAGCTTTGTCAGGTCATTTTTTCTGCCTCATGCCAAATAGCAGTACACCTGCATAGCTCTTCTTGCCTGTAGCTGTCTCTCAGAGGCACATTATGAAAGTGGCACAGCGAAATGTTCATGGCACTAACACTGTTTTTTATGGTCCTCCTAAGGCCTTACTTGCAGCAGTAACATAAAATAAGTTGCACGACAGTACAAAAGAAAAAAATGTAAAGCAGAAAGATGGAGAAGGGCTAAAGCAGTACCTACAGTTTCCCCTTTATGCAGCAAAGGATCACTCTCATGCTCATTAGTGACCAAGAAATGTATAACAAATAGAAAAGCTCCCTCTGCACCATTCTTTCTGGTCCCACTGCAAAGCAGCAGTGACAACATGGTTGTCTATCAAAACTATATCATAGTCCCACGGTAAGTTTAAATCCCTCTGATACAGAACTGTAACGGTCGTCCTCAGTTTACAACAGCAGTTATTCTCTGCTGTACAACCACTGTATTCTTCAGTTCTGTTAAAACTTTGCTCCTTTTTCTTTTTTTTCATTTCTCAACAAAAGAGAGTTGAAAGGCCAAATACATACCTTCTAAAGACAGTTTAGAACATTTGTTATGTTGCTTCTCTTTTTTTTAAATAAACACTTGGTGCCAGAAGAAATCCGGTTCTCAAACTTGTGTATAGCAAGTACAATGAGAAAAATTGAAGGTAAGACTACAGATTTGATTCTATATCACATTGTAACATGCAAGAACAGCTCTTTTGTAACATTCACTTTCAACTCTGTTTTCACTGCTACTACAGAAAAGCTTTCTTCTTGCATAGATAGAAGGAGCTGGTAGAAGCGAACACAGAATCACTACTTTTCAATTAACCTAGCCATCCTGCTTTTGCATCTCAGGTGCAGTTATCTTCTCTGCCAAAGCCCACATGTATTAATACATTCTCACAAAAGCTATACAAAGCCTCATTTGTAAAACACTGTAACAGAGGAAAACAAGCCAAAAAAAAGCCTCTCCAACTTGGAAGAACAGAAATACTTACATAAAAGCAAAACTCTATGTAAATGCTCATTTTTGTTCTTCAAGAACAGATTTTCTACTTGACTGAAGACAAGCATTAGACAATTTAACAGAACTTCCATCATTTTCAGAATGTTAAGTTAGCCTGAAACAATCATGCGATTATGAACTCCCTAACTTCGGCCTGCCTTCACATGAAAGGAACTCATCTTCCATGTTTTAAGTCTAACTGGATTCTTCTGAAACCAAAAGATTTCGGAAGATTTCTATTCTCTGAGAAGCTTTTAAGATTTCCACACAGTTAGGTCTGAAACAGCCCCAGATCGGCACCGATTCCAGAGTCAAGTTCAAATTTTACCAGCATCGAACCTTCACTTCCTTAGGTTTCCATACTTCTGCAAATATAGAATGAGTATCAACTCATTTCTCTCTTTAAGGATCACAATGCATGTATCAAGTCCCTAGAAATCCACCTATAATTCTCAACTTCATAATATTATTTAAAGCCTTAATACGGTGAAGAAAAGCTTTCAACAGATTAAAAAAATACAACTGCAACGGGAATTCAAACCTCCACAAATATACTTAGGGGAGTGTTCTTGCATAAAATAATGTGACGCCATTACAATCTCTGCATGTTTGTTGCACAAGGCTCTGCCAAGTCCATTCAGTACTTATTTTCACTGTATAGGGTTATACTTATTAAATATGTATATATATCTCTCAATATTAAATTTCTTGGATTCCCAGTGAATTCGAAAGAAGCACTGTCACAGGTACCACAAAAAAACAAAAAACAAACAAAAACAAACACCCCAGAATTATAATTGAGCTGTGACTTCAAACAATTACTATGTTGCCCCTAATAAATTCTCATTGCAAAATGCTAGCTAGCTATTCTGACTTGCTCGTTCACAACTTTTCACACAGATTTTTCTTCTTCTTTTTTTAAAATTATGTTGCACTGAAAATAGGAACAGTTGACACTTGCCTAAACAAGAGACTTTCTACTCTGGAAACCAAGTAACCTCAGAGTAAAACACTGCAAACAGCGAATGACAGCTACATCAACATACATATGGCAAAGTAACATCAAACGGCCACTTGGAAGTCTAAGACGTCCTTCACTCACAGGAATTTAAGTAACTCTCACATTTAAGGAATACCCTGTGCCTCATACTAATCAAATACACTTTGGCCTCAGAGAAATACTGCAATTCATTTAATATATCAAACAGACACTCCCTTGTTTTTTTTCCTTTGCAGAAGATATCGAATATTTATATTGGTAACTAGGGAGTGAGTAGACTGAAAAGAATCACTATCAAGTATCTCAGATTATCAAACAGAAATTAGAAAAACGTGTAAAAATAGTTCTATAGAATACAGTTCTATATTAGGAAGAACAAAATACTGCAGATGTACTCAAACTTATGCTAACATAAATTCTGATGAAAATTAAGCCAAAACATAACTTACCGGCAAAGTTCCTGGTAAAGAAGCATCAAAGAACGATACCAAGGAATTAGGAGGTGCTGCAAACTGGACTTGGGAGCCAGAGAAAAGTTTTGAGTTGGAAGTGATCTGTGCATGAATTTCTAGACCCACAACTGGTGCCCATGGAGCAAGACTGAAAAGAAAAAAAGAAATCAAATGTGGTTAACATACAGATGATGTTAAAAACCATCTAAAAATAGTGTTGTGTTTGTTGTTTTTTGTTGTTTGCCTTTTTTTTTTTTTTTACAAAAATTTGAAACGCAATTATAAAAAATTGCAATGTACGCCGTAATGTAAGAAAAGACCACAAATGATACAGCAAATCCACCTACAGTGTGTTGGCAAAGGTTGTGCTGCAATACTAGAGACCAGGCAGTAACTCAAAACATATAAAGACAGGACTGTATGGTAAAGTGTGTTGATTATATACAGAAGAGAATGCTGTAAGAAAGAAAATGTAATGATCTGAAACTTTTGCCTTTGCCTTAGATGAGAAGTCTTACAGAAATTAATGAGGCAAACTTGCATGCTAGATGAACCCTAATTTGGTAACTCAGGAAAATTATGAAATCATCATAAATATCAATTACTTCTCATGTAGTCTGATAAATTTCCAACAGACAGGTGGCATAATAAATTATGTATTCTTTGTCAGCTAGTCACTTGCATGCTGGGAAAGGTAGCTCTCCAGAGCAGTGTTAGTAGCACATTAGCATAAACATTAGAAATCTGGTAATAGAGAAATCATCACTCCAACTGGAGAGCTACTACTCTCTGAACATACTCCGCAGAATCAAGCTTCTCTATATTATCTCGAAAGTAATTGCAATTCTCATATCCATAACCTTTATATGGATAAGAGAAAAGGGTCACCTTTACAGTATGAATTGCTTGACAGTTTCTGTAAGTAATTATCTGGCCTTGTACAAATGAAGTGGCACAAAATAATATTTCAGTGATGAAATCACCTTCCTACGGCAAGATAGCTCAGCAATGAAAGTACCGAGATAGCTAGAGCAGATAATCAAGCTATGGAAAAACATCAAACAGATGAGGTACAGTGTTCCTTCCACAGGCAAACAGAAGGCACTGACAGGATTTCGGTCTGCCTGCCCTCCTACAGCCGAGCACATCCCTACAGCATCACTGCAGCCATGCAGATACCACCTGTATCTGCTTTAGGGAGATTGTAAAAAAGGATTAAGACTCAGATGCTTAAAGCAGGCAATCCTGTTTTAACAAAGCCATGCTTAACTCAGTGTTTTCCATTATTCCTAGAAAATACCTTGTTTTAGGGAAAAAAAAAAAAAAGTCTTAAAAAAATTTTTTTAAACTATTTTTTCTAGCCAATTTACCTCAGTATTCCCTGTTTCTTTGCAATGCATCCCCACCACCACACGGCATCTCAAAAATCACCAGAGCGCACTCAGGCTCACGCTCCCTTACAAAGATAAACAGAGCCCTGCCCACAACACAGGCGAGAAACTGAGCGTTCGTTCACGCTGTATGTTTATCTACGTCGTTGAAGAACCAACCCGAAGTATTACATTCCCGCCAACATCTACGTAACTTTATTTAAGTAATCGGTCGGGCAGAGAAATCCTGAATGTTGACAGAGAACACGAAAGCTTACACACGCCAGGGAGCAGAACCCCAGCCCCCCTCCCCGCGCTATCCCAGCACCGTACCCGCTCTGCCCCAACGGCACCGCCCCACCTCTGGCGTTGCAGGCGACGGCCCGCCGAGGGCGGGAAACAGAGCAAGACCCCCCGGGGCCGCGCTGCAATGCTCGGCGCCAAACCCCACCGCAGCCACGCGCCGCCATTTTGCTTTGCAAAACGCTGAGAGGTTACCGCAGCGCCCCCTGGGAAACGTAGTCCTGCGCGCGGGATGGCCGCGCCGAGCGGCGGGAAGGAGAACTACAACTCCCGACAGAACCCTCGCCTTGGCTTCCCGCCTTGGCTTCCCGCCTTGGCCCGCCGCTGAGGGAAGAGCGGGCTGCACGCGCACGCTCCGCCTGACGGGGGCGGGAGTGAGAGAACGGGAGGTTGTGGCGTGAGGCTTTTCTTCCACAGTTCGGTTGACTCGGCGCATAGTTAACAGGCAGGTGCAAGCCTGGCTTCTGGGACAATTCTCTCCCTTAATTCTAGAGAGGTATTGCTCCTTGTGCCCAGGAATGTGACGCTATCAGCGCGAGAAACTGTTTCAGTGCAGTCTGAGGAGGTCTCGAGAGCCTTGAATGTAAGGTCCTCAGCCTAGCTGGAGAAAATTAGCAGTCGTCCTAGAAATGCTGGCACAAGAGACATTGATTGCTTTTTTCTGCCTTTGCCTGAGCTCTTGTTTAAGATTTCTCTCGCTCAGGGTCTCCCAAGGGTTGCATATTCTTTTGTTTTGGTGTCTGATACAAAACCAGCTGATGCTTTGTGGGTGGTGTTTTGCAAATCTTGGGCATCAGACATCACCCGCTGTTGCCTGATGTGTTGCTCATGTGGTGCCATTTGGTTGCAGTCTTGAATCTTGTTGTATGCAGAGCAGTGGGATCTCGTCCCTTCCAGGCATGAGGGTGTTACTGTCGTACAAATACATGGCAATAAAGATCACCATCCAGGGCGTATGCTAGCATTCTAGATGCAGTTTATGCAGCTACATCTAGCAGATGATAGAATTAATAACCTTCTGTCCCAAACCACAGGCCTGTGGAGCTTAAATGGAAACGTACATTAGCTGTTGCTTATATTGTGTTTGCTCTATGTCAAATGCTGCTAAAAGAAGCTAATCTGTCATAAACATATGAGTAGGACTGATTTCTTCCAGCAGAGGACAGTGGTGCACATAAGCACTTGACCTTATCTTGTAGACTTCATAACCTCTCGTCTTCCCAAGCTTGAATGTGAGATGCTAAGGGGGTCAGAATAATGTGGAATATATAATTTATTCAACTAAAAAAAATGTTCTGCAACATTTGTTCTGTAGTACTCACTTTCTAAAACAGTTATATTTTAATTGAGTAGAATTAGCAGAAGGTTCTTCTACAAGAACAAGTTGGGAGATACCTTCAGCAGATGCAGATCTGCAGTTACTTCCACAGTATAATTTAGGAATTTCAATTAGTTGCTTTTCCTTGGTGAAAATTCTTCATGAATGTCAAAGTCTGACCAAGAGAAAATTCCTTTGCAGTAAAGAAAAACTGGCCCCAGGTGGTCTTGGACGCATTCTGAAGAATGAAAGAAGATTGGTGTGCCGCTTCTCCTCATCTCTTATCGTGGAGCTCCCTGCATATGAGGCACCCTGACATAATGCCTATGTAGCAGTCTTTGAGCCAAGGGAACGGGTAAGATTTTTTAATAATTTTGATATGAGAAGAACCATATTGTCTTTTGGACTTAGCCCTATACTTATGCAACACGTTGTGAGTAAGACAATTTCAGGTTGAAGCCTTATTATGTGATTGTTATTTATGCAACAGCAAATGCATTCTTCAACAATTGTCTTCCATGAACTCTGCATTTAATGATTATTTGAAATTTTGAAGGCGCTGGCAGATTGCTTCACCTCACCTATGAGTTTGTACTAGTGGAAAAAATGGCAAGTTTTGGATTATTTTACTTTCTTTAAGCCTGTTGTCTTGATGTACTATGATCTATATTAAAATCATGTTACTTGAAGCCTTACTCTGCTTTGATTGCACAGACTTCTACCCTTTAAAAGGCAGTGGAATGCACAAGGTTGAAATGTGCTTTCCACATCCCAAACTGGTCTCCTGGAACTTTTAGCTGCATGGCTGTTTTTTTTCTTAAAGAAAATTGGAAAGTGTCATTGTTTGTGATTTAAATTGCCTCCGTGCTATTTTAATACCTTACCTATAAAAAAAATCCATTAAAAAGCCCTTTTCCTTTGAAGCCCTATGCCACTGACCAAGCAGGTCATAAATGAAAGCTCACACGTTCTTATAGAGGAAGTTGATCAATCACAAGCAGGTAATAATTGCCTTTCCCAGCAGCTTACTTGGAGTTAGAAAATGCTACATATTTGTTCCTTATGTACCCTGAGCTGCAGCTTCTACTTAGCATGAGTGTTTAGAGATCATGCTGTGGCACTGCATAAAGATTTGTACAATGACACTTCAGTACCGTGTAGACTTCTGTCTCAGAGTGGATATATCCAGGGGACGCTTTGCTCTGAGTCTGAATTTCTTATTACTGTTTAAATTTAACCAATGCCCGAGAAGAAATTGGAATTTTGTAGAGGACAAAAGCCCAACAGCTTATCATTTAAGACATAAACATGCAGCCTGTCCCACTTATTTGAAAGAGGATCCCTCTGAATTTCAGCTTACAGGGTCTGAACTCTAAATGCTGCATTCTTGCAAGCCGTATTTAACATGCATGCTCGATCCTTTTGCAGATTGTGAGATCTCCTTTGAGGATAGCAGGGAATGGAATATTCAGTCTTGAGTTTGTTAAATACTCCACAGGCTGCCTGCGGTGTTTTATTTCAGCATGTGAAATAAGCAACAGGCAGGGACATTTTAGATTTTGAAGTTGGGGGCATGCCTTTTTGGGGAGCATACCTGTAATCTGTCAAATAACCAGACATTGTCCTACAGGGAAGAATAAGGAAAAGGATTGTTGAGTTTGGGAGCAAGCTGTGGTGAGGGATGGTTTCAGATTTTTATGCCGTTAACATCACCTGTGTACCTTGGACTTTTTTTTTTTTTTTTGGGCAGCTGTTAACTAATCATGTCAGTGATTTTCAGTCAGAACTTTTGGTTTGCTTTTTTCATCTACAAATAGCAGGGGATGCTAAATTAAAATCAAACAAACAAACAAAAAAACAACAACAAACAGATGGGAAAAGGGTATTTCTGTTGAATATAGGAGCCAGTGTTCAGGGAGCTAATACAACTGCCTTGCCTGGTCTACTGACCATGCACATGTACGCATGCATTTTGTGATATAGGTGATACAAAGGAACGCATGGTTTGAGGGGCCTTTTGTCAAAGCATGCTTTGAAATTCTTTGAAGTCTGCTTAAAAAAATTGATGTTAAATAGAGTGATTTCATAGAAGTATTGTTACTTGTAAGTTGAAAATAACATTTAGATACAGCTAGGAAAAATCATAAATATGTTTACACAATTTCTGTTATACAGTTATAGAAGTAAAAAAAAAAATGCAGATACTAACAGCAGAAGGTAAGTTCATTATTCTTCAGAGGCTTGTGATAAGAAACAAAATATTTATATAAATATATGTGTATCTTTGGTTTAGTGATAAGAACCTGTTATATTATAGCTCCTTTGTACTGATTTTTCACTTCATTTGTCTTGCTTGCAAGCACTTGCTTGCTGCAATGAGCAAGTGGCTGCACCTGTGGTTTGAATCAGATGTTGGCAATCAGGTAATTAGTGCTTTGGTTCATAGTGTGGTCCCTGTGGTTGAGGACTGTGACTTGGATTTAGACTGGTTGTTGGTCTTACTGTTGAGAGTTCTTATAACTAACCTTCTAAAGGTAAGGGAAGCGTTTGTTTCTGAGTGTTTGGTCTTACTAATTGTGTTTTATGGTGAGTGCTACTGAAAATCCTGTTCTGTTATCAAACTATTTTTTCTAGTATGAAATTTGGTTGTTGTAAGCTTAATAGTTTTTATTCAGTGTATCTCTGTAGGTCTGGTTTTTCTTGATGAAGTTTTTAGGAATTTGTGTTATGAGTCTGTGGTAGTTTTATTATGATTTCCAGTAGCTGGGGATTTATTTTCTCTAGCTAAAAATATATAGTTTATTCATAAGGTGATTACACTTTTTGGGTGCATTGCAATGCACAGCATATTCTATATGTTTGTGTTGTAATATAGGAATTATATTCATCTTATATTTGGATATATTTCTGTTTATAGGGAATATTTTATTGCTGATAATTTTGTAGTTTTTTTTCTGTTCTCATACTGTGTTTTTTATGTAGTGGGAACTGTATTTAGAAACAGCTGAGCCTAGAATCAAGTGTTCAATTTGAAGTTTGTAAATGTATTGTATATGTCTTATGTATGTATTATCTGGGATAAGAATTGTAAAAGCAAACTGTAATATTTCAGTTGATTTTGACCTAACTAGCATGTTCTTCTTAACCATTTGGTGTCTATCTGAAAGTGCAAGCCTTTTAAAAATGTTTCCTAAGACTTTGTTTTCACTTTGTTCTTTCTTACTTTTATTGAGTAGAAGAAAAGCATGCAGTTGTTTAGGCAAACTTATTCCTGTGGT
>JAOWBP010002392.1:13181779-13198108 GCA_028571105.1 Tragopan temminckii
CTCTTGATACAAATGAACACCAGTTTTGGTGTAATTAGTCTTAGCTGAGTCAAGAAAGAATGGAGTTAAGGGAGGACAGGAAAAGCATCAACATATCCTCTGTGGTCTGAATTACTGTGACTGTAGTATTAGAGATTAAAAACAAATGTGTTGGGGGTGTAGTGGGAAAGGAATGTTTTTAAAAAATAAAAAAACAAATGAAGTTAGGCCTTGAGGGTTTTGCAGGTGGAGAAGAACATTCAGGTGGTGCAGTCTTTAAGCCGGATGTGTGAAATAGCTGAAGAAGTGGTAAGATTTTTGACTGGTTGTTATTAAAATTAAGCTCACTATTAGAATGAAGCATTCAGCATCTGGTGTTTGTAATGATTGACTTTAGAAAAACTGTTTAAGTTCCACTGCATCAAAATGTAACTTAAAACCAACCTGACATGCTTTGAAGTTGAAGTCAAGCTGTATCTCAATAGTCCTATATGACAGTAAAGTGTCAAAGTGGCTGAATGTTTTCTTACTTTAATCAGTGGCAGCAAAAAGAATTGTGGTATTGAAGCTCGGTTTAAATCAAGCCTTGCTGTAATGAGGATGGTGTCATTACAGCCATGTGAAGCTGAAGTAGTCTAGATCAGTTTTCTGTCCAGACAGTCTATCCTCTGGGGAGAGGATGTACTGAAAGGGATGCACCTTCTCTAGTAGTAAACTGATGATTATCATTTCTGATATCTTATGGCTGGGGCAACATCCTGCTGGACTACTGATCTGGCTTAGCTCTATTTACAAATGTAATTAGTTCTTTATATGTATAGATTCAAAACTACTTTAGTCTCCAGTTTCAGAGTTTATTTACGTATTTCTTAAATATACCATTAGTAGAAGTTAGTACAGTCATAGTACTTCATGTCTCATGTCACTGTACTACTATTTTACTAATTAATGTTTTTTTTATTAGTTATGTATGTTAAGTGTAGGCAAATACTCCAGGCTGGATTCATCCACCATGTAATTGGTGGTACAATAATTCAAATGCAGGAAAAATTGCTCTCTAAGGTATTAAAATGCAGGGGGTTTGAAACATAACTTACGTATTAGTACAACTTGGAACCAGCCAAACAGTGGGTGATAACTTATTCAACATTTGCGTAGAAGAAGAGGAGAAATGTAGTCACAGGATAATGTGGTTTACCAAGATGTGTGTGTATGTGGGCCCTTAGGGAAGTTCTTTAAGGGCAAGGAGAAAAGTGCTCTGTTTATTCTTCTCCCCCTTACACGAGAGGGAAATAAATGGCCTCTAAATCTCATCCAGTCAGAATATAGTCACCAAATGATCTGAATTAGAGCAACAGAGGCATGAGTACATGTCCTATTCTGTCACCTCTGCTGCCAGATCTTGGGAGCAGATAACTGTTAGTGTATTTGCTGTTCTCTCTATTCTGTATACTAGAAGTCAATGCTGTCTCTCATGTGGCAGAGAATGAAGCATGTCTGGCATATTAGCACAAACTGTAGAAGAGTCCAGATTAGCTTTGATGTGCTGGGCTGTGAGAAGGGCTGCCTGGGATTCAGTTAAGGTTTTGCTGCCCTGCCTTCATGCTCTTATACATTTGCTCCAGTAGTGGAACAAGGTATTCACTCTCTTTCTTGATAGAGCTGTGCAAAACGGCTGGCATGCTTATACTTTGAGACATAACATTCATAACAAATAGTAACTTAACTCTGTCTCTCAGAAGAGCAGATAAATTTCCAGACCCTTATAGCTGTGTCAGTGCTGAATTGTTGAATTTCTCAATTGCACAAATAGTTCTATAAGATTTCGTATTAATGGAGCTATTCGATCAACTGGACATACAAATCTTAGATACTAAACATAATATGTAAAGCTTATTTTATTAAGAAACAAAACAACTTGTTGTAAGCATAAGAGGCAATCTAACTATAATATTAACTTACTTTGTCCTGTATAGTTGCATCGAATTTTGGTATGCTCATACGTACTGGAGCCTGTAGGCATCTCAGCAGTTGTCAGTTCTTATTGGAAGATAAATAATGTAATAACACTAACAGGTTTTAAGTGGTCAGTGGTACAGTGGTGCAGCAGCTATTTTTGTAAAGAAGGAAAAAAAAAAAGAAGACGACGGGAATGCAGTGCTTTAAATAATCGTATTACTAAATTACTTGCCCCATTTGCTAGGAGCTTATTAATGTTACTGTGCTACCCATTATTAATTGTTTTCATTAACTCCTTTTTATCTACCACCTCCTTGTTCAACTAATATTACAATTGTTGCAGTGTTCTTGCTTGATCATTTTGGAATTTACTTTTTTTTTTCATTTTGGCTCCTAAATAGAAGAAGTGTATGCATGTATGTGTCAGGTGTAAGATGACATATGTCTTTATAGAATGTGCATAGCTTTTAAAACTTTTTGGAGAGAAATGAAGCACGCTATGCTGTACAGCTTGACAGCTTCTCAGCCACAGTAATGTATACATTTGATTTAACAAGATTCTCAAGTCTTTACTAGCTCTCAAGCCTTGCAGTGGCTAGCACTACTTAAGTTATTACTTAATTCCTTTAAAATAGTGGTCTCTATAAAGCTTGTAGTTTCAAGGCCTTTGTGGGCACTGAGATACCTGTTGTTCTTTCACCATCCAGCTAATCTGCAAGTCAGAGATGGTGAGCAGGGCTATGAGACAATGGTGTCGGTTGATAACGTTTATTTTTGTGATCTTATGGATTTGGTGAACAAGAGCTATAGCAGTTGAGAAATTCAGTGACTGATTTGCATATATTATCATTTAAATACCTCAGTAAAGATAGAGGTTACATGCAGTAAATTGCTGTAGTGATGGTTTTTAAAGTGCCATCTGTGGCCTCGTGCTTCTGGGTGTTTAAGAATGATATTGTTTGGAAATCTTTTGTGGCATACAGGTGGTTCATTTTGAGTGTGCCTGCTAATCAGCAGTAGCCTGTGTTGGTGGGGGATTCCTCTTCAATGAAAGAACATTGTATCATTGTTTTTGGAGCAGCACTGCTTCCCACAGGCTATAATATAGTGTTTTATTTTGGTTGTAAATTTCCCTCAAGACCAAGTTTCCTGAAAAGGGTGAATGATAAACTGAATGCTCATTATTGGGCTTCATGTACTCGAACGCAACACAGCAATCTGATGTAATTGATTCAATTCCACTAAGTAGCCTGTGATGTTGTTATTTTAGAGGCACTTAACAAGGAAAATAGTGGGAAGAAAACCTCCCTGCTGTCATGTCCTTATTTTGTGACCTTCAAAGCTGACCAATACATCGTCTCCAGTTAAAAACAAACAAAAAGCCCCACCCTCAATCCTGGATGAATAAGTCCTGGAATCCCTGAGGGCGTCAGTCAAAGATGATGTCAAGAAATTCACATTTAATCTGTATATCTTCTACTACTCAGCTCCTTCTGTTAGCTTTTCCTTTACTAGGCCAAAAAAAACCAAACCAACAGTGACAAAAAAAAAAAAAACCACTCCAGCACAAAGCTGATTGCCTGTTCTTTGCCAATTTTACAAGCAAGACATTATAGGCTGGATGAAGAATAAAGGGAGAAATAAATTACTGTTCTATTCCAGGGAATTTGAAAGGAATGTTAGCACTTCACTGATTGTCTTTAAAGGTGTCTTGAGTTGTGCAATCAGTAGTTGTTCATGCTGCTATAATGAGAAATATCACTGAGAAATATATGCTATACCATCAGCTAAACTTTCCAGGACCTTAAAATTAGCAGGTGCCCCTGTAGGAAGCCTACCAGAAGACAGGTAGAGAATAAATCATAGGGAAAGCAAATTTGAAATGCTAATTTTACTGCATGGCTGTGTAGTGGCAGAACTTGCTTTGTCCATGTAAAATAATGTGCTGAAGTGCCAGGCAGAACAGTGTAGCTAGAAGATGCAGGCACAGTGTGGCCATATGAGAACCTGCACATAACGCATGTTGTTTTGATGTGGTGTATGGCAGTACTGTTCCTGTCGATCGTAGGTCTCCTTATCTTGTAATTCTGGCATTTGGTATCACTTTCTTTCAGAAGATCAGTACTTTCTCTTATTCATTTCCCACTTACGCACTTAATAATTTGTATTACCAGTAACAAAAATGTGTTACTCCTGAATATACAAGAGATGGAATTATATTGCGTTACATGAAAGATGAGTATTGACATTGAGTATTGAGCTTTGAAGAGATTTCTTTCAGTTTTGTGTCGGTTTTCTTAATAACCTCTAGAGAATGCAAAAAGCTTGCGTTATATTGGCCTATAGCCTATCAATGACCTACTGCAAATTGTACTTGTAAGGTACTTTCATTAACACTAGTTCTATTTCATGTTTTATAATGTTGATCAGTTACAACTTGGTTATTGAATGGAATGGTTCAGTGATGAGTGATTACTAAGCAATGTGCATCTAAATTCAAGGGAAGTTCTAAAGATCAAGTGTATCTTAATGTTTATACAAGTTTAATCTTCCTTTCTTGGCAGATAGGAACAATGACAAGGTAGAAGTTTGTATGAAAATTATTAGCTAAAGTTTCCTCTGAATATCTTTCTGCAGATTGGAAAATTTGTTTTCTTTGTTTTCCTGCAATAAATGCCTGAAGGTGTATAAATAGATAAGCTCATATTGGGTCCAGAGGGGACCATGAATTCTAAGATCTATGGAAGGATGGATTTTAGTAGAAGGAATTTGCTCACCTGTGTAATCCAAACCTCACTGCTGTGCCTTTTTTTCAGCTGCAAAAGCTAATTACATGCCACTTCCTGATAACATACTTCAGATTCCATTTCATTTCTGCCCTCAAATTGCATTTATATGTTTATGCTAAAGCTTGATTCATTTGTTTCTGAAATTAGTGTGCTGTTAAAAAGGCTGGATGATGCTGAGGGCCGTGACAAAAACTGGCAGAAAGAAATTGGAGTTCGGAGGGGGAAAAAAACAACAGAGTGAGACGTTTTACTATCATCTTTGTTACAAATAGCCTCAGTTCTCTGTAGAATGGAAACTGGAAAATAGTGTTAAATCCTACAATGGTGAGCAGTAAGTGCTGGTGTTTCTTTATCATATAATAATTTATCTTTATTCTTAAGAAACATTTTTTATCTTATTTCGAGTGTTTTTTGCAGTGCTTCATTTCATGTCTTTTGCTGTAGATTTGAGCCAAAACTCTTTCAAGTTAACAAGAAGATAATTTTTCACCTTTGCATCAGTAGGCTTAGGGGCCAGTACTCTTTCTGTGGAGTTCTTATTATTGCATTTGACTAATAATACAATGGCCATTCAATTAGCCAGCAATTTAAATACTTTCTGGAACAGAAAAAAAAAATTCTGTTGCACACAATAGAAAACAAACGAGGATTTCTTTCACTTGCTGTTCTTAATCAAGAATGTTATTTGGATGTGATTTGTACCATTGTTGATAATGCAGATATACTATTGAGCAACACTTAATCCAGACAGGTGCTGAAGTTATTTTAGGTCAAGCTTAGCTCAACAATCCTTAGTTCACTTGCTTAAGTATTTTTAGTTGTTTATAGTTCTTACTGAGTAAAATCATGTGTGGGAAGGAGAAGTGAATGACTTAAAAATGATTCAAATATGTAAGTCCCCTTTTTCAGAGTGATACTGATGTGTTCAGGAGGGGTTGCCTTTGCTCAATACAGGTTTTCCTTCTTAGAAACGTTGGTATAGCACTTGGTTTCAATGCCTTTGTGTTCTGATGTCCCGTGTGTTCATGAGCGTGCGTGGAGCATCATAAATTTCACTGAAGCTGTTTTGCTCACCATCAGATCAGACTTCAGGACATATATGACCTATTTTTATACACAGGGTGTATGAATGAAGGCCAGACTGTGGCAGCATTCTTATTACAGTGAAGATTTGCTGTTCTTGCCTTTGGCATCAGGGCGTGTTATTTTCCTGGATTGCTGGTTTGTTTGTTCATCTTTCTCTTGTACTATCAGTAATGAATGCTGGTTAGATATGTGACCAGTAGTCTGCTGTCTGGCTTGGGTGGGTTTGTTTTTTGTAGAGTTTTCTTTCTTTGTGAAGGATTGGGAAGATGTTGTTGTTGTTTTATTTAAGAACCACTCATTCAATTTAGTATTCAGTAAATAGTCTAGTAGATGGGAAGTTAGACTTAGATTCTTCAGTCAGTCCTT
Organism: Tragopan temminckii; assembly: GCA_028571105.1. Taxonomy (NCBI): domain Eukaryota; kingdom Metazoa; phylum Chordata; class Aves; order Galliformes; family Phasianidae; genus Tragopan; species Tragopan temminckii. The sequence continues at coordinate 13,187,959 of JAOWBP010002392.1, forward strand.
TTACTTCTAGGTTAATGTTTCAAGCTCACATATTTTGTGATAAAGCAGTAGTATGTTATTCTTTAATCATCAATGTGGAATAAGCTACTGGTTATAGTGTTTATAATAGATGTGTTGGGTCATTGACCATCACTGCAGCTGGCATGTGGGTAGCTATGGAAAGAATAGAAAATGGATTTCCTCTACTTTTTGTAGGTTAACTGCTTTAATGCAATGTTCAGCTATGCTCTGTGTATATAAACACATCTTACACAGTTTTTAATTTCTCCCTGTCCCAAATTCAGTGACAATTATGGTGGAACTGCTGTTTTTGAAATGCACAGAGTATATGATTTGTAAGACTTTGAATACTGGGCTCTTTGCTGTTTGTTTTTTTTTTTTTTTTGGTGAGCAATCCACAAAGCTAGAGGAAAGCAGGAATTAGCTCAAGGTATGGTACAATCCAGGGACTGCGATGGGACCATATCCGTTACATGTATTGTAGGACAGCTTATGCACACTGCACACTTAGAGTGTATTTATAGTCCTTGTTGTTTCCCATTCTAAGCCACAGCGTAACACCTGCTCAAACTTGCTTGGTGCTTTGGAGAATAAAGTGCGTGCAGCTTGTTTGTCTGAATGAGAAATTGATATTTCAGCATTACTTTGGACTTTCTCATGCAGTATAATGGATTGGTGTTGTCAGACCCTCTGAATTAAACAGAGGCACTACTTCAAACGAGTACATTTTAAGATTAGTTTATCTGGACCATTTTGAAATTGCAGTGGGCAATATCAGCAAACCTGCCAAATCTTTTCAATCAGACCAGCTGCCCAGATGGATGAAGTTTGTTGTTCTGACTGTTCTATCAGTTCGAGGGGAAGTGCTGATCTTTGTTTCTTGTAGAAAAGGAACCTATTGTTTGTAGAGTTGCTTTGTTTTGCTGGGAGGCAAGTTAGAGCTGAGAGATGCTACAGTTTATGCTTCTCTTAGAATTTCATGTCTGTATGGGACCAGCTATTTGGCTCCTGAGCTGTCAGTAGCTCAGTGTTCTGCTTTGATTAGGTCCATGACTAAAAAATATGACCATAATCCACTAACAGGCTTGAAGAAAGTCATAATAAGACTGATAACAGTGTGTCAGAGGCTATTATGTTTTACTGTCTTAGTATAGTAGACTAAAAATCTGCTCAAACTTACCACTGGTATAACTAAAACCTTTTTAAAAGCAGCTGTCTGCTCTAGTCTTAATAATATTTATTTTGCTGACAGCAAAACGAACTAAAATATGCACCTGTTTACATGACAGTTCTAGATGTTGACAGTTTTACTGCAGGCATACAGAGTAGCTACAAATAGAGGGCCTTGGGTCTTTTTCTTTGAGTGCAAACTTAAGAATCTGGGCTAGAAGCAAGCACAGAAAGAAGAGAGTGGCTTTGAAATGCTGCAAAATGACAGCTCAGACATGCGAAGTCCTTTTAGTGGCAACTTCACAGAATACTGGATACCTGAAGAGGAAGACAGTTTCTATTCTAGTCTCTACTCCCATTTTCTGTTGTCACCTACAGAGTTTTCAGGGTAAATAAGGGCAAGGTTTTGTAGACCTTATGCAGGTGGAGTTTGTACTGTGTTTTGTGAATTTCGTGGTATTTCAGTTGGAGCTATTTTGTTTGGTTGTTTAGATTCAGTAGGACTAAGTTCAGTGTTGACAAGCAAGTTCATGGCTTTAGCAGTCTACACTTTGGACACAAAGGGAAATATGTTCCTTTGCTGCCATGCTTTAGGCAGCTCTGTAACATAGGTTTGTAGTGTGCTTTTCTCGATATCCTATTGGAACCTGTGAAGTCACAAACTGTGGTCATCACAGTTTGTTATACCATCCGCTGTTCCCCAAGATGCTGTTATCATCTTACTCTTTCTAGCATCCTCTTTAATGAAGTACAGAAGAGTAGCTCTTGTAACTGCTCCTTGTAGTAAGTCATACTCTAGACCTGCGTCTATATTGGTGGCAGTCAGTTCTCAACAGTTGTCCCTGAACCCAGCAGCCCAGGCTGCTTTCGCCATATCTAATTGTTCTAGCCTGTGCTTCTTCATCTTCCACAACCCCTACTAGCAACCAGTGTTCTCCTCTTTTCCACCTAGCTATTACTTTGCTCATAGACAGCAGTCAGACTGACTAAGCGTGACTTATGTTTAACTTACGTTCAGAGCTGGCTTTTTTGTGATTACCTTATTGTTTAGTGCACGTTTGAAAATGGATTCAAAAAGGATGAGTGTCATGGTTTATGGGAGGCATTGTCGTCTTCCCTCTTGGCTTTCTTAGAGACCAATGTAAGACTCACCTGGTTTCTAGATATCAATAACCTGAACACTGTAAGTGTATGGTAATTAAATATGAATGACAGTATTGATGTTAGTTTTGGTTTGGCTGAAACTTTAAGCCCTTTCAGGCTGTAGGTTCCATCTAGCTTTGGGGATGTGAAAACATCCAGCCTCTATAAGTACTCTTAGCCTGTCATTTCTCTGCTGCTGACTACAGTGTCCTTCTCAGAATATTCAGAGATTATTTTCATTATTCTTGTCTCTTGTTCATCCATGTGATGAGTATCATCACTCCTTTAGAAGAATTGAAAACTGTCAAAAAGAGTGAAGCTGTTGGCAGTTTGGTGAGACTTTGAAGTTTTTATTTACTTGAACATAAAAGACGGATATTTAGGAGAGTTTAACACAGTTTATCAACTGTAGGAAAGTAGTGTACTTGTGAAACTCTTTGGGTGAGTATTTTAAAAGTCGAGGAGAAGCATAAGTCATTGTGGTTGTCTGGTTTTATGTGGATCAAAAGTTACCTTGATATTTCTGCCATTTACCTTCAATCCTGCAGTTATCTAGAAGAAATGAGAGAAGTGATGACTGATGGTAGTAAATGTAACAGGTCTTGTAGGGTAAGCACAAACCTATTCCTTTTTACTAGAGGAATTAATCCATAGAAAACTTAATGTTAAGCCCAGATAAGGATCTTGAATGTATGAGGGCTGCTTGGAAAGTAGTGCCTCCTATTTTATTACACTGGTCCATGACATCAGAGTTTGGCATATGTGGAATGGCAGTAGAGGTTGAACCTTTCCATCAGTGTTCCATTACACTTTTTTGCTATGTGACAGATGGCAGCAGAAGGGTGGTCTGCCAAATTGGTGCCTGGTGTGGAAATGTGTATGAAGCCAAAGCGTGTCACTGAATTCCTTCATGAAGAGAATATTGCACCCATTGACATTGATGAACACTTGCTGGAGGTTTGTTGAGAAGACGCAGTGGATGTGAGCACAATGAGGTTATGGGTGTTGTTTCAGCAGCAGTGCAGCAATAGGAGCTGTGAAACAGTGGGTCACCTCTGTTGGCACAGTTAGGTTTCTGTGGTTTTTTTTTTTTTTTTTACAAGTGTAGCTTGCAGGCTCTTGTTCATTAATGGTGAGAATACCTAATGAATGGTGATAACTGTTGGAAAAATAGCTTTGTAGCTGAGAATTTGCTCTAACAAATAGTCTTATTGTTCTCTTTCTCTCTGTTGTACTTTCCATGGGAATAAATAGGAGGCATTACTTTCAGAGTGATCAATCTGGGAAGCTGGCAAGTGATTCTGTCTTTTCCCTTTTGTTATTCTTTATTAACGTCTTTAGAAAACACAGTTGAAATATTGATAAGCCATGTGCGTTATTTGTAGTCCTTGGTTTGGTGACGTTGCTGCATTTTTCTCTGGGTGGTTGCTACGTTCTCTAGTCAGCCAGTATTTATCAGTCTGTTACTTGAAGTTTGACTTCGTTTGACCATTGTTGCTTCTTTCCTTGGCTCTATCAACTAGCTCCATCTACCTTGTCACGTTACATGTAAGATGTTTGTCTCTTGTTTTCAAAGTTCTTACTCTCTCTCTCCTGTCACATCTCTGACAATATTTTAATTTGTATTCCTGCTTTCAGTTCCCCATCACTGTCACCTCACTTAAGCTTTTAATGCTTCTCTTTTGTGCTATGATTTATCTGATATGCAGGCCCCAGGCTGCAGGTTGTCCTCCTTCAAAACTGTTCTCAAACATTGGTGCTGCCAGAAGCTTACCAACAGGCAAGCTGTATTGTAGCAGCTGTATTGCACTGAAATAACTGTTACGCTGAATCACAGAATGGCCAGGGTTAGAAGGGACCTCAAGGATCGTGAATCTCTGTTTTCATACTGTCTGGTATTTTCCCTTTTTCTTTCCTCTCTTGTCTCTTACTGAAGTGGCAATTGCCTTTTGTGGTAGCATGGGTGTTTTTCCCACCTTTCTTCATCTTTATCTTCGTTTATACAGTGCTTAACAGGATGGTTTGTTGTGCAGATACCATAGCAACATAAACAATGAGAGGGATTATATTTATTGCTTTCTTTTCCATTCTCTAAAATGCTTGTTTGCATACCGTTTGCAGGTCTCCCAAGGATTGGAGGCTGCGAGAAGCTAATGCTATTTGATGGTATATTGTGGGGTTTTTGTGTTGGTTTTGTTTGTTTCTTTTTCCCCTCTCACCTAATAATCTAGCTGTATAACTCACAGTATAGTGGTGAAGAATAGGTGCATAACTTTAGTGCCTAGTCTCACTAGGAACTTTGCTAAAACCTTGTCTTCAAATGAGGCAAATTGTTGCAAAGACTTAGTGTGTACTTTTCACAAGTCATGCACAGCAGGAAACAATCATGCATGTCATTTGCATCCCATTCGTTTGTGGGCTTTCATTTGTATGGCATTGTATTAACATTCCTGTTTCTGCACGAACCCAAGAACTAGAAAAAGCTGGTCAATTTGACTGCTACCTGTAAGTCCAGCATTCTATATGACAATCTGCAGACGAGGGGAAGCGGAAGTGTGTTGCAGATACAGATGTGCCACTTACTGGATCCTCTTGAAGTGGAGCGCTTCTGAAAAGCATATTCTCAAGTGCTGATTAGTCTCATGCTCTTCTTGAATCTCAGCACATTAGATATGTGTTTATCAGATATTTCAGTTTCATGGCCATGCATGATCAAAGTGCAAATCTATTTTAGAGCCTTTTTAGATTTTGAGTTGGTTTCTGTTCCCTCATATACTGTTCTTTAAAGGGGAGCATTTATGAATAGATGATAGATTTTTCTCAAAGCCTGGGATCTTTCAAGTCTTATGCGAAGTAGTTCTTAGCTTTTACCTAAGTAGATTGCTGGTGGAGAAAGCAGACTCTTCATATTCTGTCAATATTCTTCTCCCTCTATTGTGTCTGTTGGTTGCTGCCTTAGATTCAAAATCCTCTGAAAATCATCCCCTGGACTATGGGTGTGATTGTGATTCAAATGAGCTAACGGTAGTAATAAGATGGCTTGATACATTCTGACTATATGCAATCCAGCGGACGATAGCTTGGTGCGTTCACTAAATTTTGATCTTTCTCTATGGAAATAGAATATTTCAAATCCATAGCAGGATGCATTTTTACTATAGCTCGATGTGAACAGTTTCACATGTTGCATCAAATCATAATATGAACAAATTATAATGTCACTGTTGTGCAATTTGCAGACTTTGTGCTCTTAGGAGTGCTTTTACCCTTTCGCGTTTTCCGTTCTCTTCCCACCCCCAAGTATTTTCCTCTGTACATCTGAGCAGGAGTGATTTCTCTGACTGTTGGTCATTTCTTTTGGATCCAAGCACTGAAATAAACTTCTTTTTGATGTTTTAGTGTGCAAACTAACCTGGGTCTTTTGTAGTCAGCGTAGAGTCTATAACGTTCAGTGAATGTGTTCATGTGTTGAAATAAACATAACATAAGATATTAACAATAAAATACAAATACAGTTCAACTGTGAATCTTATTCTGGCTGGAGTGCACAGTGTCGTCATTAATTCTAGATCTAATATTTAGCTAGCCAGTATTGTGGTGGTCTTTTTTAAGCAATTGTGAAATACTGTATATTAGCTCCAATAAATGTTTACTGCTATCATCATAACTTTTCTCTGCTTTAAGCTTCTGGTTTGTTCTTCAGACCACCTGGCTGCGTCTGTGCTCTTGGAATGGCTTTTCTTTGAGCTTCGCATTATTGCAGTCGCAAAACCTTCTTGCGTCCTAGCGCTCTTGTCTCTGCCGTTAGCTACATCGTGGAAAAGCAATAGAAATATCTTTACCTGTCCTTAAATTCTCTGAAATCACAAGTCCAAACTGACTTGTCTTATGTTTTAACTGCACTAGATTATTCAAAAGACAGGCTAGGAAGGAAGTCTTACAAACATAATGCAACCTAAAACAAAAAGATAATTCTTTCAGCTTCCCAATAATATGCTTGCCACAGTAGATGCTCTGATTTCATTCTTGAGATCGTATCCTGGATGTTTCTGTCTTCCTTTTTTGGTTGCTTTTGGAGACCAAAGTTGTCAGGCATTACTGAAGTTCAGCATTTCCTGTAAATTAATTAAACTTGTTCATTTAGTGTTTTTCAGAGGCCTTTGCTTTCAAAGGATATTTGCATATGTCATTATATCCCTCTGCATTTGTCAGATTATCTTATACATACAAGCTAAGTTGAAAATGTGAGATGATGGTTGGCAAATTGGTCTATAGAGATCTAATTGTAAAATTAGACATTACTGTAAATGCAGCTCTGTGCCTATTTACTTGATTTCCTGTGCAGAGTACATGGATAACTTAACTTTTGTATTCCTACTGCCTCCTAATAAAGTATTTAGTGGGAGAGGTGGCACACCGTAGATCTGATGTTAACCTGTTAGTGTTATACTGGGGGAAGATTGACTCTTTACTTATAGTTTTTATTTTCCAGTAAGTAAATAGACAGACTCGCTACTAGCCCAGGACACAGAGTTCAGAAAAATTTCTGGAATGTGTTTCTGCTGCATTAACTTGGCTGCCTTTGTGATAGTCTGCCTGTCAGTAACATCATCAACTTACGCTACGTGCCGTAAGTTGCATGTAGCTTGTGTGGAGTTTCATGCAGGCAAGTCAAATCTTTCTGGGTTTTTTTAGCTATATCTGCAGTGCTCTTGTAAAATGGTTACTTTACTTCAGTGTTTGGTGAACGGTGTATGTTACTGCAAATTGGAATGGCATTCCATACATATGCAGTAGCAGCTGGAGTGTGGCACAGCTTCATAAAGGTAAGGCAGCCTGGCATGTACCTTGGGGGAAGAAGCTTCAAATCAGAGTGTATTCTGAGGTCGCTAATGTGTCACTGGCAACATCATAGTTAGAGGGGGGCACTTAATTAACATTAATTGCTCATGGCTCACTGTGAGGCTCATGAAGGATTTACTGAAAAGCACCTTGTGAAAAATATAGTTTTGAAGGAAGCGTGTCTTCTCTCATGCACTTAAGCTCAATTTACATACATTTTTCCATGCATCAGGCAGTGGTGTCAATATTACTTTTATTTGCATAATACTTTTGAAATTAGAGGTATTTTAAGTTCAAGGTGTGGCAGGAGAAAGAACCGTGGGCAGAAGCCAGCTCTCCAGTGTACATTGTATTTTAGAGGTTTTTTGACAGAAGAAGAGTAGAATGTATTTTGTGCAGAAGTGCAGGTTTATCAAGACTGTGATCTCTTCCTTTCTTAACTCTCTTTCCTTTGTTCCACTCTTCTTTCAGTTCATTTTTGTAAGGGAGGTTTTATTCTCAGACGGCATTTTTTTCCTCTTCTTGCAGTTTGCTGGCTACAAAAAGGAGAAAGTGACAGGTTAAAATAAAGGTAATGATAGGTAATGGTTTATATTTCTCTGCCAGTACAATCGGAGAAAAGCACTCAAAGCACTTTCATATGATAGCTCTAGTACAAAATAAGGTAAGCAGGTTAAGATGAAGAGGAGAATTAATTGTGTAAAGGAAGAATTTCTGTTTTATTATAAGGCTAACAGATAGTCTAGGATTAGCAGTTTGCTTTTCAATATTTAGTGGTATCTTAATCTCTCAACTGTTTCTTTTTTACAGCCCTTTTGCAGTTTTCTTTAAAATAAACACGCTTAAAAAAGTAACCTAATAACCCCGTGTATGCTCATATGTACTGTGGATAGAATAAGTAGTTAAACTAATTTTGTCTCTTCCTTCACAGGACCTCTCAGATTGACACGTTGCTTCACTGAAGGTTTCCGTTGTTGAAGAATCCATCAGAGCCTTTGGTAAGCTATGCTGTTTTATGGTGGTATTTATTTCCTGCCATGTGCAGTAGCTTTTTGTGTATTTGTTTTATTGTAACTTTTAAGTTATGATTCTACTTGGCATCTTCTAAATTGTGTGGACCTATGAATATATCCAATGGCACAAACAGGATTGACTTCAATTGTGGATTTTGCTCTTGACTAGTGTGGAATAATGCCTTTGTAAAAATAGTAGCACTGGAAAGAACAAACCTCTTCACATGTGCAAGTCATCTTTCCTCGTGAAAAATGAGTAGTCCAAGTGGTCCTAACTACGTCAGTGGCCGTATGTGATAAGATGCTCTAAAAGTGTCATTAACTATTAGTGTTCCACAAATTTTTCTTCCAGCTTTATTCTTTTATCTTCATCTTTGTATTGTATTAGGTTTTAAAAGGTCTGGTTTGTGCCCAAACTGACAACTCTGCGATGCTTTCACATAGCTGCTTACCTGATCTGATTATCCTACTCTTAGTTGTTGTTTCCATTTGTTGTATTAAATTTTCCGACCATGTAGTGCTTAGAACAGCGGTTTAATTTTTGTGCTGTTGTGATCTATGATGTATATGAGTAATGCAGCTGGTTGTGAGTTTTCCATGCTTAAACAAAAATTCCATTTTCACTCTTCAAAAAGAAATTTGCATTAAGGAGGGGATTTTTGCTTTGGAACAAAATTAGAAGCTCACTCTAGAAGAGCTGATGGTGAAGTGATTAGAGTTGTTGTCTGAAGAGTCCAAAATCCTGAGTCCTTGGTGTGCCTAATTCAGATGAAGATCTCGCTTTTTGGCCTCTCACAGGAGACCCAACAGATGATGTGACTGAGAAGTCTCTTCTTGAGATATTGACTATTAATTGGGTAGGCTAGGCTTTTTTACTTTATCTAGGATTTTTGTTTTTTTTTCTTTCTTTAAACTTCAAAAGGCTGTAGTTTTATCCTGCTGTACTTGATCTTCAAAGAACTTTCCTGACTTTAGATTTGATACTATGTGATGCCAAACACATTCTGTAAGGTGTTGAGTGCTGCTGCTTGCGTTTTCACACTAGTTGGTCTTGTTACCTAATTAAACCAGTTCCTGCCAGGATCTCTTGAGTATAAAATTAGTTCACAAACATTATATGTTGTAGAATCTAATAAGTACCTTTTAGCATTTATTATTATGTCATTTATTACTTAATATGTTGTCATAACCTTTTTCTTTCTGGTTTTGTTATTTTTTTATGCAGATTGGAACAGTTGACCTTTTCCCTCCACAAATAATACTATTTCTTCATCATGCTATATGATTGTTCTATTTAGTGCATATTCCCAGACCAATTATTTTACATTTTTCTACACTGAACTACATTTGCCATCTGCTGGCCTCATTACCTAAATTATCCAAATCCTTTGGAATTTGATTCTGGTATTCCTCATTATTTGCTCTGACTCAACTATAGTATCATTTTAAAATCTGGAGATTTCACTGTGATTACTATTCTGTAAATCAGTGGCATAAGTAATTATCTGACAAATACAATTAAGTATATGTAATTCTTCCCTTTTAAGTTGTAAGGTAAATTTTACACTCAAACTACTTTAGGTCACTCTGTATTTCATCTTTGAGCTATATGTTAAAATTTGATTCTGTAGAGCGCTAAGATGTATGGAAGATACTGAATGCCTTCCGTCTTTGACACTATTTCAGCTTTAAGATGCTTATGAATCATTTCAGTTTGCCAAAACATCATGAGGTGAAGGAGTATTTCTTTGAGGACACTGAGGCAGAAAAATGTGGCATATCAAAGGATGTCAAAGAAAGCAGTGTCACAACTAAAGCTCCTGTCTAGAGCTTGATTTGCCAGTCAAAATAATCTGCTGTCGTATTGACAATGAAATCTTATGTTTTCCCTCTGACTTGCCAATATTCATAGAAAAGGCACATGGCAGCTATCAGTTTAAAGAATATAAATGTCAAGTAGGTTAACTTCATACTGATGAATG
>JAOWBP010002392.1:13218722-13232266 GCA_028571105.1 Tragopan temminckii
TTTATAAAACAAGTGGTGAGAAGTGAGGAAAAAATCATCAAGTTCAAACAGTTGCCTAATGTGAAGGGTGTTTTTTTTTGTGTGTTTTTTTTGGTTTGGTGGTTTTTTTGTGTTTTTTTTGGTTTGGTGGGTTTTTTTGTGTTTTTTTTGGTTTGGTGGGTTTTTTTGTGTTTTTTCAGTTTTTGAGGAGAACAAGAAAGGGATTTCACCTTCTGAGGATGAGAGGCAAAGCAATTATGGAAAAGCAGACTTGCCTGCACCTGAAAATGGGTGTGGGGGGTTGTCAGCTCCTCCCCTGCTTCTTGCTGCGTGCTCACAGGTAGTGTGGTGATCAGACCAGTGAGCTTCTAGCTAGCATGACAAAATGGGCTTATGAAAATTACCAGTTAGAAAAAGTTGTGCATGTCCCAACTTAGAAAAGCCACAGATTGTTTTAAAGTTAAATGCAGTACTGAATTTGAGCATAATCAGAAAAAGAGTAATTCAGAAGAACTTGTCAACTGAGAATCTATAAGAACCTCTTAAAATTCAACATTTCAGTTACTATGGATATTATTGGAAAAACTTCCTTCTACTGCAGAGGGACGTAAGTCTGGTCCTACTTCAATTATAAAAACATGGCATATTTTTTTTCTAATTGTGGAAGATTTACAATAATAAAATAGTCATGCATGATCACTCTCCCTTATTCAGTTCTACCTCAGATAAAACACTTGTAGGAATATCCTGTGCTACTATCGGCATAATCCTCCTTAAAATACATAAGAAAATTCTGCTCTCACACTAAGGAAAATCTGTTAATATATAGCTGAGTTACCAAGAATACTAATGATGTTGATTTCTATTTTTCAATTTGTGAGTGCTAGAAGGCAAGTCAACTGAAAAGAACAAAAGATTATCTGGGTTCAAAACAAGCAAATAAAAACATTGAAAATTCAATTAATCCCCTGCCAATTAGTCTGAAAAATACCTAAACTCAGTTAACTTTGACTCTAGAATTTTGAAAGATCTTTCAACTGTTCGTGTAATTGAATTTAAGAAATTGGGTTTAAAATTACAACTGTTTTTAGTATATCTAATTGGTAGAATTTGGAAATATAAACCATACTGGGTAGGGGGGAATAAAACAACAAGAACAAGGATAGTTTTTTTTTTTTTTCCTTTTAATGCAAGAATTGAAAAACTTGTGGAAAAGCCCATTTTGAATACTGACATAAATTCAGATGTGCCTTAAATCATTTCTGGCAAATGATCATAGTGAAGAGTCTTTGTTAGGACTACAGCTGAATGCCTGTAGAGGTCTGCGTACTGCAAGATGTATTACTGCTGTGATTTAAATGGAAAATTGAAGCAAGTGTGCTCTGAGGCACAGTATTCTGCTAGCAATACTTTTATTGTAGAGGATGAAGGAAAGAAAGAAGTATTTCTCACATACTTGAAAGGTTATCCTTGCCTCCTTGACACAGCCCAAGTTCTGATCTCAGAAAGGGAGAGCCTGCTATGCCACAAAGTATCAACAGTAGCATACAGTAATAATGATGGTAACAGCTTACTGTAGGTGTAATCAATTTAAAAAAAAAAAAAGCCTTAGCACTGCATCCTAGTTTCCAACTGTGGAAACCTAAGGGAACTTGACAACTTCCATACTTTGCAGTACAGAAGTGTACTTTCTGTACTTTTTCTGAGAAATATACTTCCTCAAAACCATCATTCTTAATAGCACCCATCAAGTAGGACCGTTCTTCCCAAAAATCTCTAATTTCTTTTCTTAACCCATTTATAGCTTTTGTAAAAGATCATCTTCTCCCAGTTGATGAATTCTAGAATAATTATGCATTGTATGAAACAACTTGTTTGGTTTAAGTTTCAGTCTGGTATTTTCTAATCTGTGTGCTGTGGGAAATAGCGAGACATCTTTTTCCTAGTTAGTTTTCTATTCTTTTCCTTGTTTTACATGAGTTGATCGCATTCTGTTGGGTTGCCTCTTTTTGAGGCAGGGCAGCCTTAGTCTCTTTTCAGTCTGTATTCTTGTAAGAACTATCCCATCTCTCTCCTAACCTACTCTAGATCCTCTGTGTGTGTTTTGCAAAGTCAAGAGTGCTTTGATTTCATCCCATTTCCACCTCAATCATAAGTATGTTAAATAGTCCAAATCCCACAGTCCAAGTTCTAGAAGATTCCATAGCTACTTCTAATTAATAGGAAAGCTGACAATTTTACCTGAAAGTGTTTTTGTGTCTTTAAGTAGTTACTTGTCCACAGAAAGATGTTCCTACATACTTTATCAAGCTTAATTGCTTCAAGTTGTGTTTATAAGAGCGCTCTTCATGACATTTTTGCAGTAGCTCAGCATACTGTACCAGGCAGATCACTATCAGACTATCACACATTGATACAATGGAAAAAAACAAAACAAACCAGCATATGCATGTAATTCTTGCTTCTTACATGGATGCTAATTTTCACAAAGATAAATTTGTGGGACTAGCAAAATCATCAATAGTGATGCCACAATATGTTAATTTTTACTGCTGTCTTTTCTAGGCACTGAAATGTGTAAAATTTTTCAGAAAGAAGAAAATGATAGCTTTAAATACCACAAGAGCATAGTAGCTATGTTAATTCCTCTATTATTTCTTTTTTCCATATTCTTTATATATAGGCTTAGTACCTGAACGCAGCCCCCAAATATGATTAATATACATACGGATACAAGCTTTGTAGCGTGCAATCTAGCCTTACTGGAGGAAGATCAGTAGCTATTGTACAGGACAAAATGGAAATTGGTGGTATGTAAGGAAAAGCTATTCCTTCTGGCATAGAGTAAACTCTGTACTGTAAGTCCATATGTGAAATTACTGTTCTAGACCACCAGTGATGTATATGAGTCAACATCTGCTACGTTCATTTACACACTGTGCAAAATATTCTCTCCTGCAATGGTTTTCACAGTGATTGTAAGAGAGAACCCTGGACTGTCAGCTCAGGGGTGCTTGCAAAAAGAAAAAAATTAGTACTGCAGTGTAATTTATATCCTGCTATTGCACAAGGTTGTAAGAAAAATGGTGTGCTTACTATTTTTTTTTTTTGCTCTCATGACTGCTATGAGCCCTTACTGAGTAAATAAGGACAGTCTCAAAAACGAAAGCTTTATGAAGTCTGATTTTAGTGTTTTCAACTTGTGACTAGAATTTTGACAGAATGTTCTATTTTCAGGGTATCTGTGACTGGATGGTTGTGAATGAATATTAATCCAGAAATTACTTCTGCTGCTACCTTAGGCATAATCTGAATCTGAGTTAACAGATGAGCGCTGGGGCTTTTTGTTAATGAGCTTCAATAAATGAAAATTATTTATTCTGTTTATTTTCCTTTTCTGAGGAAAAGATTGAGGGCAATTGTTGATATTGGAAAAGTGCAGTTTCATCACTCACAAGGAAATGTATTCTATTTAAGTAATCAAAGAGAGTGTGCTCAATGTAAGATTTTTGTGTTAGATAATTAGCAGCACTAATGACATGGCTTCTCATGCATCTTTGGGGTACTTCTGGCTTTTTTTTTTTTGAGTCATGAAGTTTCTTGACATTGGCATCAACCTAGCTACTTTGTTTGAAGAAATGATGCAACTGTGGCGTTCTTACAATGTTTCCTTAGAAGGCTACTGAGATACCAGTGTATGGCAGGAACTGAGTCAGTGGTGGTATGGGTGCCATGCTGCGAGTCAGATAACATAAGTGGATGCCCAAAGGCTTTCTGGGAAGTTCCAGGGTTTTTACAGTGGTTCAGAATTCTAGCTACATCACATCTGTGCAAGATATCCAGTACAGGAGAATAAGACAGGGTTGGAGAATAAAAGCCTTTTTTTGTTTGTTTGTTTTTTGGTAGGAAGGATACAAGAAATAGAAATACAGGGTCCTGTAAAAGATGGAAATATGGAGTCTTGTTTGGTAGGTTTTTATCCCCTCAAATGTTCCAAGTTTCATGCTCAGAAATAGAATAAAGAGCTCTATCTTATGTCTCATTAGAAAAAAAAGGTTATAATATTTGGGATAATTTTACTTAGCTGACTATAAAAATATCTGAAATTAAATCCTACATGCTTGCTTTTCTCTCATCTCTGACTTCTCTGTGTAAACTTCAAGTAAAAGAAGTCAGAGTAGTTTACTCAGTCAAGGCTAGGTACGGAAAGGGAACAGATTGCAGTGCATGGAGGTACTACCTTCTTTTTAGCTCACTTGCTTTTGAAAGTAGGATGATTGTTTAAAACAAAGACTGTATTCCTAGTTTAACAGGGTTCATTAGTTTGAAAATGATTATTATATTCCAAAACATATTTAATTAATTGAAACTTAAACCTGTCACTTCTCTTTTCAGGGTGATGTATTTGTGTTAAAACATCTGTCATCTTGTTGTGTGTATGAGTGTTTTTTCTTAATGGTCAGCTTGTCACAGTTAATTAGTCTTAAGATGTAGGAGCAGTCATAAAGTAACGTGACTTTGAAAACTGTGTTTATAAACATGTCTAACTATGACTTCTAGAGAGTCCATGCTTGTAAGATATCTATGGTACAAAGGAGACTGATAGTCCATGTTCATTCATGAGGCCTAAAGGAGTATGCAGATTTCTGCATGGAATATTTCTTCCATTTACTTCGAAGTTGGCTGCATGCTTGTGTACAGCTTAGAGTTCATCAACTTTTGTTATTTTATTATTGTTTTTAATAATGATATACGGTTGAACAACTTCTAGATTTGGAAGTTCTTCAAAAGAAAATCATAAATATTGACTCATGTTTTTACTTGCCTCACTTTTTCATGTCCTATTTCACTTCCCTTGAAAGGATCCAGTTTTCAGAAAGCCCTAACTCTTATCTGTAAACTATGTTGGATGCCCCAGCATCAACCATGTTGTAACTATTGTGAAATATCTGTTTACTCTGGGATGTTTTTAAGTTAATTGAGAGGGGGACAGTTCACAAAAGTTAGACTTGTATCCAGATTTCAGAGAGACTTAATTTTTTGTTGAGTTTTCTCTCTTGTGTTTAAGTTCTTAATGTCTCACACAAGAAGTTTGGTGAGGACAATATACATGGGACTCATTTTACAAGAATGCAAAATCTAAGCTGTGCTGGACTCCCTGAAACCTTGCTTGTTGTAAAGGCAGCTGATGGATGTTCAGCATCCTGCTGGAGATTGATTATTTTCTATTCAATTAGACTCTACGCTATAGAAGAGAAGGTGTGGGGATTAAAAAAAAAAAAAAGAAACCAATAGCAAAGTCCATTCATAAAAATGAGAGCAGATGCTACAGAAAGAGCCTCAGTTGCCCAATACCTTTGAAAGAGGCGTTTTCTATCAAAGGTAATTCATGATGTCCTATGCTCTATTCATCCTCTTTAAGGTAAGATGATTTCCATTTCACAAGAGTTAATGCTTTGGCATATAAGAAGCAGTTTTTATTAAAAAACTCATTATGGTATTCTGAAGAATAGGTAATTTCAGAAAGATCAGAAGCTGGTGCAAAGTGTATGTCTCTAATGAATTTATTCAGTTTCCAAAAACATAGCAACTTATGTGTCTTAAGTTACAAGCTGCTTCTTTTTTTTTAGTGTAATGATCTCAGTAGAGATTTAAAAATATTAATGGAAGAATTATGCAAGGGGAGAGGAAATGAATAGCTGATGTAAAAAGCTGACAAGCTGTGCTATGAGTGTATAGGTAGCATTTTATTTCTTAAGAGTCTTTTTAATTCTAGTAGGAATGAGCAACTAGTGCCTACCAAGTTCCTGTTTCTCCCTTGGTAACTGGATAGTTAGCTGTCTTCTGAACTTGGGATTCTGTGTAGGCATATGATGCGGACTAGGGGACATAGATTCTGTTCATAAAATGTTGGTAAATGCTTATGAAGAGCAAAATGACTTCTCTGAGAGAGAAAATGTCCCTGTCCTCCCAAATATCAATACAAACTATGGGGTTCGCTGGAAGAATAAATACAGTAGGTGTGCATGACATAGGAGCTTAACATCTGAGGAACTGAAAATTTTTCATGCTGTCAAACCTTTCTCTGTTAGTTTTGGGGAATACTACGTATCAAGGGCTGACCTTTCAGTCTTCGAAAACGGGTCCTTTCAGACTCAAGAAATTTAGAGAGAAGTCCATTCCATCTGTTAGCTCTCAGTCCACCTCTGACAGATCTTAAGAGGAGAAAGAGGAAGTTAGAAACATTATTAAGTCTCTCAGTGGTCAAATGGGAGTGTTTTCCTGAGGCTGTAATTCTCTGAGGAGTTGGAGTTCCCTAGCACCTGCCCTGTGTTTTACAATATTTTCATGTAATAAAAATGTTCCTTTCTTGGAATGAAACATTCAGCCTGGAGCCTGACTACTGTATGAGAGATCCATGAAAAAATTAGAGAACGCTCATATAAATGCTTTTATCAATCAAGCTCTGGCTATCTTACAGCTCCACATACACCCTAACAGGAAATAAGTGTCTTGGACTTAAAAACTGTTTGCTAGGTGCTGGGGTGACATAACAAGCAAACATTTTTTAAAAATTGTATCCTGCCCTGGTGTGTGCTACCTTACATTTGAAAATGAGACTCTTGGGACTGGATTCTCCTCTGATTTAGACCCAAGCAGCCTTGTTAATTGACATGAATTTACACAAATTCTGAAAAAATCTGAATCTAAAGTGACAGATCTATAGTGCAGAATTCAGGCTTGACTTTGAGGAAAAATAAAGGATCTGCAGGTTGTCCGGACAACTTTAACCCTTTTCCAGATTTGGTCCGTGGCCAGGCGAGCTCTGCTGCAACAGTGTGACAATTCAGGAAAATGTATCTAGCTCTTAAATAACCAGGAGATAATTTGTTTGTCTTTTGGATGTTGATTCTGAATGGATAAATAAAAAGTGCAGTTTACAATTTCCTATTGGTACTGAAGGTTCTTCTTTGAAATCAAGGGTGACAGTATGTTCTCAAAATTATTTTCTTTCTGCAGAGGGAAAGCATTAGTAGAGCTCATAGGATTTTGTTAGTAGATGTGGTTATAAGGTTATCTCATAAGTTCTCCAAAATTGCTAAAATACTTGTGTTGTGGCTTGTTGCTATCTTCCATATATAGAATACCCAGCATGACTCATAAGACTCAAAAGCATCACAGGGAGCAAAATTCAAGTGTGTTTGAGCGCACCTGTAATCATCCAGCACCATATAGGCTTCCACATGTATTCGAGGGAGATTTCTATATTGAGCAATATACATGGTCAGATTGTAGAAACTTTCAGATTTGGAGATCAAATGATTCAACTTCCTGCTCAAAGCTGGGCCAATGTAAGAGTTAGATCAGATTGCCAAAGGTCTTGTTCAGTCGCATTTCAGCTATATCCATGAATGAAGGTTGCTTGCATCTCTCTTTGCAATGTAATCTAGGGGCTTAGAGACTTCCTGCTGGTATGCCTTCTTGAGCTGAGGATAGTTATCTTCAATTTAAACCTAAATATTGTAGAAGATCCAGCTGCTTCTGTCTGTACTGACACTGACTGATCTCTGGTTTCAGGGTTTTTGTAGGTATGCTCTTACAATAGTTTATTTTTGGATTCAGTAAGGAATTTTCAAGACTCAATTGCGTTTGCTTTTGTTTGTAGTTGACATGGAGAGATTGAGGGGGGGAAAAAAACTAATTGGTAGAAATTACAAGATAATTAAAGCAGAGGTGTGACTTCAGGATAGCTTTGTTCTGAATCTTCTTGGATTTCAGGAATATCAGCTGAGTAACAGGATGTTGCAAATGAATTTGTTCAAGCCTGCCTCTGCAAGTAAGGGAAAAAATAGTAGATAGAATATTGTATATGCTGTTTGAGTGTCAGTGTTTCATCAGCTTGTGTGTTAAACCATTTTGTGCTGCAAGTCAGTCGTGCATTCTTTTGGATTTCATTAACTAACCATGAACTCCTGGGCACATTCTGTAGGCTCATCTTGCTTCCGGAAATTCCTATCAGGATGTTTACATGATATGGTGCTCTGCACTACTTATGTTTGCAACTTTGTATTCTACTGTTTGCCACTGTATTTGTCTGTAGTAGCTAACAGTTTCTTTTTTGTGAGTAGGTCTTCTTTATGCTGGCCACAGGTCAGTGCAAATTGAGATCCCGACAGATTGTTCTATTGAAGGATTCTTGTCATTGAAGGGCCTCAGTCCGTCAGTCCAAAATTTGCAAAAACTAAATTTTAGTTTCAACTCCAATTTAACCAACCAACAACAACAAAAAAGCCAAACAAGTTAAGTTCCAACAAATTCTCTCACAAGAAATGGTTGACAACCCAGGCTGGGATCCAAGGTTCTTGTAAAATCTAAAGCTGTGCAAGCTTTGACTACATCTGATGCTTTGATGAGAGCATTCCAAGCATTTCTGAATACGCCCTTACTTTGTGTGTTTGACACAAGAGTTTCTATATAAACAGTCTTTTTGAAGTTTTAATTAATTGGAAGAGTAATGAGAATTATCACTACTGTTGCTGTCCTTTTCTTTTACCAGAAGCAAATCAATTTTCCTTATTAACAGAACATTAATGGTACTCGTATTTTAAGGAAAAATAAAAAAAAAAAGGATATCTTTGTGGAAAACAGAGAACTACTGATGCTTTTATTTTGATCCTAATTGCATATGGAGGGCAAATTCTATATTAGTGTGAAAATGTTCCCTTTCACTGCACACTCTTCCTGGTATTTGTGGAGAAATGAAGAGTATTGTTCATACAGTGAAAGCTACATATTATTCTGTGTAGTGGAGGTGTCTCCTAGATGCCATATGTGACAGAAAACTTAGCATTACATCTCTAAGCAGCTGTTGCAGCCTCTTACAGTTCTCTCTATGCCAACCTTCAGCTTTTCGTGTGAGAAGGAATGAACCATTTTCATTCTCAGACAGAAATTTCAGTAAAGATGTTCATTGTTTGGTACTTCAGGCAGAGCGCTGTAGTTAGAAACCTTCACATAGCAAATCAAACCTAGCTTTCTGAACCCAAGATACTTAAGAATAAATGAATGTACCTTCATATGTCTGGCAGCCCCAGTGATGCACCACTGTGGCCTACTAACTAGATGTTTTATGGGTTCTGGAAGTTTCCTTTCTGTTTCTTTGATATTGCAATCAATGCACCATTCTTGGATCAATGTAATTTAAAAGGATGCCTAGAACTTTTAAATGTTGTTTTGAGGAAAAGCTCCCTTGGAGTGAAGAGGAGAATTTACTCTGTTCCATGACAATTTGGTCTTCATTTCCCAGTCTTTGCCTCCTTTTTAGGATGTGCCTTGTCTGTGTCTTTAAACCAGATGGTTAATTTGACAGTGAGCTTTTAAGGCATCAGAAATACTCATTACAAGCTTTGCAATTGTTTTTACATATGTTGTGTCCAATACTGAATGTGACGTTTTACCCAAGAAAGGTTTACATGTTTTTTTCATAATGCGATAGTGTTAACACTTGAGCGTTAGAAAATTTTATGTATAAACATGATAGTTCACTGTGTCTAATGAGGCACTTGAGCAAATAGGGAACAAGTGCTTTCAGAATACTTTTTGCTCTGATGTGTATTTGTGCATTTTACGGAAAGCGTTATGAGTTAGCCATACGTGTATGTGTAATTTTCTTTCTTTGGGGAATCATTAATATCCATGTTAATATCCATGTTAAGAAAAAATAGGGTATCATAGTATCATAGAATGGCCTGGGTTGAAAAGGACCTCCAAGATCGAGTTCTAACCTCTCTATCATGGGCAGGGTCACCAATCACCAGACCAGGCTGCCCAGAGCCACATTCAGCCTGGCCTTCAATGCCTCCAGGGATGGGGCATCCACAGCCTCCTTGGGCAACCTGTTCCAGTGTGTCACCATCCTCTGTGGAAAAACTTCCTCCTAATATCTAACCTAAACCTCCCCATCTTAGTTAAAAACCATTCCCCCTTTTCCTATCACTATTTACCCTTGTAAACAACTGTTCCCCCTCCTGTTTATATGCGCCCTTCAAGTACTGCAACGCCACAATGAGGTCTCCCTAGAGCCTCTCTTCTCTAAGCTAAGCAAGCCCTCAACCTTTCCCTATAGGAGAGGTGCTCCAGCCCTCTGATCATCTTATTGGCCCTCCTCTGGACCCGTTCCAAGAGCTCTGCATCTTTCTTGTGTTGATGGCCCCAGGCCTGGATGCAGTACTCCAGCTGGGGCCTCATGAGAGCTGAGTAGAGGGGGACAATCACCTCCCTCTCACTGCTGGCCCCTCCTTTTTAATGTAGCCCAGAACAGTTGGCCTTCTGGGCTGCAAGCGCACACTGCTGGTTCATGTCCAGCTTCTCATCCACCAGGATCCCCAGGTCCTTCTCTGCAGGGGGTATTCGCCCAGTCTGTATAAATATCTGGGATTGCCTCAGCCCAAATGCAGCACCTTGCACTTGGCCTTGTTGAACCTCATTAGGTTTTCACGGACCTGCTTCGCTAGCCTGTCCAGGTCCTTCTGGATGGCTTATCTTCCTTCCAATGTATCAACTGCACCCCTGAGCTTTGGTGTCATTTGCAAACTTGCTGAGGATGTACTCGATGCCATCATCAGTGTCCTTGATGAAGATGTTGAAGAGCACCAGTCCCAACGCTGACCCTTGGGGGGCATCACTTGAGACTGGCCTCCACCCCAATATCCTGGCAATTGAAATGCTCAAAGCAAAACTTGCAGTTGTTATGCAGTTTGTTACCTTTTCGCTTGTATTGAACTCTAACTCTTTCTAAAGCTTTTTGTCTGTGCTTTTTAAGGGATTTCTTTAAGAACAAGATCAAATTTTAAAATGCTTGCATAGGTGAACAGCAACACGACCATTCAAGGAGTATGCCTTTTGTGAGATTTATTAGTTTTGTGGAGCAGCAAGGTGAGATTTCCCCAGAATTTCAGAGGTCATTTGTTCTTAATGAGTCTGGAGCAGCTCCTGGGCTCTTCTCACAGAAGGCATCACTGCAGCCTCTGGCTGCCGAAACCTCACCATGTAAACTTGATACAGGAGTGCAGGTTGACTGAGTGAGGGAGGGTGCAAAGTTCCTTTTACTTCGCTACAGTATTTCAACAAGGCTGTGTTTATGATGTCCTGAGTGTGAGGCTCTAGCTAGCACAGCTCCCTGCATGCTGCAACAGGATAGGGTAGACTCAACTTGTTAAAATCTGCAAAGGTTCCTGTGTGTGCAGGAGCAAGAGGAGTGGAGGAGTATTTTGTAGGAGAACAATGCGAATCTCGAA
Source organism: Tragopan temminckii (assembly GCA_028571105.1). NCBI lineage: Eukaryota > Metazoa > Chordata > Aves > Galliformes > Phasianidae > Tragopan > Tragopan temminckii. The sequence continues at coordinate 13,229,999 of JAOWBP010002392.1, forward strand.
GCCTTTTAGAAGTCAGCTTGAGCCTGTTTTTGAAGTATGTTCTTTCTGGTATCGTGATTAGTCCTAATTTCTATATCTTCATTAGAACTTCGAAGAAATGTTTGCTTAGTGTTTGGTCAAGTCGTTTTTGAGATAAGGTGGCAAAACCTTGTTTGAACAAACCTTGATGGAACAACTTTTTCCTTACAAGTTTCTTATTTTAAAAGCGCTCTAACGGAATCATCTAAAATTTAGATGGAAAGTAGTCTCCAGTATGGTCACAGAGCTGTTAGTGTAACATCCAAACATAACACAGCAAGGGGAGATTGAATATAGAGAATATTTTTCAATTTTAGTTTTTCTGTATAGCTTGGTTGACTAACTTTTTTTTAATCTATTACTATTGTTATTATTCATTCATGTTTGCTGTCAGGAGCTTTCTGACCAACAGCATCACAGGAAGGAAAATGGTTTTTGTTTTCCCCGAAAAATTTAGGGGGATGACACCTCGTGAGTTTGAAAGAGAAAAGCCTTCTGACTGCAAAGGTCACTTGAATTAGCTGAAGGACCCTGGGAGCTGTCAGGAAACTTTCAAGACAGGGCTTGACTAGGCAACAAATCTGATTTTGCTCCTTTCTGACTCTGGAGGCATCAGAACATGCCTGTCAAGAGCCCTAGGGGAATTTTGCCTTTGAGTGTGTTTCTCCTTGCCGTAACGCTTCCGTGATGCAAATGAAGATACATAATTGCAATCTCCGATGGTGACAGGATTCCTATGTTTTTGCTTTAATGAAGCTACATGAAGGTTATTTGGCAATATTAGGACTCATTTAAAAAACTGTATTGATGATTAAGTGGCAAATACCACTATATCATTGGGAAATGTCAGCAATAGCTGCTGTTTCTATTGCCTTTAGCACATTCATCAAAGGGATAACAAATATACTTTTTAGAATTTTAATGGAAAAATTGTAGTGCAGTCATGTGGCTTTAAAATTCAAAGGTCTATAAATAAATTATTTCAGTGATGGTTACTGTTTCCCTATCTCTAGGGAAAAAAATAGCATCTATATGTTGTAGTTTGTTGCTAACAGCGTACTTTAATATTTATGAACTGCCAGTATTCTATAAACATAGAAATTTGGTCCTTGTCACTGTAATGGTTTGTTATTTATACGCTTCTAAATTTCACAGAATACTACTAACAGCATATTGAATGTGAACAAACCAGAAGAATTCTCTCTTACTATTTCATTGAGCATAGACAAGTGAGAGCCATGGCAGTGCCAGCAAACCGTGGCCTGCTTGTGAGCCTTGGCTCAAGAGAGATCAGAGGGATGGGGCTGGCATGTGAGAGCTCAGCCTGCAGCCAGGACGCATGCTAAAGAAGCAAGGCTTTCTATTCCCGTTTGATTTCTTGACTCAGAATAAAGAGAGCCGTTGTGGCAATAACTAGATTACTTGACTGGGAGATGGATCTTGCTGCGGTTGTGGTGCCCCATTTTTTAAGAGGAGTTAATGGGATTTGAATTTTGTGTATTCTGAGGGCATTTTGAGAGGTCTTTGAACATGCTATAAAGAGGCTTTGATTCACTTTTTCTCGAACTCAGTTTATTTGAACACTTAAACATTAATACATATAAGCATTTGCGATTTTCTAAACCGCTTTAAAACATTTTAAGTCTAAGAACGTTGCAGGCATGTGCATTTCTCCTCAAATTTCAGTTCACCTCTGAGACTTAAGATTTATTTGATGCTTCAAAATGGCAACTCCTAGGTGTAAAGTGAACCTTTCACATTTATTGAGGGAGTATTTTAGCTGTCTCAAGGTGTTTTTGCTGTATTTTGTTGTATCACCAAAGGTCTTCTGGGAGTTCTTCGTTGTTTGTCAGTGGTTGCTGTGTATATGCCTTTTTGGAACTTATCTGAGTCATAAATATATATATCTCTTTCTCTCTATATATATGAATCATATCTATATGAAGATTATTTCACTCCTGAAGCATCCAGCTTAATGTTTTAATAATGTTTGCCTCTGGACAGATAGCTAAATAGTTCTCTGTTGTTTTTGTTGATGAAGAAAGATGTTTTGCCACTTTTAATGTACAAAATATTGATGTGAACTGTCTGTGTTAATGAATCTCTATCCTCTTCTTCTCTGCCTTTCTAAGTGTATCTCTTCAGTTGCCACCTGGGAGGGTGTTTTTACACGATGTGAGTAGTTCGCTAAGACCTTGTGAGTTCTTCAAGACTTGATTTTCAGATGTCTGGCTTGGGGAGCAGATTTCA
>JAOWBP010002392.1:13251723-13340168 GCA_028571105.1 Tragopan temminckii
ATTTCCTGGGATAGATTATTTATTTTTCCCTACCCCCCCCCCCCTCCAAAGTTTATGAAAAATAAGTTCACACAATTTTATTTAACTTACTGGCAAGATTCCTGATGGAATGGGCTCTTCAGAGAATTTCACTCCTGCTTTGCCTACTCCCTTGTTGTACATTTTGTCTTCTGGAGAGTGGCTGTGACATCAAGAGCAAGTCCCTTACACTTATCTGTGGAGGTGAAAGAATGTGACTTTTTTTTCATTCCTTATTTGCCTTTTGGAGCAGGACATGCTTGGCTTCTGCCTCGCCCCTTCTGTGGTTGACTTCTTTCTACCACCTGTCTTTCTCTTTGAAGAACAAGAATGTTGATGCCAATGGTATGACAGTTATATACTACAAACACAAGAAATTTCTGTGAAGAGGGGAAGTGTCAGTAGCAGTAGCATTGTTTTTCTACTGAGGAAAGAGCTTGTGATTCTCATGTTTTGGAGTCCTGCTTAGAGCAGGCTGGCAGATTTCCCTTTTCTTTCTGCAGGTTATGTCAGCCTCCTGTTCCTTTTGCGGAAGATGGGAATGGTATTGATTTACTGCTCCAAGTATCTGGGTGTGATTTATGACAGCAAACATACTGCACTGTGTTCAGGATGGTTTCTGATATCCTAGGCAAGACAAACTTATGCAGGGATTGAGCAATTTCATTGAATACTCTTTGTATTCACCCAAAATCTGCTCCTTGAACTTATTCAGAACTGGTAGAGCTCAAACACATATGAAAATCTAACAATATCAGAATACTGCCTTTATTAAAAATACAGAAAAGGAAGTTCTAAGCCTTTTCCTGCTTGTTCCTTCCTGTGTTCTCTCTTTTGTGCAGCTTTGTGTATGTTCCTATGGTATGTCCCATTTTCACTTCCACCTGGACAGCCTACATCTCCAGCCAGGTCAAGGACCCTGTGGATGACTGCATGGCTCTCTGGTGAATCAGCCACTCCTTGCAGTTTTGTGTTATCTGCAAGTTTACTGAGTGTGCATTTTACTCCATTGTCTGTGGAAATCCTACCAATGTTGATGCTTGAGCTTTCTTATTTCACCTCTTTCTTTCCTGTGTTTCCCACTTCCAGTATTGAATCAGTATTCAAAACCTCTCTAGACATTAGTCTGCATGTGCCAAGACCATAAATTAAAATCTGTGGGATAACGTTTTGTCTAATCACTTTCTTTTTTTTTTTTGAGGCTGATGGTGACAGGATATGGGATTAGATGCATTTAAAAAAAAAAAAAAGGGTACAGCATGTTCAGACACTGAACATATGTTATGTGTTATATCACATTGTCTTAGACCATCCTCAGGCTCTCCCAACAGCTTTAAATACAGTGTAAGTGGAAATTATTACCACCACTACTTGGCGAACTGTGGTGGGAGAAGTTTGTATGTATCCCTATCCTTGGTATTTGTGTATTTTGTTTCCTTTTTTGTTTGAGCCAGCTGAAGTGCTACAACCCATCTTTCCTCTAAACAATTTGTGAGATCTGGTTGAAAAACAAGTTGGGTTTTTTTTTGCAGATTTTCCAGTTAGTGTTCCTATTGACTCAGTTGTCATCTTCCCACTGGCAGCCTACTGTTCCTTTCTGCAGCTGCCCTTCTAAGCCAAAGAGCTCTTTCCTTCATGCAGATTTTTGTGTACCTGATGCCTCCTTATGCAAGTCCTGAAAGGAACTCTGTGTTTTCTAATTGTACACACAACTTGATCTGGAGTAGTAATAATGAAATAATATTTAACATGTAACTGGTACCGTAAAGTGAAACCTTTTAATCTAATGAGAAAATTTCAATTAAAACATCTCTGAAAGACTGTCTTGATAACTTCAAAATCAAATCTGTACTCTTGCATGAGTATCGAGGCAGAACGATGTACACCATTGGTGTTCGTGCCTTAAACATAACAAGAATAAAATGTACCAGATGGCATGAGAAAGATTTATCATGGTTATGTGATTTTAAAAAAAAAAAAAAAAGAAGAAAGGAAAAAAAAGTAGTAGTTAGGGTAAATTGTTTAACTATTTTATTCTATCAAGTAATACTAGAGTATAACTATGGGGAACAAAGATAGCTATTGCTGTTGAACACCAAAAAGAATCTTCATGATGTGGAAGCTAAGCAGAGAGAGACAAATGGAGGAAGTAGTTATATAAGAGTATTTAGAAACACTCTTTCAGTTTCCAGAGATAAAATTAGAAGTGCCAGACAGTTCAATTTTTACCTCAGCTTGTCAACATTCTATGAGGACCACATTTCAGAGGGTCATTTTAATCAAAATGAAAGACAGATCCTATTAGGGCAGCTTTGCTGACAAATAATTAAGATGAATTACCAGCATACACTTGTCCCAGATGCCTTGTCGATGTTAGTTGGTAGGAGGCATGGGAGGGCTTATAGTTTATGCTTTGCTCTTTAAAAGCAATTTATAACTTAAGTTAGCCATTCTAACTACTTGAAAAGAGCTTAATCCTGAAACTGTCACTAGAAATTATTTTCATAGATTGCTGATTCTCCTACACTAGAACAATTTATATGTAAAAATTAGTATGATCTAGAAGTGTAGGTTAGTGTTTCATCAGGTGAAACAACTGACTATTTTTTGCCAGAACAGCCACATTTTCTGTTTGGAGCTGACAGTTGTGTAAATATATTTAATTTTGAACTTGGCCCCACTGCTAGGCTTTTTTATAGGTCTGTATGTGACTATTATTTTGGGCAGTAGCTAGTGGAACTTCTGTCTTGACTGTACAGTATGTAGACTTTGGTGTTAAATGACTATGCATACTTTTTTGCTCCCCCTAGCCACACAATTCGAATTTACATAGACTTATCTTTTTTTTTCTTTTTTTCAGAAGTCAGTGAGTTTTGTAAGAAACTGTGGAAGCTGGGATATTTGGCAGTAGTAGATGACAAGCTTGCCACTTTCAAATATGATCAGTGCACTGCCATGCCTGACTAAAGATTTCATTGTATCTCCATTTAGGAAGAGGGAAAATGGTTGTCTGCACTGAGAAGGCTCTGGTGTTTCAAACATTTCACATTTGCCCCTAGCACATGCCTTCAGAGACTTATTCAGTAGATAAAATACAAGCTGGTACTGGAGATCTCTACAGTACAAGACAACTTTGGAGTATTATGTATGTTTGGTTTGTTGTTTTTTTTTTTCCTCCCCAAAAATAGTACAGAATGAGAGCAAATATTTTGTTCAAGTCTCAAGAACACAGGATTCTCTTCCATGTTATGGTATGTGAAATGTGAACTTTTTTCTCTTAAATATGGAGAAACTGGAAGTTTATTAAATTGAAACAGTCACTATAAGTGATCATGAGGTAAGATTTATTTCTAAATGTAATGCAGTAGAATTTTTAGGAGTATGCGAAAGAAATTTTGTACGGGAGGCGTGCTATACAGTACCATCATCTTTATATTGGGTTTTTCGTTTGCACATGATTTTTTCAGTGGTACCACAAGGTTTGTCTGTTAATTTACTGGAAGTATTGCCGCATCCCTTGGTATAAATGTTGGTTGATTCCTGCTCTTTGCCTTCAAAGCAGAGCATGAAGGCTGGCTGCAAGAGCGCAGGAGGCTCTGGTGCTCTTGGTTTGGAACCAGCGATGCAGAACTCGCCTTGGTTGTTAGTACTTCTGTGGACATGTGTCTGTAGATCAGGGATCAAGGGAAGAAGTCAACAGATGAGACCCTCTCTTGAAGCACTTAGCTTAAATCTTTCATCTTTTTTCTTTGTATGTCTTATTTTCCTCCTAAATAAATATTAATCAAAATTCTGAAAAACAACAAAAAAAAAGGAAAGCGGTCTGTCTGGAACTGCTCAGTTGTTTCTGGTAACTCCAACACTATGCTAATCATAACTCTGGCACGGTGTTCCTCCATCTGTGTGGAAGCAGAGAGGATGGGAGGGGGTGGTGGTGATGATGCTAGTGTTAGTGCTACAACATTCACCGTAAGCAAAATTCCTTTGACATACCATAGCGTGTAGTTACTGAGATTAATGTGTACTCTCCAAGATAAAAGCATGGTTAGTGTGTCGCAATGCAAGAAGTGAATGAATGAAAGGCAGTATTTTTCTTGCTGTTCCTTACCACTGTACCTGACCTCCACTGGACCTGTTGTTGCTGTACTTTCCATATATCTGATAGATTTGTTCCTAGCAATTTTTTTTTTTCCTACAGGATGCAAACTTTTGCCCTCCATAGAGACATGTTGGGGACCACGCTTTATACAGAAGCTTTTTAGCTTGTGTTTCATTGCCTGTTTCCATCACAGTTGGGGCTCCTATTTTTTGTTGCTGATTTGATGATTACCTTTGGAGAAATTGAAGTTCAACAGCAGATAGGAATAAGTAACACCAAGGGTAATAAATTCGGTTACATTGTCTTGTTTCATGGTAAACAGAAGTTGACTGTTTTGTGCCCCTTTGTTCAGTGAGGTTGAGTAAAGGACCTTTCTTAAATAATATGGGAAGGAAAATGTACCACGAACAAAGGAGATGGTGGAGTAAGCATTCAGCGTGGTGAGATGCTTATACTGCAGTTGAGATGGAATGGAATACAAAGACCAAACATTTGATGAGGAGAAAGGCTATGTATGAAGTGCTATTACTGTCACGATGATGACTGAATGCATGTTGAAATTACCTTCACAGGAATAGCAACAGATGGTCTCTGTATCTTCCCCTCCTACTCATCCAAAGCTCTCAAGGCTGCATTCCTAATCAAGCAAAAGCAGGCATCCCACACCCATGCCGGGAGGAATTACTTGCACTTGCAAACTCTGCTTTGAATTAAATGTTATGGTCATGTGCCCTATACTGCCAGGTAGTAAGGAATTGAAAATAGTGATTAATTGAGATATAATTCTGTCTATCTACCGTAATACCCTTTATTCAAATTCCGATACTGCAAACAAAAATCTCATTAAGCTCTAATAATGATAATCATAGTTCTTAACTCTTTATGGCACATTATTGTCAATAATTACATACATCCTTAAGCTGGAATCTTTATTTATTAAAAATACATTTCCTTTTATGGACTCCAGTTACTCGAATATGGAGTGTGAGTAAATTAGGCTGTAGCAGGCATTGCAGCTGTAGTTACTACTACTTCCATTATTGCAAGTTATTATAAGCTTGTATGATTGAAACTGCTATAGATAAGCATGCAATAATATTTTCACTGTCACCATGATCACTGACTGAGATAAGAGCTTGACGTTCTATTTTGGTGCAGGATAGAGAAAAACAAGGAGGGGAAAATGGGGGGGAAAGGGCTTCATGTTGTGCAATGATATGCAAGAAGAAAAAATTTCATGCTGAAAGCAGGCCCACACATACGTCAATGATGACACACGGTGCTGAGAGGATTTAGTGTTAAAGGGACGCCTGTTAATTTTATTTGCAGCGGAGAAGAGAAAGCATGCCTGCTCAAGATACTTGTTGTATCATTTTTAAATCAAGGCCATCTTTTTCTCGGTGGTAAACGTGAAATGTTTTTAAAGGCCAGACTTAGCATAAAATCCATTGGTTGCCATGGAGACCACTTACCACACAGGCCTGCACTCAGTGCTCGACTCTGTGATTTTCTCTATTCAAAGGTTCGGTATTGTCAAAAAGCAAATTGGTTTTCCAGTTGTTTATCGCGAAGTTCATTATGAGAAAGGTAATAAATAATAAGGTATTTTATTCATGTGTGGATAGGTGCCATATGTGAATTAACCAGGGTGCTATTCCTTAAATTCGCTATTTTAAAATCATTAGAGCAAAATTGGCTATTGTTAGGAAATAAAACAGATTTTGATCGTTCTGTGTATATGAATATGAAGCAAAGCAGGTAGTTGCAAGTCTGATCCCAACAAAATTACCTGGCAATAAGGCTTTTCACACCTACACAGCACTTAGTAACAAAGCTGTGAAGGAGAAAAGAAGATTAAGCCCGATAGAGAAGAACTTCTACCTGAGGTGCATGCATTGCTTCTCCCTTTGTCAAAGGAAAGGTGGGCTCAGGACCCAGTGCTCCCTGAATTATTCATGCTGTCTTTTGCATCTCGCTTCTTTAGGGCTGAGCACTGGCAGGAGTTGTTATTAGCAGTACCACAAACCTAACAGAGCAGTAGCTCAGTGAAAACCTGCTCAGCTGCTTCTTCTGAAGTGTTTTCTCATTACAGCAAATTGCTGTGCTGCAGGGCCTAGTGCGCTCACCCCTCAGCAAGCGCACCCAGGGAGGTGGTGTGAGCCCTTCCTCTGGGATGAATCTGAAGCTGAGGCTAGTCAACACCTCCCTAGAGCTGGGTGAGTGTGACAATTTATAAAAGTATCAAGGGAAGCCTTTCACATTACCGAAGGGTGTTTCAAAGACAAATTGGTGTCAGCGAGTTCTTCCTCACTTTTTTTTTCCCCATAACATTTTAGTCTAATTTCCAATTACTTGAGGAATATGAGAGTGCATTACCTTCAGCACTTAAGATTTGCTCCTGTCACCTCCTTGGTACACGTTGAGTACTATTGAGCCAAATTTTGAGCTGCTGGAAGTGGTGCAGCTTCACTGGCTTCTGGGAAATTGTGCTGCTGCTTCCAGACTGTGGTCTCATTCCCGCTGCGGGCCAGCAGTAGGACTGTAGCAGCATATTGAGAGCACGTCTCAGCCTTAACTCTGGGGTTTTGTGTGGTGTTTGTATGTTTAACTATTCATCTGGGTTTTATGTAATGGGTAGTTTTTCTGTAATGTAGGCTTTCTGTAGAGTTTTTGCTTCGACTGCTAAAAAAAAGAAAGGATATCGGAGATGATAAATAGGTGATTTATGGTGTTCTTTTTTAGAAATTCTAGGTCTATGGGTAGTGCAGTAAAGTTTGCTTATTTGCAAATCTAATTTGTTGCCAAACATTTGTGTTTTTTGGAGGATTTCGCTTTCACAGGCAAATCACTCTTGTACTAGATACCAACTCAAGCCCTGATAATTAACATGTTGCAAACATGCAATTAAGGCAAATCGGATTAAAACACATAAGAAAAATGAAAGCATAATTTAATTCCAGCCATTGTCAGCCTCTTCAAGAATTATTATGCAGTTGGCCTCCTCCTGTGCAGCTCTGTTTTAGCAGAGTGTACACTGTTTCGCACTGCATGCAAAGTAACTAAAAAAGAAATGAGTCTTTAAAAAGGAATGCTCCAGTTTAAACAAGCGGATGGGGGCTACTTAGGCAAAACTAACTGGTGACACTGCATTTATGGTAATAGACAAAGGTAGCTGGCTCAAAACAGTGCAGAAAAAGCATGCTTGATAACCCTACATTGAAAACTGTCCTATTATTATTAATAATAGACTACTTCTCCCCCTTAGAATAAGCTTTTCATTTTCCTTTGTAGTCGGGTTTTTGCCTGAGCTCTCCTGTTAACATCTTGCCTGTGTTTTTCTTTGGATCCCTCTGGCTCCTTCAGACAACTCAGTAGGGATCTGCCTTTCCTTCTGTGTTCTGCCAGAGTTCATTAGGGTGTCGTAGACTGTTAATAAAACAGTATTTTCTACCTACCATATAGAATGGAGTAATATTGTCTTTAATCAAAAGTAAGTGTACTAGGAAGCTATTCCTATCTGCTTCAGCTCTCCCTCTCTGCTTATAAAGCAGTATGAAAGGGGACAGTGCTATACAAGACATTGTTTCCAGAACTAGTTTTTCAATGAAATGAAGCATTCCGCAAAGGCACTGCATATACAGCATGAAAGAAATAATCCCTCTGCTCACAGAACAGGGAGAGGCCATTCAAGATTCCCATACAAAATCGCTAACCTTTCGACGTGACCTGAATCAGATAATAGATTTTTTTTTTCTGTTCATATCAGGCATGCTGTCGAAACTTTTATGGGAATATTCATGGAGAGCAATTTGTTTCATGTCTGTTTTCTGAAGTTCTCAATCTTGCTGCTTAAGCTGAGAGATTTCTGGTGAAAAGTGTGGGCTTGACTTAATACTGCCAACTGTAATCTCAGAACTGCCTGATTCTGCAGAGCATCGGTGTTGTGACAACAAAGTGGCAGACATCTCAGGGAGTGGCAGGGTGATCTTTTCACTACATTTTTAAAAAGTTTAAAGTTGAGTTTGGAAGTGTCAGTTGGCTTTTACTGTGTCCATACTTTGTAAACCTTTATTGGAATTGAACATTTTTCCCTGTGTAAACCCTAAGTGAAATTTCATGACCTCCTGTCTTATTTGTAGTGCATACAATTAAAAATTAATCCTCCTGCTCATCTGTTTAAAAAAAAAAAAAAAGATAATGAACAATATGATACTATTTTTAGACAAACCTGCCTGTGTCTAGCTGTTATTTTAGTGCAGTGCTCGGGCCTGGGATTTGTACTGAATCCTGTTTGTAATAGCTATTAACAACAAAGTGATGCTATGATTGGGGAACAGTGTACGCATCAAAAATAAATGATGTTTATTCGACTTAAAAAAATATACCACCGTAAATGACATTCCTCATTTGAAGTTCCATAGGTTGAGTGGGTTTAAATCAGGACAGATGCTATATGCACAAATTTAAAGTATTTCTAGAAAGTAGTCTTTAAATGACTACTTTCATTTATCCTAAAATGCGAAGTCCTAACTTTCAGTGAGAAAGAATGAGTCTGTAAAGCTTTGTTCTGTTATTATGGATCTCACTACTGATTTCTTCTATGAGAAACTGTAGTCATAGAGAGGAAAAGGTTGAGAAATGGGTGTTGGAAATTTAATGACAGAAAAAATCCTCGAAGATTTATTTGATGGAAAAGCAATATACCAAACCAAGTAGCTGAACTGTCCAGCCCTAACTCTAAATGACAGATAACAGAAACTATTTTTTTGTCCTCTACTAAATACTCAATTTATGTGATTCATTTGTTCTTTTCTGTCTTAATTTTGCTAATTGTTTGATGTTTTGAAAGTAATCTGGTCTGCCTGGGGGAAATAGGAGGGGTTTTTTTGAGTCTGTAAACATAGCACTTGCTAAACTATTTGACTTAAAACTTCAAATGTAGCTTTGGATAGTTAAATTATTAGGAGGGAGTACCATATTCTGATATGACAATCATTCCTTAGTCTACTTGTCATGGTTAATTAGTAAGGCAGAATAAACTGCAGTATCCTTGAGACTCTGTAGTCAACCTGGCACCTTTGTGCCACCGTGCGAACATTTTAATTACGTGACATTTTCAATTAAAACTGCTTACAGATACAGGCATGTTTATTTGACCCAGTATTGAGGAAACAAAGCCTTGACGTTGCTCCGTATAGTGTATTGTCTTTCTAGGCAACACTAATTGAAGAACACGTGTATGTAACAAAAATACCACTACAGAAAAATCCTTAGTGGTTAACTGGTTTCCTGCATGGCATTTTTCTTGCTTAAAAGGAAGCGTTCTGTTCTTCTTTCCCAGCCTCTCATAGTGACCTTGCATCTGTTACAGTTGGAAAAAGACAGTGTTCGTAGTCGGCTTCTTGAAGACCTTGCATGTGTCTTTTTTACAACACAAATCTAGGTGGGGACTTTGCTAATTAAATAGAAGTAAGCTAAATCTTGACCTGTTCTTCTCCTGTCTATGGTATTTCTGAGTATCCTTACTGTCAGAACCTTTCTGTCTCTAGTTATCTCAGTGTTGAAATTAACTGTCCAAAGTTGTATGGAAAATGCGGACTGATGCTCTTCAGTGTGCAACCTGGATTGTGTGGGACTTCTGCCTAATATGGTATTAATTGGGGACTAACGATAAACACTTATAAATGTGCATGAAGATGAGAAGAGTGGTGTTAGGAAGGAGATTGAAATACCCAGAGTTATTTCTGACTTTTCTGTAAGATTTTATTTTTTTTTTTTTTTTACTATTTTGAGTTGGATTTTGAATCTGAATTTATATCCAATCCCTGGTAACTGCAGTTTGGGCATCAAATATCGTTGGCATTTAGGATTAGTTTGTAGAGCAGGTAGGAAAAGAGCCAAAGCTTCAAGGCAGTGAGAGAGGATGGGGATAAAACCAAGAAAACCAGGCAAGTTGCCAGCTGTAATTTTTTAAAAACACAAACCTGATCGTATGAATGTGAAATTTCTCTTGCAATATTCATTGTTTTCCACGTAGTTGCTATTTTGCTGTCTTTTTGCTTTCTGTGCTTTGGGATGTGCTGAAGGAATTATCTCCTCAAACTACTAGCCATTAGTGAGTTGTGCAACGCAGAAGTCCCTGTGAATATTGCACCCAAACTTCTAAGTAACAAAGCGTGTAACCTCCCTTGTTGGAGACTGAGGGGGATTGTGTCTTGTCCAGTTAAAAGTGAAAAGCACTTTTCATGCACTTGGCATCTCCAACACTTTAAAGTTAAATTTTCATCCTCATTAAAGAAAAAATTAATTTTCATCTCAAATTTCCTGGGCAATGAAGTCTTTTGAAATAGCTTAGGAATCATACGAAGTGTACCTGCAAATATCTCCTGATGTCTAGTGACCTCTGATCCTAAATGATAATTCAATTTATGGAGCAAAGTCAAAAGTCAAAGGAGTATTTTTTTTTTTTTTGCTGTTGTTCTGGAGAGCAGTGAGATACTGAGTCAGGGATTAACTGTCTGCTGTTTTTCTAGTATCAAGATGCAGCCATTTCTAGATAGATGTTTACTTATTTTTAAATACACAATTTGACTTAATAAATTGAAAAAAAATAGATGTATGTAACGAAAGCTATTTAAAGTGAAAACAGAAGTTGAAGTTTATCAAGGGCACTCAAAAGAGATAGGATAAATTTGCTAGCTTCCGTGAGCTGTAATTACTGAAATTGTTTTGCAGCACCTCAAGAGCAATTGCTTATCGTTGATCTGAATTCATACTGTCCCTGATCTCACAGTGTCAGAAAGACTGAAGAAGGATTGAGATAGATTTACTTTTATCTCCATATGCACCTGAAGTACGGGACAAGGAAGTACTGAATGTACATTAAAACATTTACATTAAAATGTACATAAATTTACATTAAAACTGTGGCCACTCACGAAAGTGACTATGTAGCAACCAGCTGGAATTCAGCTGTGGCGAATGCTCTAATGCAAAGATGGCTGTATTATGTCCAGATTCCAGAATGCTGTACAGTACAAGTACATGTTCTCTATTCAAAGCAGATTTTTTTCATTTGTATGTTTTGTATTCTTCTTTTAATCAAACAGCAATGCTTATGTTAGTTTGTATCAAATGTCTCAGCAAGTCACTGATGAGAGTAATTTTTCCCTAACTGAGAAATTAGTTGATAAGCATTGTTTTGCATTGTGAGAGATTGAAAAATCATTTGGATTTGAAATTGCTAATTAATATGACATAATAAATAAAAAGATGCGCTGTTTCAGATAGATGTCACTATTGTTGACAACATCTACTACCTTCTTTGTGCCAATATGTTTGTAGGTTGAATACTGTATGACCTTGAATGTTGCAGGCTGAAGTGCTGCTGTCTGCAGTAGAGAAGAACTGACACTAGTAAGCACCAAAGTAAACGAGATTTAATTGCTTTTATAATACTTTTAAATGAATAATAAATTTACTTTGCTTTCCAGACTGACGAGACAGATTTCAGAGAATAGGCACTGCCCTCTCCCTGATTCTGCAGTCCTTTCATTTCGGACCAGTTGTCTGTTTATTGTAGCGCATGCTACTTTGCAGAAACTGCACATTGAATAAATCCTTGTTTATAGTAGAGCTAGCTGATTTGTAATGCTGTCTCTTCATACTCATTTCAAATGACTATTAAGAAAGAGCACTGCACACCTACGTCTCTGCCATATTCCTTCAGCAGTACTCAACAGATATGTTGCTGCTCTGGTGCAGATGTGGGAAGTCAGTTCCGTGTCACAGAAATAAATGAAATACTGGCATTGACTTAAGAAAAGTTTATTTTATAACCATGAACGTTACAGTGTCTACAACTGAGAGCTCTAATAAGCATTTCTGCTTCTACAAGTTATCATCAGTTCTTTCCACAACAACAAGCAATGCAGAGGAAGGCTCTACATTTGCACTTGACATAGTTGCACTTCTCTCCACTTAAAAATGAGTATGAGGGTAGAGGAATATTTTTTTAATCACAAGTGTGAATCCTCCCAATGGTACTGTTGCTCTCTTAGAAGGTGTAGCTTAACTAGCCAGAGAAAGCCTCAGTAATTTTAAAGAAAATGAAGCCTAGCAAATGCTTTTCTTACCGGTGCAAAGTATGAGTAAAAGAAGACTAAATGATGATTTCACTGTATCAGGAGATGTGATTGTACAACTAAATCTTAAAATAGCAGCTAATTTAGCTCTAGAAGGAGATCATTTATCAGTGTACTGCTTTTAAAAGTGAAGTGTTTGAGTTATGAGTAACCACGTGTGCAAGCATAGGTAGAAGTTGTAGCCATTGTTTTACTGCAGATTGTGTGCTTGGATGTAGGTTCCAGATTGGCCATGGAATAAACCCTCTTGTTGCAAGGTGCTGGGACTGGGCAAGGAGAGAGCTAGGCGGACTTGCAACAAGAGAGATTTAACTTCTGCTGAAATGCTGGCTTCTACTAGACAGTGTAATCAATGAAAGGATTTAGAAGCAAGATCATATGGAGCTCTTCTGAGCACAGAAAAAGAACATTTATCTGCATTTCTGTCCTTCGCTGCTGTTCCTATTTTCAGCTGGCTCAGTGTCAATAGCAGCTTTTGATTCTGTTAGCTTTATGCAGGGAGAAATCATACCTAGATGATAGATGATACTTGTGGATTTTTCTTCGTCTTTTTTTCACATGCAGTCAGTCAGCAATGTATTAGCAGATTATTCTCCTGCAATATGGAAAGATACAAGGCAAATGTAACACAGGTAGTTGAGAAGTAGGTATACATTCAATTTACAACCAGCACTGAGTAGTTTATCTAAATTACTTATGACGTTAAATGGAGGTGAACAAATGCATGGCAGGAGCTCAGTGTAAGAAAAAAACTGTTCTATTTTAATGGCATGGGTACAGTGGAACATGTCAGACTGCTAACCAGTTGTCACTTAGTTCTGTCTAAGAGTGGTGTAATTTAAGAAATTGCTTTTAATGGGGAGATGTTTGGTGTTCCCTGGTTTAGGAGGCTGGTCATTCCTTACATATACCTGAACTATGTATAGATTAGCATGGAAAACATTTTATTCGAATGTTATTTTTACTATTCACCTTGATTCACATTGATTCTTCCTACATTCATGGCCCTCAACCCATTGAGGGCCATTATTGAGGAACCTGAGGGTAAATTATGCCAAAGCATGCACTTGCAGTGCCTGTTACTTTTATAATTTGAATACAGCCAATTTCTGAAAAATCAGATCATATAATCATAGAATCATACAATTGCTCAGAGTGGAAAAGACCTCAAAGCTCATAAAGTCCAACCACAACCAAATCATACTATCCTAACTCTAACAACCACCACTAAATCATGTCCCTGGGCACCACATCCAAATAATTTTTAAACACATGCAGGGATTGTGACTCAACCACCTGCCGGGGGAGCCTATTCCAGTGCTTAACAACCCTTTCTGTGAAGAAGTGTTTCCTGATATCCAACCTAAACCTCCCCTGGCACAACTTGAGGCTATTTCCCCTTGTCCTGTCACCTGTGAGAAGAGACCAACCCCGCTCTCACTGTAAGCACCTTTCAGGTATTTGAAGAGAGCAATAAGGTCTCCCCTCAGCCTCCTTTTCCCCAGATTAAATAGCCCCAGTTCCTTCAGTCTCTCCTCATAGGGCATATTCTCCAAGCCCTTCACCAGTCTTGTTGCCCTTCTTTGGACCTGCTCCAGTACCTCAGTGTCCTTTCTGTATTGAGGTGCCCAAAGCTGAACACAGTACTTGATGTGAGGCCTCACCAGTGCTGAGTACTTCCCTAGTCCTGCTCACCATATCATTCCTGACACAAGCTTGGGAAGAGTTTGTTTACAGTGGATACTGTACCAAGCAAAGGAATTGTGGTGTTCACCTGGTTTCATACAATTGTTTGTGTATGTCACTGCCTGGTGATCTTTCTGTGTGCTATCTGAAATTAAGTTTATGCTTTCTTTAGACATATACTGGGGAAGCGTATAGATAGTCATTTTAATAGTTAAATTCAGATAGACATATTGTCACTATTAGTTAAAATACTGAATTTGTGCAACTTGTTTAGATTGCTTGAGGAGAATTGAGTATGTGGTACACTTCTCAACATACTTGATGTAATTGGTCCTGTGTTTTGCTCCTGAAGAACGAATTTTCACTCCTTTTCTCTCTCTCCCTTACTCCCCACCAAGAAGAAGTATGTTAAGAAAGAAACCAAGGAAAAGATCATGTGGCATCGTTTTCCACCCTGTTTAGTGTAGCAGAGCTACTGTCTCCTCTGTGCCCTGCCAATGTCAAAGGCTACTCCCCTCTCCATAAAGAGCAATCATGTCATTTCTACTATCAGGTAGTAAGGATTTGCTGTAGGGAAAGAAAACAGAAAAAAGTGACCATATGGACTTCCTCCTTTTGTTGTGAAAACCACTGAATACTTCAAGAAGAGAGCTCAATCTATCTGTCTGCAGCAATTAAATTGCTTCAGATATTAAATGATATGTGGGAGATTGACAGCTTTTGTAGAATAACAGTGATATGTAAGAAGTGTCTGCTCTCAGACTGGTAGAAGTTTAGAGTCTTCCAGTGATCATCATAGCAACAAGAATTTTTGTAGAATAGTGGCATGCAGAAGGAGAGTGCTGGCTTGTAATGTGCTTGAGAACCACCCCAAGAATGAAGTCTTCAGTACAGATTATGTACTTGCTCAGTGTGATTTTTGACAATCTTTGCTTTCACACATTTCTGCAACAGTGTGAGAATATTCTAGTGGCTGGGATTTTAAAAAGGATTTTGCAAAAAAAAAAAAAAAAACAAACCAACTTCAATATGTCTTAGGGACTTGTTTCAAACTGTAAATCACTGTGTCCTTTTGTAGGCATGACTATCATGTTGCTTATCTGAATTCTGGGAACAAAACTTCTTCCTGTAAATTGTAATCTGTGCTTTTTTGTTGTTGTTGAAATTGCTTCTCATAGAGTGAGCCAATCAACTTAAGGAAGGCATTTGTGTAATTTTGGTCATGTCTTTATGTTAAGAACGTTGCTGGAGAGCTTCTACGTATTTCCCTAGCGTGCACTGAGAATGCTGGATCCTTTATTCATTTTCAGTGCTGTTTCTCAGACTTCAACTTCTTCCAACAATGACTGGCTTCATTGCTGATTCATACGCAGATGCAGCAGTCTACTTTGTGATGATGATTTGAAATTGAACTAAAATACAGACCAGACAGAGCTTCCCGTAAGAAAAATAAATAAAACATCTCCCTTTCCTTTCCAGGCAGTATTAAAAAAAAAATAAAAAATCAATGTAACTCTCTGAAAAGTTATCATAAGATCCATTCAGGAGAGCAGCTCTGTTGAAATGACAAGAATACATCTCCGTTGCCCCTGCGATCAAGCTCAGGTGAAGCTTTGCTTTCCACAGGAAGTCCTAAGCTTAAAGACAAGTCAGAAAATAATTTGTACTCCAGTTTGATCTGTTAGTGTTTGCAGTGTTCATAATCTTATCACAGAACCCAAAAACAAAGATACAATGTATGCTTACTGAGTGGCTGTGGGATCTGCACGAAGTCCAGGTTTCTCTTTTGAAGCTGGAAGCTTTCCCTGCTGGCCCTTACTGAACATGTTTTCCCTTGATCCTGTTTCTGCTCCATATCCAAGCACCAAGTCTAAGAAAGAGAGAGAAATTTGGAAGGGTAGCTTTTACCTTTCAACCTTTTTAAAGGTGTTTGAACATTCTCTTTGATTTACATAGGATTTGAGAATGGTAAAATTGATCTAGTTCCTGGAGTCACAGCGAAGGCAGTCTGTCAATAAACATGATAAAATCCAGATTATTCTTGTCTTCATCGTTTCCTGGGCCTCACACAGGAACTGTGACCCGGTGTACATATACCTTAAGTGAATGCAGAAATGCATTGTCTGCTCATTTTGGCATGAGATGACTTTAATGTTTTCCGCATATGTCTTCTCAGTAACATTGTTTTTCTCTCTTCTTCCAATGACGCCTCTTAGTTTCTAATGTACCCACTGCACAGATAACTGGGTAAGTTTATGGATTTACTTTGGTTTCTGTGCTGAATTTGTTGGATCATTCTGAACTATAGCCAGAAGACACTTGCAAAGGTTTTTACCATCTGAATTTCTTAGTCCCTCTGTTGTTGTGACAGTTTGTCTCCCATAACGCCTAGATTTTTTCCCTTGTAACAATAAACAACTTCAGCTCAAGGCTTCAGCTGGTTCCTTTTGTCAGCTTGAGAGCATTGACAACACACTTAACCCAGCCATTCAACTACTGTATTTGAGAACTGTTTTGATGAATTAAATACCAGCAATGCTTCCACCTTTGGCTAAACTAATGTGT
This sequence comes from Tragopan temminckii, assembly GCA_028571105.1. Taxonomy (NCBI): domain Eukaryota; kingdom Metazoa; phylum Chordata; class Aves; order Galliformes; family Phasianidae; genus Tragopan; species Tragopan temminckii. The sequence continues at coordinate 13,268,236 of JAOWBP010002392.1, forward strand.
TGTAATGTTTCTGCTAACCAGAGTGGTTCCTAGAAGTCTCTTGGGTCAGCTGCACTTTGTCTGTTGCTGTTGATGTTAAATCTAGGACATAAATGCGGTGTTGAGAGCTTGCTTGTTATAGTTAGGCTTTATTGGGTTTGAGATGTCTCTGGCTTGATGGGTGCAGAGAAGTGTGACCAGGGAGAGAAGCATGTAGAGAGTGGTAGTGATCCCCACAGATAAATAAGGCAGGCAGCAGCTGTTGGTCTGGATTTGTGTGTGGTGGCTGGTGTGCATCTGCTATTGAGTCTGGTTTAATTGTTTAACCAGCTCATGATTGAAACAGTAAACTGGAGCTTTCAGCAATTTGATTCTGGTAAATTATAAAATTCATTCATGGGTTTTGTTGTGAAACTACCCCTTTCATTGTCTGGCTTTCTTCTTGGATGTTGCCAACTGGAAAATAAATGTTTTTTGGCAGTTATTACCTTGGCATTAATGGATTATAAGGATATGGTGGCCTCATTGAAACGAGAGATACTGTTTATTATTGTACAGAGAGTCTGATATTTTTCTAAGTTCTTTGTGAACAGACTAATTGTTTCCAAGCTGATTTTCTCAAAGAGAATAGAATGATAAATGGGATTAGAGGGATTGAGGGAACCTGTGTAAAGCTAGCCATTGGCAGTTGAGGCTGCACAGGGAGAAACTTTATCTGTCCTTTAAAATGCTTTACCATTGAAATGGATGGGACTTGTTTCATCCGCTGGCCTTGGCAGTGTAAATGTTGTAATCCTTCATGTGTTCCTGTGATTTCTTGGATTTGAGAAGCACCGTCTTTTGAATTCTTTTTTACTGCCAGCAAGAAGTCAGAACTAAGGACCTGCCCATTCATTGCACTTATCTCCTCCACTTTCTGAAATTATGCCCAAGTCTGGAATTTCTAGTGCTCAACCTATTCCAGGGGAATGTCCTACTGGATTAATGCTGTCTGTGATATGGTTTTCTTCTCTTCCTTCTACCCAAAACTTTATCTCTGCTGTGAAATGGTTTAGGATTTTGTCTCTGGCAACTATATCGCTAACTTCTTTACCTACTGTGGCTGAAGAGGTTTTTTTAAATTACATTACAAGCATCCATAGGACTAATGTCCCACAGGTTCAGGGTGTGTGGGAAGGAAATTATACCAGCAGGGGCCAAAATCCTCTTGTCATGGGACCTATCTGCAAAGAATTTTATTAAATATATTGCCGCCCTCTGTGCAGCAACTCAGGAGGCTTCCTTCTGACTGATAGGGAGGGGCTTGTGTCTCGGGTCCTTCTAAAGGACTGTAGCTTTCCTGCATGTAAAAAACTGCCTCCAGATTGCTGTCACCTGAAGGCACACCCTGTCTGTTGTCCAGGTTGTTGCTGAAGGCATTAGGCAGTGCCAGCCCCGTACTGGCTTTTGAGGAATGCTGCTTACAATCACCGCTCAATAGTGCATTGAACTGTTGGCCAGTGCCCCCTGAGCTCCAGTCCAGGTAGCTTTGCAGCCACCTTGGCTTCTTCCCTGGCTCTCAGCAGCCAGTGCAGCTCCTGGGAGAACAAGCTCTTTCTCTGCAGCTAGTTGAGTTAGTGCAGTGGTACCAATGGTCTTCCAGAAGGAATGTACCAGCCTCTTCCTCTTTCAGAAGCCCGATCATGGGATGACCTTGTCTATAAGATGATTATGATCAGTTATTGCCTTTTACTTTTTAAAGCAAAACTCGTAAAGCCGATGATGGGTAAAAGCAAATAAAAGCGTTTATTTAGAAAACTCAAAAGAGCATTATTATAAGGCTGGGAAAGATGACTAAACAAAGAAGCAATGACAACTGTGACTGTTTTTGACTCATGTTTAGAACTCCACTTTCCTTTCAAGACAAAAAGATATTTATGAAAGCCATTTAGATTTATTGGCCGTTACCATAATCAGGAAAAAATATTTACTTTTCTGCTATTCTATGTTCCTTAGTTTTAGAAAGATGTATGTCCCTTGGGCTTGGCCGGATGCAATTATTGCTTGTCTACATGTAATTGGGACCAATTTACTGTTATTTTAGCGCTAGGCTAAAGCTTCAAGCAAGCATGAGATTAAATGTTTTGTCCCCTGTTCCTGGCTGGCCTCAGGACCAGTCCCAAATTGGTGCAGGTCTCTGAGTGGGCATTAATCCTATGAGTTGTTTGTGAGGAGCAGCTGCTGCTGTGTACCTGCCCTTTGCTGAGGCCTCCCTCCTTTTTGACCCTTTTCTTTCTTCTGCGCAGGAGAAGATGGCTGGGCTAGGGTCAGGGAAACTTCACTGGGACCTTTTGCTTTTTTCTTGTCTGGATTCTGAGCTGCCCCTGCCCCTAGTGCTTCCGTTGTGGTGTGGTAGTTTGATTTTCTTTGACTGATGAGTTTGCCTAATAACAGCGCACAGTGCAATCCATTGGGTGAATGCTTTTTTGTGTAAGGCTTTTCCGCTGGGGAGAAATCTTTCATCTCTTAAACTGTTGCAGAATTCTGCATGTTTTTAGTTTGACCTGCTTTTAGAAAGAAAATCTTCTGGGGGAATCTAGCTTGATGACTAATTATTTGTTTGCTAATAATCTTTTAATTTTCATTCATCAGTTAATTCCTTCCTCATTAAGTTTTCAAGCCCTCATCTACTAAGATCTTCTAGAAAACTCAATATCTCTTATTTACAGTTGATCTTTGAATCCCTACAAAACAGCTTTACAGCCAGCCTCTGTTGTATGTCTTAATGTTTTGTCTTGGTGGGCTTCTTGTTGTTTCCTTTTCTTTTTTTTTTTTCTTCCTGTGTGAATTTATTTCTATGCATTGACAGTTACTCGTAGATTTAGTTACCGTTTGAAATGCTAGCTTCAGATCTTTTACGATTTTTTTCTTTTACTGGTATCTGAAGACACAAGGTATCTTGCTGCAACTTCACTAAGCTATCATTTAAGATCTTTACGATGTTTTGAGTATCAATTTTTGCTTGCACTCTTTTAGATTCACCAATAAAGTTGCTTAATTTAGATGGTATCTTTTTATCAGGCTTGGAAACCATTTACACTGATGTGACTTTGCTAATATTATGATGTTCTCTCTAATGTTTTTTTTTGTTTGTTTTTGTTTTTGCTCATTTACATCTCTGCAAATATTCTGTGAATTTACTTGCTGTGAATTCCAGTAGTTGCAGAGTGTGCATAGTCATTGCTTGTAGACAGTCTTTCTCCAGAGAAGTCTTGCTATATGCTATCAAAAAAAAACAACAAAAAATAGGCCTTTTGCATATAAAGTTATTTCATACTGACATTTGCTGTCCCAAGCTAATGTATCTAAGTTTTCTTGGCACCCGTTTTCTGAAAACCATTATTTGTGAATATGGAATTAATTTCCCCCAATCACTGCCTCATTATTCCTGTATGGACAGAAAAGGGTGGAGAATAGTGCATCAATCTCTTACAGAAACTTAGCACTTCTACCAGAAGTTGCTCTTTACTGAGCAGTGACCGTTGTAACTGTAGGAGATTCAGAAAAAAGGCATCTCTCCCTCCTAGAAAATGCTAGTTCATTCTAATCTCATTTGTTTTTATCATTTATTGCCTCTTTCGGGGGGAAAAAAAAAAGAAAAAACAACCAAGAGAGTCCTCTTCATGCAAGCTTTTACTTGCTTAGCATGTATTTAAAAGTAAATGATATTACATGTTATTTTTTATACGATACTCATCGCAACAGTATCACTGAGTGCTTTTCAGAATATACTTTCCAGAATATGTTAGTGATGTGCATGACATTTGACTTTTATCTTCACACAGTGAAAATTGTGAGTGTGGTAGTGAGTTTAGTTTTGGAGGAGTTTGGGTATAGGAGAAAATTTTCTTTAGCCTTTAATTGAAATTCCTAGTACTTTACTGACCCTTCAACAATTCTTCCAGAATTATTGGACAGTTAATGGCCGCTGCCTTTTGCTGTTAATCCTAGCAACAGGCAGAAGGCAATAGCATTTCAGCATTTATTCTTGCTCCTTTGAAGAGCCTTAAATGACAGCCAGCTTCTCTTTACTGAGAAGCAATAAATGAAACCAAGAGATGATAAAATTCAGCTTACCAGTGTTAAATAATTCACCATTCATATGGACTAATAGTTTCCACCAGATTTATAGTCACACTGTGTGACTGGTGTGACACTTGTTTTTATTATATGTGGAAGGTACCTACCCCCAGATGAGAGTAATCACGACTCAGGCGAACTATTGGCAGGATGAGCTCCACATTTGCATTGCTCACAGTTTTGTTAGCAAAGATAGTTTAAATGATCAGTGTTGAGCCCTTGCATTCTAAATACTTACTTGCATTTTGAAGGTTGATTCATTGTTTTCAGTAATGGTCTGTCTAGATATATGGATCTGTATCCTGTAGTATGATGAATACTCAGGTATTCTTGTTCTGCTATTGCAGTGGCATTTCTTGTTGATGACAGGAACTCGTCTCTCTCTTCCCACACAAACAGAGTGCAGAATGGAGCTGTAGTATGGACTTCCTTCAGAAAGACTGCAACAAAAATAAGACTCAGGGTGAAGGTTAGCAAGTCATTTCTTATTCTGTTTGTAGGTTTTCTTTGGTGTCTGTATACTCGTTACATTTCAGTCCTGTTAATATTTGTACAGTTTTTGCCTTTCTCAGTTTTACTTTGTTACTCAAACCCTCTGGTATTCATTATTTGGTGCAGAGCCAGGCTATGAGTTCCAAGAAGGCCATTTTGCAAACTATTAAGGTAAGAATTAATTTGCGATTTAAAAACAAATATGTTTCCCCCATTTTCATTTCTTAAATTAGCCTTGAATTGTAGCATTGGGACTGTAATTGCCATGGTTTCTTCCTCAACACCTATTCTAAAGGTCAGAAATGAATCATAGTCTTTACCAGAGTGGCTTGTGATGCTAGTAAAGCTGGCAATTTGAAGAGAGGCTCTGGCCTCACTACAGATACCTGGCACTGAGGTGGTAACCAGAGAGGGAGAAAGAATGGGAAATATGATGAATGAGAGCGCTTTCTGTAGCTGGAGATGCTGAGAGGTGCTGCATTTAGTTCAAGAATTAGAGATATTATAGGAAGCATAGAACTATAAAGGCAGGTAGAAGGATGCAGTTATGTGTGAGAGTAAGGAAAGTGTAATAGGATGGCAGCATTATTCAGAAAAGAGAAGAAAAAATAGTTTCCACGGTAAAGAGGAGGAAAAAAAATGACAGATGACAGGTAGATGCAGCATGTTATGCTGAACTATGAAAACAGATTAATTGCAAAGTCTGGCTTCCTATTTTTAATATATTAGGGAAAAATATTGGAATTCCTGCTTCAAGGATTGAAGTATATTTGTAATTGTAGTAGCATAGTTGGTTCTGGTTTTATTTTATTATTTTACTTATCTCATTAATATCCGCAGAAGGGAATTGTGGTAATGTTCTCCCTTCAGTCTTTACAGATGTCTTCTATCATAAAATGCTCTGGAAGACTTGAGCATCTAGGTAGATCATCTTTACTGCTTCAGATAAACCTTTATTAGGCCTTTCTTCTCAAAGAACAAGAGAATACTTTTTGCCCCAGTAAGTGCTTGCTGAGTTTATTCCACACACACTCTATAGTGAAAGGTCCTAATTCATTCATCTCATGATTGAATTCTATACCCTTTTTTTATTACAATTCATCCACAATCCACTGGGTTATGGGACTGAGAGTGCTGAATAGTGTATTGTCAGCAATTGAGAATTTATTGTTTTAAGGCTGATAATTATGTAAGGATCAACAAAGTAGTCTTTGGTGCCTCTACAATACTGCATGCTTGTCACGTGGCCACATATATTTAGTACTCTTCTAAATACCAATAGACATTTTTTTTTCCTGAAGGGTTTCATCTGACACACTGATTTGCAGTAAGAAAAACCTTATTGACAATTGATATGATACAGAAGGTTGGCAGACTGGTTTTAAATTAAATTTAGAGCAGGAAAGGATTGCAGAAAAGAAGGAAGAATAGTTTGGGGGGGGGAAGCAAGAACCAGAGAATCAGAATTTAAAGTCACACAGTCATTTGGGATTTCAGTCACTTTGAGTTACAAAATGTTCTGTTATTCATACTGTTTTAATTGGCACATTAAATGCTTTAACAAGAACAGTTCATGTGCAAGTCTCTCTTATCTTTGAAAAGATATGTAATGAAAAAGACTGTTGTGAGAGTGCAAAATGAACTTTATTAACATGGCATAATGGAAAGCATTGCAAAACATATAGGTCACCATCTTATTGTCTAGGCAGTGGATTTTCCTCTTTTACCTTTTGGAAATTATTTTGCTGGCTTATTTGTCACTTTTCAGCTTCCTATGTGCAACTTCAAACTCCATTTCTGACCCAACTGTGCTGTTTTCCTATTTTAAAAAAGGTTTTCAAATCAGTTGATTTATTTCTGGCATTTTTATCCTAATGGATATGAGAATGTGACTCTTACACATTACTGTCACTTAGCGCTGAAAGGGCCTAACACATCAACCCTGAGGCTAGGCATTCTTCTGTATGCCAACACTTGTGGTAATCACTGTTCATTTTGTCACTGTGCTATATGCTAGAAATACTAACATAATTCACCTGGGTGGTTTTTATAGGAATGCTGTTTCTTGCATGTCAATGCAGTTTGCAAGTTAAAATATGTATTTCACACTGCAAAAAAACTAAGCAAAACAAGAACAAAAAAACCATTTGTGCATATAGTATTCCCTCTTTGTATTTTTTATCCGTCCCTTCATGATTCTGGTTTCACGTTTATGAATTGCAGGTATTTCTAATACTTCCATAGACGAATCTCCACCTGAAATCTCTGTTCTCCATCTGTCCCTTGTGTTTCACAGTTGGCATACTTGAATTGCTGCTTGCTCTCATGTCTGTTTAATTATTTAAAGTTCTGAAATATTTCTAATTGTTTATCTTAGGGGAATTGATGCCAACCCATTATCTAATACCACTGCAGAAAAGCTTTTGCAAAATGGAAGGTCTTGTGTTTTCCTTGGTGAATGAGCTCTGATTCCTGTAGCCAAGAGAGTTCTGTAGTTGAAGATTAAATTTAATGTCCTATCCCCAACCTAATTAGCTCTACCTCAGTTTTTAGCCGGTTGGAGCATCCTATGGTCATGACACCTAAAATCATATGCTTTTAGGCCCTCAAAATGGTGAAAGTTTATCTGAGCAGTTCAGAAAACTCTGTTCAAAATGTGGTCAGACACACTTCGGCAAATTAATCCCTGGTGTAATTTCAGTGACTCATCTGGAGTTGTGACAGAAGTTGATACAGGCATGTTTTGCTTCCTTAAAAGATTAAATAAATAAATAAATAAAAAGAGCAGGAAAGAAGAGCAAAGGGCCCACAGACAGTTCCTTGAATAGTTAATTTCAGAAATTTGCCAATATTTACATACAGAGAGGCTGGGGGAATGTGACAGTCACCATTAACACTGCACCTCTAGGCTCAAAACTTACAGGCCGTGTTGCAAGAGCTTGGATTAATGGACATAATTTCACAGGAGAAATAAGATGTTTTTTTAGTTATTCTCTTACATGATATTTTAATAAAATAAGAAAGCTGAAATGCTGAAAAATAGGAATGTAAATACAGCTGCTAGTATTCCAAGGGCTAGAATAGATTGTTTTTTATTACTGAGATAGTGACTTTGATACCCACGTTCAATGGAATTGAACTAAAGCAGAAAGATCTCAGTGTCCTCGTGGGTTGATTTCACATGAGCCTGATGGTAAATGAAGGATAATCAGCTTGTGTGGGAGAGAAACGGTCATATTGCTTCAGTATCCCTTTAGTTTTTCAACTTTGACCTTGACAGTAACTGGAATCAGCTGCTTCCAAGAAGAGAAATATTCTCCCTGTTAGATAAGCAGTTGAGAAGAATTACTCTATGGTAGATGAAAAATAATCACAGCGAGAAATGTTTACCAGTCACAGGTACAGGCAAACTGTTCATAAAAACTTCTGAAGCTACAGTATTGTAAAAATGCTTGAAATTTGTGTGCGGATGCTGCAGCTGCAATCATGCCTGGAATTACCTTCAAAGTGAGTAAGGTAGCATTGTATATCTGCAATGAACATGGCCAGAACAACCTCCATAAGTATATAGCTGCAACTATATAAAATTATGTCACTTAAAAATGAGAGAGGTTTTAATGACAAAATGAAGAAAAGCTTCCAGGGGAGGGTGGGAAAGCCAGCCCCAGAATGTTAGTGTCTTGTCCTTAATGCAGCTGTATGATGTATCTGAGTCTTTCTTCTTGGTGCAAAGCAGCATCTGTTTTGCAAATAAAGTGCTAAGCACTGATTTGAGGGCAGATGAGTACATTGTTACTAATGCCTGACATTAATACAGGTTTGTTTGTTTTTTCTGTCCTGATACAAATTTCATCAAACCTTGCATCATCTTGTGCTGGGTAAACTGGTAGTAAACTGGTAGTAATAATTAGTCTGGCTTACATGGATAAACATTTTCTTTTCACCCAGCATTGTAAACCTGGTTTTCCTTACCTGTTTATACTAGCCTAAGTTCACGCAGTCACTGAAAGAGATGTCTATATTGGGAGTAGGACTTGGGTGCTCAGTTGGATCAGGGGGCTTGTTTCACCAAAAATTAATTGCTCTGTTACTGTTTAGGTTTGGATTTTTTCCTTCCTTCTGAGCTGTTTATCAGCCAGTTCAGTTTTCCAATCCCAAAGTTACTTCGCTGTAGCCAGCGGTGGGAATGTGCAGGCAGGGGAGCTAAAGGCCTTCATTTTCAGCAGCAGCATTAAAAATAGATTAATTTTAACCTGTTTTGATGCTGTACCAATTTATACCCAAAACCATATTTTATGTATCTGTCTAATGCAATCTATGAAGGCGGGAGTATCATTTTTTTAATATTTGTCACAACCTTTACCACGTATAGATCAGACTGTAGCTGATTCTTCATTGATTTCTAAAGTTGTTGTGTATAGTACGTATCTGTGATGTATGATTAGAAAAATCCATTTACTTTGTGTTTTTCAAGAAATTAAAATCAATATGCTATATTCAGTACTAATATGACTTCGTGAAATGACAGCAATACATTTTGTTCTATTTGCAAATACAGTAGGAATTTTCAGGAACTTGTGGGTTTTTTTAGAGAGAATAATATATGAGCTGTGGAGAGCTGTAATGACAGTTTAATCTGAAGATTCAGCCGTCTTTGGTTTATTTTGCTACCAAGGCCCCAAGATGGAATTAATTTTGTCTAACTTGCACTAGTCTATTTTATTTTTTTTCCTGTGCTTTTGCATATGAAATTGAGACAGATTTCAAGTTCCAAGGCATTTAAAAATGATAAAATATTTATTAGCAAAACAAACTTCTAAAATAATTACAATTATGATTCTGGACAGAATCCTAAAAATATTGAAAAAATGCATGACTTGGAGCCAGCTGAGAATGGCCTTCTAATAGTATAGTGAAGGCAAGTGTTTTAAATGTGCTTTGATCATCTTACAGACATTCAGATAAGAAAGCATGTCTGACATAAGAAGTTTCATTTATGTTATGGGCCCCTGATTATCTAACTTTTTGAGCTTTTTTTTCTTCCCCATAGATCTGTCAAAGAGAAAGTTTAACTTTTTTGCAGGGAGTCTGTCTGACTGTTTTTTGTTTGTTTATTTTTGTAGATTTATACTGTTTTACTCCAGTGCACCAGGGCTTCATGAAGTTTTTCTGTGCACCACCAGGACTTTTTTCTGCCCCTTTTCCTTCTTTCCCCATGATAGCATGGTTGCAGTTGGTGAATGACTTGAGGCTGATTTGTTTTGTGTTGTGGTTTTGTTTTGTGTTTCTTTTTTTTTTTTTTTTCCTGTTTCCTACCCCTGAATCAGCTAGACTGGTTGCAATTAGAGAGGAGTTACAATCAGAATATATGTGTGAATAGACATCCTGAATCCACCAAATACTCAAGCATCCGCTCGGTGTGCTTCTGGCATGCTTTTGTTTAGACTGATTGCAATTGCCTTATTTAGGCTCAGCAGGAAATTTGCTTTGAGAATGGGGTGGCTGTTTTTTGGGGTGGTTTTGACTGATTGGTTCAATTTTTGCAGCATTTCGTAGAATGAGTCATGAGCCTGACTGGATCAGCCCAAGGTATTATCTAAATAATCCTGTGTCATTTCAGGGACCTCGATCTCTTTCCTCTTCCTCTGGCACATTAAATTCCTGTGATTTTTGTGTGTGCCTTACTGAAAGGCATGATTTACAGTACTGTGTGGAACAGATGTTGTGAATATGACATCTGTACTGTGTTAGTGCCTGTGGTTGTGAAAATCTAGCTTCAGTGGCCTCAGGGCTTGTTGCCATCTATTGGTCCAAGAGACTTGTCTGAGCAACGTTTCCATGCTCTAGACAGTGAATAACACCACTTCTCCTTACCCTTGTTCAAAAAAAAAAAAAAACCCCAAACGAACAGCTAGGCTGTGCATGGATTTTGGAGATCAAAATGTGTTTCCTTCTCCCTCCTCCTTTATCCACATCCTCTATTAGTCCATCTAACAGCTGTACTGTGGTTCTGGAGTCTTTGGAGAGAAAGGGGTAGAAACCAGGTAATAGTTACACGCATACGGTCACACTTCACCTCTCTCTCCTCTTTGATTTGTGCATGCAGAGAATCTCTGCAGAAATCTGTGCAGAGTCATGCTGCTTTAATTATTGTGGGGGTCCCAATCACGCCCAATAAGAGTTGGAAATTATGAGGGAACCTTGGCTGGGGCTCCCTTCTGAGCTGGGGGTTACCTTGCTATCCTACACAGTGCTTTGAGGAAAGCACATGGAAATGATGATACAGAAGAATTTTTCCAAACAGCTTCCAGCAGGTTTAACTGTGATAGTGGATAATCAGTGGCTGTTAAAGTCTGAGAGCAGAAAAACTCTGGCTGAGATTTGACATCTTCTTCTGAATGGGAGCTAAGCAGAGAATACCAGCTTTGATCTTATAAAAATATGGAGGCTGGAGGCTGCCTTTTAACTAAAGGCATTCAAACTGTATAATTCCCCAAATACTTGTGTAGCAGACACTTGTCACTTTATAAAAAGTGGTAAATAATCCTATTATGTGCTATAGTTGAATATATAAAGGCTGAGTTAGGGACCTAATTCAAACCTGTTTATTCAGAAAAGCACTAACTGTATTTTGAAATGAACTCTGTGCAAACTGAAATCTGAATCCATAGAAACAGATACTGGATCCTGGAGTGAGCCCAGCTTTGTTGAATCATACTATATATATCACATACTGTACCAAATGCACTTCATAAGCATGGGTATATTCAACTTTCCGGTCCTTGAGGGGTTTCCTAAAGGAAATGCATTAACCTTATTTGAGACACTTGTCTTTTCTTAGATATGAAGTGCAGCAAGAATATTAAATTTTGTTGTGGCATAAAGTACTTTAAAGATCGCCAAGTATCCTTTTCCTTTTTAAAATTTCTAAGCTGTCCTTCCTTTGTGTGCTGTTTTCTGGTGATTGATGGCAGGTAGCATGGGGCTGTTTGCTGATGGAGTCCTTAAATAGAACACCAGACAACTCTGGATATACCTGACACTGGGAGGTAGGGCTTATCAGCAGCTCTGTCTTGTTCTCTGGGAAAAGGGCAAAGAAAGTATAGTATAGGAAGTATAAACATTAGGAAGTCTCATTTTTCACCTGTGTTGCTGTCAACTTGAACAAAACTTGGACGCAGATGAGAATCCAGTCCCAATTTTTAAACCAATGCAAGCTGTAATCTAAAATCATCTGTATAGTTAAATATGTCTTTATAATCAAAGGCACTGAGTACATACAGTATTGATTTTTACTCAATTCTCAAAACTGTCACTGATTTAGGAATTTAATTGCAAAATTAAAACATTTTGGCTTGGGCCATTCTTTGTGCCTTTTTGATGAATCGTAAGTTCTCTCCTTAGTTACATCATGCTTCGTTTTGAATTTGGGTGGACCTTCATGGCTTTTTAATGTCGTCATAAGATAACATAGCTTCACTATTTTCTCTGTTTTCTCTTGTGGCCTGCTTTTGCAGCAGTCATCATCTGTTAATTCTTTTCTCCTGATTCTTTAACACTCAATGAGTGACAGTTTTGATGCAATATGGACTAAAATGGAAATGATGGATGAGAGATTGTTGGTTGTAGATTTTTTTTTTTTTTTTCTTTTAATATAAAAAGAAGCTGATAATTTCTTCTAGTTACCCATAGCAGTTGATAGCAGCACTTGGCTGAAGATTGACAGAATTGCAGGATTTGTAGGGGGACCTCTGGAGCTCTCCTGGTCCAAACCCCTGCTAAAAATAGGCTGACAGTCAATTCCAGTCAAAAAAAAAAAGCTAAGGGTACAATAGTGGACAGAGGAAGTATATTGCATTTCAAAGATTTCCACTTACAATATGAAGATGGTATGGTTAACTTTTACTTGGATTTGCTATTTTTACATTCTGCTTTTTGCTTTTGTAGGAAGTGGGCTTCTCTACAAGTTGCACTTCCTACACTTAATTTTTCATTGAAGTTCAGTCATTGCAATTTTCATAACCAGAGGCCTTAAAGCTTACAGAAAGAATGGTGAATCCAAAAGGCTATGCACTACATTTTCCATGTTGGATGATGAGAAAGTCCTATGCTTTACTTTCTCTGTCAGTGCTACATGTATTGAGGCATAGGTTGAATTATCCTTGCACTTTAAATTAAAACTAGTTGGACTAATAAGGGACATTTTTAGTGGTATCATCATGTCAAGCTGCACTGCAGTTGAAAAATTGATTGATGAGTTTAGAAGTGGAAAAAAAAAGAGATTGCAGAAGATGAATGGGATCAGAGTGCAAACAAAATACAGAACACCTGCATCTGTTATCTCAATACCTTTCCTGTGATACCAACACAGGCTATTTAGCAGCAGTGATAATCCTTCACTTACTCTTTGGCCTTGTCCACACTAGTCCAGTATCCTGGCCATGGTCAGTTCTTTTTATACATTATATTTCTCCATGCAGGGTGCTTCTATTAATAATTACATTACCAGTTGGGTTCATTGTGAGCAAAAGTACTGTGAAGTCTTCTGCTGTGCTGTACAAAGGTGAACAGGTTTCAGTGGTGGAACAGTCCCTAAGGTAGAACTGATTTCTGCATTGTTGTAGCAGAACAGAGCAGTCATTGCTGGGGAGGATCTTTTTTTGTCTGCTTTCTGCAGTCAGTTGAACAGAGGTCAGATTTGTTGGAAGCTGCTTAATTGTACAGGCAGCACTGCTCAGACCATGGAGCACAGCGTCATGCTGTTCTCTCAGCTGTCTGCTCCTTCTGCAATGATTGGCTTTCCTTCTTTTCAACTGCTAACATCTCGCTACAGGCCTTCCTGTGAACATGCTGTCTTATGGCTTGAGATCAACGTGTGGTCACTAATCACCATCTGGAGAGAGAATGAGATTCAGGGCCAACTGAACTTGGCTCAAAGTAGTATTTGAAGTGGGACATGGGAGGCTGTACACCAGGCCGCCATTCTTTTATCCCGAAAATCTTCATTCCACCACCATTTCCTGGCAGGAGGCAGCTCTCTGAGTGCCTCTGGGAGCTATGGGAGGTGTTCTCTTGCTCTGATGCACTGCTCTGAGCTGAGCAGCCTTTCCTGCACCAGCAGGTGCCTAGGTGGCTGTGAAGCAAGCTGGGCTGAGATGGGCACAGCCTCTGAACAGAGGAGCAAGGCACCATAAGTTAGTAACAAACTTTTGCCTCGTTGGGAGAGCTGGAGGGCTATGTTCTGTCTCTGCAAGAGGCAGTATTCCTGCTGGGTTTGAGACTGTCTCTCCATCCAAAACACACATATCTGCAGAAAGCAGTTTCAAGAAACATACTGACGGATGGCAGAGTGTCTTAGTGAGTGTCTTCAAGTGGAATGGTTAATTTGCCTATTGCTATCAGATGGGGATGAGGGCCACTATCACATATTTGTGAATTTTTGATCCTACTCTGAATGCTTCCATAGATTAGAAGGAAAAAATAAAATTGTATCCACTATCATAGCACTAGTTTCCATTTGTTAAAGGCATACTTGCTCATCAAGAATAACTTTCTGACCCATGTCTTGGTTTCCGATCCGTCTTCATTTTCTTTTGCTTAACTGGGTCCAAGAGTATTTGCAGGGGAGAGGAAAGCAGCTGATAAGCTCCTTATGGCCCAGATGACTGCTTGGCAGAATTCTCCAGCTGTCATGATGGATGTTTTATCTACATGAAGTAGAGGTGGGTTGTTTTCTCCATGTGATGTATGAGTTTTATTAGAAAATGCACGTGTCTCATTATATGAAGTTGTGTGCATTTCTGAACAGAAGCACTTGAATTATATTCTAACAACTCATCATATATCCTGTTCTGATATCAGTTAAGTTGTGATAATCTACTAGGATGCTTTTCTGAGTACAAAAATTATTGGCACCATCTATATTTTTCATACAGCTTAGATGTATACCTGGAGAGTCATTTGTTTATGAGAGTTATGAATGTCTTTATCCTTGATAAGTTGATCACGAACAGCAGTGAAAGAACTGCAAAGGATTTGAACTGATTATAATATGGATGTTTTTATCAGAAGTATGGACAAGATATGTAATTTTTTTTTAAAAAAAATTATTATTATTTTCATTCCTTCTGCAAAGTTCTTCATTTCTGCTGCCTAGGTTTTAAATATATGGTACCTTGCTACTCCAGAAACAGATTGAAATCACTGTATGGAAAGCAAAGGTACCTTATGTGATCTCTCATGGAATCCCAAAGAAACAAAAGTTTGGGGTACATTGAAACAGTTCTTCCATAGATTTGATTTCTTAATTTTTGTACAGAAGGTAATATGTTGAATATGTATGAAGGTAATCTATTATAGACAAAATCTTTGATTATGTGACATGATGTTGTCTGTAGCCTCTAAAGTACCTGAGTGCAGCACATGAATTGCACTGGTTGATCAGATTTTCTCCTGCTTTACTCCTTCCACATGTCGGGAATCCTGATGTGAAAGAAAAGCTCCAAGGTATAGAACGAAGTAATAGTTGAGGGCATATTTTCTCTAAAACTTGAGGCCCCTGGAAAAGGCCAAGGCCCTTCTTAGTTTTAACATTCTCTTTTTATAGCAAGTAGTTGTGGAACCTACTTTTTGAAGGTATGTGTTTCAAACACCATCACTGTTTGGTCTTCCTGGGGAATAATGGCTCAGTATTGCTGTGGCTTCGTTAATTCAAGTGGTAAAAGCTTGCACTAAAACGTATCTAAAGCTCTCAGTGGTATGTATCATTCTTCCTAATGAAATTTGTATTAAAAGCCCAGACACTTTTAACTGTAATTCCCTACATTAAAACAATGCTAATGTTGCAAAAATTAGGCAGTCAAAAGTTAAAAAATACTGCAGTCAGTTTTCTCTGCAATGTTAAATTGATATTCATGTGCATAAACACTGTAATGCACTCTTTTATTACATGCTTTTTTTTTTTTTTTTCCTGAAAGAGGCTCCAACCTCATTAAGTACATGAAATGAAAGTTGTATAGTTCATTGTTGCAGAAATTAGGAGGTGTGTGGTGAAAGGACGAGGGAATTGTTAGAAGAAAGGAATAATGCCAAGGACAAAGGAAATAATGCCATTCTTATCCACTGTAATCTCTTCCTGCATCTGCCACAGAATAACCCAGATAAGTTCCTTAGATTTTGATAAGTAGTCACTTATTGGAGGTCTTGTTTACTATGAACCTAACTCAATGCTATAAATGTTCTGAGCTCTCATAACCACTGTTGATGTCTAGTGCAGCTTTTCCTGAAATACAAAAAAACTTTAAAATGCTGTATAATCTGATAAATCAAGTACTGAGTTTCAGTTTAGGCTGTGGATTCTTGTATTTCTTTTTTATTTTCACTGTATCGCACTTCCCTTCTTTGAAAAATGGGGACAGTAACAAAATAGACTGGAATAGCTGGGATGATCAGGGCACAATACTGTAGAAACAACCAGGAGAAAATGAGTAACTCTGTCTCAGCATGGGGGAGCGTGTTGTGTGTACTGCGTAAGGCCAAGAGCCAAGATCTAAAGGAGCATAACCAAGAGGTTATAATAACTCACTCTCTGACTTCTGTCCCAAGTCCCAAACAAGGCAGGAGGCTAGCTGAAAAATTGTGTGTGTGTATAACTAAGGGCAGTAGCAAACCTCTCTGTGCAGTGAAGCTGAATTAAGACTTCTGTTGTTACCTATTCTGACTCTTGACTTTTCATCTCGATGGGCTTTTTCACCTTACATGTTTTATTTAGTATTATGAAAATGGTATATATATATATAAATAATGATAATGTATAAGTATGCTTCTGGATATAAAATCCTCCATATTTGTATGGGTAACTTATACACATATGCAGTGCAGACATATAGATAGTCTTTATTCCAAAGGAAGTCTTTATTCGACGGCTCTGTTACTGTTAATAACCAGACTATGTCCGTGCTGAATGAGCAGCTGCGAAGTACCAGGATATTGGAGATGATGCTTCCCTCTGGATTGCTACAATAAACTCTTGTTTTGGTGCTTTGATTTAAAGCACTGAAAATCTCTAAAGGAATGTGCCAGATACGATAGAGTATTCTTCTCCATTTGCAGTACAGTGGAGAAAATATTCTCTGTCTCTCTGGAGAGATAAATAGGCAATGGCAATACATTTAACTGTACTTAAAATGAAAGCCTTTTGAAAGGTCTCTATTGAATATTAAGTAGATCCTATTATAATATACCTCAGATCAGAGTATAGGATTTTCCCTAATAATCTGCAAACTACTGCTTATCTTAACTGCAGAGGACACTCTACAGTAAGGCTCATTTTGGCTATAGATTTAAGAACCCTAGGTCTAATACGGCCTGTAGGATGACTGAGCTGCAGGAGTACTTGCTGAATGATTCATTGAGCAATGTTCTCATCAGCTTCAAAGAAAAATACTTTTTCTTTCTGCTCGTTTAACAGAAGGAGTTGCCATAAATACAGATATTGACAAGAGGCTAAAGGAATCAAATGGATAGTGTGTTTTCTCTTCCCTTTACACATCCATCCTGTTCATATAGTAGATAATAAGTAATCTTACTGTAATACTTTTTCAAGTTATAACTGTTTACATTTATATATTCCTTATATCAAGCCCCAAATACCTTTCTAATTCATAGATAATACAGGAATTGTATGTGTAAGTGGGGAAAACATAGACAGCGAAGTCAGGAATTCAGGAATACCAAATGTCCAAAATTGACTATGCAAATATATCACATACCACCCAAATGAGGCACTATCCAAATAAATAAATAAATACCTTGTATTTTAGTGAACCAGTATGAAATATTACATCCTAAATAAGGTGTGAATTCAAACTATCTGTGCTGCATTCACAGCCCTTGCTATGTAGTGTTGATGCAGCCACTATCAGCCTGTAACTAGCACTGCTTTTCCTGACAATAGCAGCTGTAAACTGTTATTCTGCATGGAGAGACAGGATGGAGAGACATACAGCACTGCAAAAGAGATACATGTGCTGCAGGTGGCATATAGAAGCACTTGGATTTGGGAACTGGAAAGTAAAGCAACTCAAATTTGGAGCTGCCACTTTGATAGCAGCGTATGGGGTAGCTGAGCAATGTAAATGGAATGCAAAAACCTAAATTTTGGTGGGAACAGAAAATACACATCTTGTTTTTAAGATTGTTAAATGTTAAAGTTGTCCTTTGCCAACAAGCCACTGGCATATCACTGATGTTCTTTGCTCAAATGCTTCCCAGGTGTATTCGTTAGACCAGGTGGCTCCTGCCAGCCATGTAGAATACAGCTGACATTATGACATCAATTACAAACAATCTTAACCAGTATCGACTTTCTATTATGTTTCTGTTGACTCTTGATTCTTTTCTATAGTAAATCCTTTTCCTCTACTGAATGGAGGTGGGAAAGCTGCAAGTTGTCTGACCCTACCACTGCAACTAGCACTAGGATATAAAAGTTCCAGTCTTAGCCAGGGTTGAAGGCAGCTCAGTGTTTTAGGGCTCTGCAACTCTCTATTGTCTAGATTAGACTTCTGCAACACAGCTGGCTGTGTTATTCACTACTAGGCTTCTCTCAGGCACACTAATTTTCATCCTCCATATCCAGCCTTAGTGACCCCTCTGTGGAAGCTCATCCACTTTATGAAGTCCTCCAGTTATTATGCCAGAGGCCAGCAAAGTCAAATGATGTATGTCTGTGGCAGGCATCTAATCAGAGTGATTTGTAGGCACTCTGAGAGGGACTGAAGTCCAACTGGTGCCCCAGTGCTAAAAGCCCACTGATTAATCCCTAGGCTACACTTATGCTGTGATTTGCCATTTGTAGAGAATAAATAAAGCATGATCCATTTCACGATCAACTGCTGGAAAATAGTTGCTTGTTAAATTCTCTCACAAAAGTGAGAGAAGAAGTACTTGTCTGGGATTCTACCCTAGTGTTATTTTCCGAACTATGACTATTAGTTGATAGGTTTGGTGTTCCAGAAGCGTTCCCTAATGAGCAGACTTAATATAGTAGATGCTGGGGAATTTAATTATTTATGTATTTTTAATCGGTTTTGCCAGGATGGTATATCTCTCCATAAATAATTTTAAATACCTGACAAGTGTATCAAAGGACTGGCTGGCAAAGAGAAAGCAGTCTTTCTGAAAACTAAGAAACTCAGCATGTGATCTGTTGCACAAGTAACTGCTTTGTCTGTGAATGTCTGTTATGGGACCATTTTTTTCTTGAGAGTTCTTTTACCATGGGAGAAGGAAAATATTTACTCACAAACATTTAAATTATTTTTTTTTTTGCTATTTCATGTATTTCACAAGCTTTATGCAGTATATGTAGGTCTTAAAAATTCCCTTTTGAAACTATACGCTTTTCCTTACGTAGTCCCACTTTGTATTTCACTGTATAGTTGTAGTCCTCTGCTTAAGAATCACAGTTGGCTTTCTCTACAAATGAAATAGTAGATTGAGGGTAATTTGCATGGGTAATTTGAGAAAGAGACTGGTTTACGTTGCTTTTCCCTAATGATTGTGCCTGAATAAAGCAGCAGATACTGCATCCTGACTGAGAAATACATCGGTTACTCTGAAAGTAATGCCTCCTATTTATTTCCTTGGAAACGATACATACAAATATACACAGTAGCTCTATTTGACAGAGCAAATTGTCAGCTACAAAACAGTACTTTTCAACACAATCACCACCATTAGTTCTGCATTTTCATCAGCCTGTATGCCATGCTTGTAAAAATCTGCATGGCCATCTGGAATGTGGCTTGCCTTTGTGGTCGCTGTTGCCACTGCTGAAACACATTGCTCAGTGCCTCACTGTGCTCACATTCACTGTTCAGTCTCCACAAACTTTCAGCAAGTCGATGAATGTCAGTGGGTGCCATTCTTTCTGCATGGAGGAGTTAAATAGCATCCCTTCGCTTCATATGCACATCCATGTCGGACACCATTTTGTCAGACTGTCTCTCTGCTGCCATCTGTCACACGACAACAACCTGTAATGGAATATTGGTAGGAAGGTTCAACCTCTACTGCCAAACCTCCAGCACCCACCTCTGACGTTGCGGGCCAATGTAATACAATAGGAGGCATTACTTTTGGAACAGCCCTTCTATACTGTAAATGAAAAGCAGTTCTTTATTTATTGTGTTTTTTCATTGTTGTTGTTTTAATGCAAACAAGTGCTTGCAGAATCTAGTTTGTTATTAAGCTGTCTTCGTGGTTCAGTGAGAGTTGACGTCCTGCATCTGGGATGCAGGCGAGAAATTATGGAGCTCTCTCTTACCTTTACAGCTGAACATGAGATCTTTGATGGCAAAGGGAATTGGTTTTTCAAGAACAGTAGAAGTAGGGCTGCAGAAAGGACTTCTCTGCTGGGTTACCATGTGACAGGGCGACATGAAAGGCAGCACTATGGTTGGAGGAAAGAGTGCAGAAACAGCTTTGTGGCGTGAAGC
Source organism: Tragopan temminckii (assembly GCA_028571105.1). Lineage (NCBI taxonomy): Eukaryota > Metazoa > Chordata > Aves > Galliformes > Phasianidae > Tragopan > Tragopan temminckii. Next base: position 13,288,326 of record JAOWBP010002392.1, read on the forward strand.
TAGCACAGAGCTTTGTCCTAGGAGACGGGTAATATTTACCCTACAAGCAAAAACTGCTCCTCATTGTCCCTGGACAAGGGAACTCTCTAACTGGTGACTAGAAGCCGTGACTGGGGTGCTAAGGAGAGAAAGGAGTTAGAAATAGAGAAGGATATTTTTCCACTAAGTGGTTTGCTGGAAAGATAGGTAGAGAAAATAAATCAAAATACCATTATTCTAAGAACTGTAAGAAAACAAGATTTTCTTTTAGTTTACTCTGGGTTTGCTGTTTCTTTGTTTTCCTAACCAGTGCTGTTCTTGCTAAATAAATAGTGTGTAACAATTAGCTATGTTTGACATTCTAGCTTAGTGTTGTAGTATGAGAGAACTGCCAATTACAGTGCCCAGGGCAGATATTTTTTTCCCTCACGTTTCTGGTATGTATTCAAGTTAGTTTTCTTCTGTAATTTTATTAAGGACACCTAAGTTTTGAACCAGTTTTTTGTTACTCTCAACTGCACGCTATGGAAAAATTAGAAAGACACAGCCCAGCCTGGATAGAGTCGTTCTTAATTCTAAAGAGGCACTTACTAAAGCAACCATCTCCAGGAGGGGTGAGCATGTCAGTCACTAAATCAATCACAAGGAGCTCCAAATGCTGAAGTTAAAACTATAAGAGTGAAGGTCTTCAAATTAATTTTCATGTCTGAAAAGACACGGCCTTCTGTGTGCCAGGGCAGATTATAGGATCGATTCAGAACTGTGGGGATCCTTTTTTTCTCTCCAATTTTTCTCTCTGTTCAGTAGATAAAACAGTAGATAATACATAATACAAAGCTAGCAACGTTGATGCTAATGGTGGCATGTCATTTTAGAGGAAAGGAATGTTTTGTTGACAGTATGGCTTTTTGCTTTATGATTTGGCATGCTGTATGCTACAAGATGTATGTAGTGATGTCAGCTTTGAAAGTATTACAAGAGCTTTACCTAGGTTTGTGACTGCTGCCAGAATTTGTTTGTCATCAGAATCATCCCCACGTACTGTCTTTGTTAAGAGTATCTCAGTACAGTCTTTTATAGATTATTACATACTTTCATAACACTGTGTTAACATGTCCCAGCTAGGAAATTTGGAAAATTTAAAACTCTGAACCTCTCCACACATCTGTCCATCCCTTAGTTCTTTGCTCCAAACAAATAAAGAATATTAAGGGGGGAAAGATTCAATGGTTTTTTTTGTTGTTGTGATTGTTTTTTGTTGTTGTTGTTGTTTTTGAATGATTAATCTGATTTTCAGCTGATTCTTGGGACTGCTTGAGCATCTCTACAAGAAATGACAGTCATGAAAGTAGCTTTTTTTGGAGATAAATCCTTTGCTTCAACAAAAGCAAAGGGGAAAAAAAAGACTGTGCGAGTTCGAGCATTAGTATCTTCTGTCTGTTTTTCCAATTGACTACTACTGTGTGTGTGTGTGTGTGAAATGTATTCCCAAACCAGTTAGAGTGCATTAGGGTTTCTCAGGCTTATTGTCTCTATGGTTAGCGGTAGTTAAAAATCCACTAGGAGATCTACTCAGGCTAAGCAATGAAGGTTTTCTGTTTATCTATGAACATTCTGATTTACTTATTGAATTGGCAAAAAATAAGTTTCTCAGTTTGGAAACTAATTGACAGCATCACCAACCCATCTTTTTGTAATATATTTTCCCAACAACTACTGATAAGACTTTGATTTTCTAGTTAGCCTTCTCCTTTCCCCTCATTCCATATGGTTCTGCAATGACATTTGATCTTGGCATTAATACTGTTAGTGGGAACAACCTTTGAATCTCTAAAAACTTTGTCTTGATGTTTGTTCCTGAAAAAGGCTTTCAGAATAGCTGGGAAAAGGGAAGAAATTGAGGTCCTAATCACACATTCCTTGATAGCTTTTTTAGGGACAAAATCAGACTCAGAGATAAGTCTGAATTCTTGGTAAAATGTAGTGTCAGAATTTCTTCTAAGTGAATATATGAATCTGCCTGTGTTTTCATTTGATGTCTGAGTTGCCCATCCCCTTTTGTGAGTGCTTTGCATGCCTGAAATGTGAGGTGTGCTTTGTCTTGTTTCTACTAGCGGTGCAAGCTGCTTTAAGAAGATTCGTATTTTTGAGCTTGTTGCCAACTGGTTAAGGAACCATCTGTTCCAGTGTGGAGAGTTTCTCCCTGGATGACCAACTGTGTGAAAAGGCATTATGAGATAGCTGGGAAGAAGTGTCCTGCTCACTCAGACAGAACTGAAGCATTACTGATGGCATCCCTGCAGAATGTGCCTGTAGCTACCATGTGAGCCCTGCTCACACTGTTCTTGCTGAAACTTTGCAATGAGGCTGCTTCCAGGAGGTCGGGTCTTCAGTCTGTTCTTCCTAGAGGCTCTGCTAGTGTGTAAGTGTTGGGGTACTGCTTGAAAACAAACAGTTTGTAAAGGCACATGTAGAAAAACACCTGAAGGAGGAAGATGATGCTTTTTTTGGTGGTGATGTTGTGACTAACTGCATGTTCGCTTCCTAGCTGCCAGTTCCGTTATAGCATCGTGAGCGATGGCTGTAGATAAGCTATCAATACTATGAAGGTAGAAGTTTCTGGCTTCTGGGGTTTGCATCTTGGCGCATCCACAGACTGGATACAGACAACACATGTCAGTGAACAAGAGCAGACAAATAATCCATCACGTTAATAACTAGCCTTGTCCAAAAATGCAAAAACTGCAATTTCAATTTGATGGAAAGTTTTGTCTTTAATACTTCTCATACTTCAAAGCAAAAATGAGAACAAAGAATGTTGAGTTTATATGTGTGTGTGTGAAATGCATTCCCAAAACAGTGTCATGACGAAGAAATTAGTTTAATTTTAATAAAATGTTAATGACATTCTAAATCTAACTTTATTATTAATGTCTACTTTGTAAACAGAGCTGTTTGTAGTGGAATAAGTGTATTTTTCTAAAATTGAGTGCTAATTTAAAAAGATGAATTTCAGCAGACATTTTCTCTAGAAAATTTCTAGAGAAAATGTCTGTGTTAGATAGGAATTTTTGAAAAGCGTCAGCTTCATCCAAGCAAAATTCCTTCTCATAACTTATTCTTGGGTTTTTGGGCTCCACTGCACGCTGACTGCAAAATGTCAGCAGGTACATGAGGAGCCTGAAATCTCCAGAGCCCCTGGTGGCAGGAATGCACATAAATCACACTGCTTCTAGGCTGGAGAGGAGGAGAAGTGGCATCACTGGAATTACAAATGACAGATCTTAGCTAGGTGAAGTAAATGACATCCTGGATTTTCCTGTCAGTGTAACTGAGCAGTCGCATTTGAAAAGAAAGGTTACTTATTGGAGTTGCCCAGTCAGGTAGAATTTTGGGAAAGTTTGCATTAATTCATGTCTAAGACTTCCAAATTGGGCTTTTTCTAAGTGATACCTTTTATCTTTTTAAGTTGCTGGAGCCTATGTGGTAATTAATCTCTTAACACAAGTAGCTAGCCTTTGACATTTGAGAAAAACTAGATAGATTTGGTGAGCCGATTTAAAACTTAGATTTCTGAATGCCTCGTTTCCTACAAAGAATTGTAGGCAGGTTTTTGTTTTTGTTTTGATTCTCTCAAACTCTACCTGTGAGTGTTCTAATACTCTTTCTGCATATATACTCTGTAATACTTCTTTTATCTGCTTGAGTGATCTTCTTGAGCGCCGCTTTATGTAAAGCATAGCCAAACCCTTCTCAGAGATTATGAGTTGCAGTACTTATTTTTAAGGTACACTAAATGAGAAATGTGCAATATAAGCAAAGCATTTGCATATTTGACTGAAGACTGAAACTGTTGAAACTGCAGCTGCTGACAGGAAATTGATGTACCAGTTGGTATTTACCTAGCAGAAATTAGTTCCCTGTGATCAGTTTTATTAAACTGGACAGAGAAAGTAAGCATTCCCTCGAGGGTTAAAAAACCTGTTCCTTTCGAAGATAAGTGTTAAATGTGTTTCATCACCCCAGTATTTCTATTTTCTCATTGCGTTCCTTGTTTCTTTTTTTTTTCCTGAAAAATACCACTATAAAACAGACACGTAAGCTTTCCTGGTCAGCCTCTGAGTTTCTCCTAGAACCCATGCTCTGCACTTTGAACGCAGCTGGTCACTGACAGAAGCTTTGCAGGAGGAGTTCCTCCGCTTAGAACATTCTCCAGTGGGACACCAGCAAATGCACCCAGGCTCCACCTTTCATTTGCTGAGCACACAGTCCAGACACCGCAATGGAGCATAAAGTTACATCTGAATGAAAAGGTTATTTCCTATTGCGAATCACTAACTTTCCTGTAAATCGGACAAGTCCCTAGGGAGCCTGACTGTCATGAAGAGGTTCAGGTGTTTTCACACTCAGATGCTTCAGGGCTGCTTGATCTGTCAGTTTTCCCTACTGTGGGGATGTATGAGTAAATTAATATTTATTATTAATAGAGCACTGCAGTGAGCCAGATGCACCACACTTGTTAACTCTGCCACGTTGGACTACATCTCAAAGTGTTTGAAGTCTGTTTCTAGAAGGGTGAAGATCTGCATGAGACAGATTTTTGGAACAAGAGTAGATAAATGAAGCTTTTAAATCTGAGGCTTGGATAAGATTTAAGGTAGTATACTTGTAGCATAGAATTCAGGAAAGTGGCCATCTCTCCCATCTACTGAGCAATCAAGCAATAGGTCTGGACCCAGTTTTGCACACAGGGAATCCAGTGGTCGCAGCTTTTCCTCGTTGTGTTCATTCTCTCATACCTGTATGAGAGAGGAGTCAGCAGCTCCATCCATGGTATGTGAATGATAAGAAGTGCGTCATGTTGGTTTGAAAACCAGAACGGATCTCTGTTTTTTTAAGGTCAAGATGATTCTCATAGACTTTCCATACTCTGGTCTACTTGCAGAGTCAGGGCTATTCAGTAGTTTACTGAACAACCTCTCATTTACCCGTCTATTTTCCTAGTAAATTTTTAAGCAGATGGATTGTGTTTTTTCTCTAGCTATGGTAAATCTATCAGGGAACTAACCTTGCAATGAATCACTTGTATTTTTCAAACCTATGTGCATAAAATTAAACACCTGCATCCATATCAGTCGCTTCAGGCATCAGAAGGAAAAAATGGGGCTTGCTTTTCAGAGCAATTAATTCAGTGGTGGGACTTGCAAGAACCAGGGTAAAAATTAATTATACTCAGAACTTAAAAAATTCAGGATTCTAGGCAAACTTTCAACAGACATGCCTGAACATTTGAGCCACTATATTTCTTTATTATAAAGATTTTCCTCCTCTCTCTCCTTTTAATTTCCTTTTTCTCCAGTTATTTTAGGAATACTTATTTTACTTTTTTTTCCTGTCTTTGTTTTAGTAAATCACAGAGAACAAAGTAATGGAAATATGACTGGAAGGGTCCTTGAGAGATTACTTGTACCCTCAGTTCTTCACCAATATGAAAACTGAAGCATACGACAAAGCTCAGTAGAAGGCACACCTAGCCTTGTTGGGTTGGGTTGTGTGACGTTGACAGTACTTTTGGATGAAAGCAGTACTACCAGGAGATAACAACGGGGCACACACTGAAAAAAAATGAGCTGAAGCTGCAGAATATCTCCTTCCCAGCACGGGCTCTGACCTAGTTTTCTTGTAGTCCTACCTAAGTTTTAAGGTGCTGCTGTCAGAAGGTAACCACAGGGCTCAAGAAGGACACAAAGGGGTAGGGTCTGCAGATTGGAAGTGGGGCAGAGGGTGCATGAGCTCAAAGAGAAGGTGGACATTATGGAGGCAGGTGGAGCAGTGCTAAATCAGGTAAAACTTTTAGCTGGCTAGAAGATGCTGCTGGTTACATGGGAGAAGAGGCTGGAGCTGACTGCTACGTTATTATTTTTTTCTCTGCTCCACAACAAGATCAGCTTCATCTAAATTATCTAAATATTCTCGAAAGATGTTTGCCTGTAGAAATAGCGTAATAGTGTAGGCCTTTGGGAACTGTTCAGGCAGTGTATTCCTTACTTTTTACTGTCTGCTAGTCGGAACATTTTCTCAGCTCTGCCTGGCTGTCCAGAGCCTCTCTCCTCTTCGTGCCACTACCTTTTGAGAGGAGCATTTTATTGTCCTAATGGTAGTTGGAGTACAGCACACTTCGACCTTGTTTTGCAGTTTCTGCATCTTGCTCAACTCATTCTTGTCTTTGATAGTGTCTTTGATGTGATATGGGCATGATTTTAATGGGCCTAGTTGTCTCTGGCATTGTGACAGGTGAACCAATCAATCTCATTTTTCAAAGCATTACAGGCCTCTGAGGCTGGATTAGAGATTTCCAAGAACATCTAGAATCTTACAACAGACATCATTTTATTAATTCAAAGCAATGAACAGATGAAGATCATTATTTTTTTAATATACTTGCCATAAAATATCACTATGTAGATATTCTCACAGCTTATTCACAGTTCATAGTTACGAGACTTTTCAGCCCTGCTTGTAATCTTCTGAAATTAAAACACATAAATTTAAGCCACTTCTACTGCACTTAAGGTGGCAATTGAGTGTTGCTTACTCACAGTTACAGTTACCTGTTGGTCGAAAAAAGTGGTGGGCTCTCCGTAAGTTTTTTTATTATGAGTAACATGCTAAATAGCAGGTAGCTGAATTCCTTATGCTCAGCAGCACTTCTAAGCAATTGGTCGAGGCTGATAGTGTGAAGAAGTTTGTGCAGGTTTGTTTCTGAACTGGTGAGTAAACAAGCACTGTCTTGTTTGCTTCCCAAATGGTATTTTTCTTTCCTGTACACTCCAGTTATTTTAAAGGCACTTCATTTCATCCCTTCAAATAATAGTAAACATTCTCTTTTTAACAGGAAAATGTGGTCAAAGCAGATGTTGCAAAGCTTATTGTGGAAAACAACTGTGAACTCTGTCATGTATTGTTATTACTGTTTGGGAAGTGCTGCTCTCTTAGCTCTGTCACTAAAGATAAAAACAAGTGGTTTTTTGTTTGTTTATTCCTTTTGTTTGTTTTTGCATGTTGTTTTTTTTTAATTATTTTTAGATGCAGTGGAGATTGTGAGAAAAATTTGAAAGCGGATGGTTTAGGAAAAGCTTAATGTGTGTGCTTGTCAGTTACCTGCAAGTGAAACAGAATAAGGCCGATTAGTCTTGGGCATTTGAATTCTTTCCAGGACGCAAAGAACACGAAACTAAGTACAACTGTGAGAGCAAAGGCATCTAGAGGCTGCACAGTGCAGAGACCCTCCCAAAGTTCTCCTCCACTTTTTAAAGGAGCCCAGAGACGTGGCCTAAAGAAATTCTTCTTGGAGAAGAAATTTATCATCATCTTCACCTGTTGAATTTCTCCTGGCTATTTAATGTTTCTATAGCAAACGTGACCAGATCAAACTGGGGCTGGATGAGAAGACACATTGAAAAATGTAGCACCTTTTGAACTGCAGCTATAACCTGCCAGACACTGGGCAGACTTGCCTTAGGTGAAAAGGAATGAATACTGAGAAACAGTTTTGCCATCAGCATGCTTTAGTCCCTTTTTTTTTTTTTTTTTTTTTGTGAGGAGATGTGAATTCCTATATTTGCCAGACTGTGGGAGAGCACGTTGAACAGTCTAGTACCCCAGGACTTAGAGTCTTCTACAGTTGGTGAATAGGCCTGAGGCTTAGCACAGGAGTGAAATGCTAAGAGAACAGTAGATGGTATGGTTGGGTATGTCTGTCGTACATGTGTCTGGCTTGTGAAAAAGTTCTTTTTTGGGTTGGGTTTTCCATCCGTAGCCTGAAGATCACTGGTATTCTGTGCTTTACAGAATTCTGTAGCTATTAACAAGGTAATTTTCTTAGCCATCTGTAGGTTGTATGTGATCTTAAAGAATAAGAATTTGTCCTACAAAGCCTGAGCAAGTCTCTTTCACACAAACAAGCTTTTCATTTCATTTTAAGATGCGTATATATATGTGTGTGTATATATGTACATATATGAAAAATAATGTTGTTTGATAAGTTTGACTTCTCTGTAAGTTGTCAGCCAGGAAACACTGTGTAGGAAACAGATATGACCATCCTTTTAAAAAGTTTTCAAGTCAGTTATGTAATTTAGCTTTGAGATATTACCATTTCTCATGTAAATTTTATGTATTTCTTAGTATTTTCAGGAGCATTAGATCAGAGCCAGGTTAAATGTGGAGTTCCTCCATCCAATCAAAAACAGATAAAAAATGCCTAGGTAACATTTTCATAAATATCAACAACGGAAAATTAGATTTTCTTCCAATTAATTCTTTCAGGCTATACAGGATACATGTATATCTGCTCCATGTGTCTGAACTGGAAGACAACACATTAGAGGCTGGTTTCCTAGCCAACCAGTGCTTAACTGTAATTTTTCCTACAGTGAAACAGAAGTAAGAGTGAGTGGGTCTGTTTTGTATTTATAACAAAGCAAAACAAATTAAAAAACCACGTTGTGTACTAAGCAGTTAAAAACTCCCTTAGTATTCTTAAATCTCTTAAAACAAGAAAGAGGTACACCTTATAGCCATATACAGATATTGCACAGGCTCTTCTCTTCCCCAGTTGTTTTATTTTGTCATTACCTTGCAACATGGAAGTGGCAGACTTTTGGATCACACATGACCTCAGTATCAGGCTGTTAAGGTTTTTAGTCCTTGTTCATAGAATTATGACATTGTACAAACCACATGGCTGTGCTGACTTGTCTCCTGCCTGTAGATGACCTCTCCTCTCACCCCAATTAAGAGAGGAGGAAAGAGTGCAATAAATACTTTTCAAAAGCATTCAGATGACAGGTGCAACACATTGGAATATGTGGCGGGTTGATTTTTTTTTTCAGTTGTTTACAGTTTTAAGAGCTAGTATTTGTTTGATTTTCTGCTTGCATTTGTCCAGTCACAGAAGCAAGCCAGGCAAGTTGAGTTCAGGATAGTTGGTTCATCGCAGCTGATAGAGGTCAGGATTCTTTTCTCGTTTCCATTTTTCTGCCAATCAGTAACTCCTAAACTGACAGAACAGGTAGAGATAACTCAGATCTCTCAGCTTCCTTATCATTTAGCATTTTCACCAAGCTGAAGCACAAATAAAGATGTTATTCCCACAAGTAAATAATTACTAAGTCCATGTCTGGTGATTGCTTTGAAATCTCAAGATGTCTTGTAGCGTGACTGATAGATTTGATTAAATAGCCCCCATAAGACTGCTACTGCAGAAGAATGAGTAAGCCTAAATTATCTGAAAGACACTGACTCAGGATATAAACAATGCAAGAGCAACTGATTCATGAACTGCAGCATGATATATCCTGGAGTTCAATGAGTGAATGGGGCTATTAGTGACTAAGCTAAAGCAAGCTGAGGTTTTGTTTGCTTTTGGCTTCATGACTTCTACCCTCATTCTCTGCATGTGGCTCAACATTCAAAAATACTTATGAAGGGGAGGGAGGAGAGGAAGGTAGGAGCAGAGAAGCAAAGGGATTTATGTTTTTGTTTACATCTGGAAATTTTCTTGCTGTCCCAAGGGTAATGGCATTCACAGTGAGGGAGAGAGGGAGGGAGGAAGGCCCACAAGCTCTTATGGGGGAGGAAAATAAATATTAGGAGGAAGATAGGGAAAGAAAAAGCAGAATGTGAAATACAGCCAAAGGAAAAGGAACATTTTTTAGACAGGAAAAGGAAAGAGAGGAGAAGCAAGGGCAGAGGAAAGAAGAGATGTCCAAATGGTTGTCAGGATTCTTTATTGTCTTTCCCAGAAATACTCAGTGCTGGCATTAGTGTGCAGAGGTTCCTATACATAAAAAATAAGCCAGTCAGTAGATCACTGCAAATTGTTCTCCTAAAAACATACAAGAAAAAAAAAAACCCTAAAATTTTCACTTTTTTCGGCACAAAAGAATTTATTGATCAAAATTAGGCAATTCTTCCTCCCTTTTAGTATATGATGATGATAGGAGAAGTTGAATAACTTGCTCCCTTGGGAAAACCATGCTATTTCACAATAAATAAACTCAAATTTTAGTGGCAGACCAGACAGAGGGTTTTTATCTTATTTCCATCATATCTGAAAGAGAGGAAAAGAAGCCAAGTTAAGTCTTTCTTACTGTTTTCCTTAAATTAAATGAAAGGAGAAGGAGAGGGGAGACAGAGAGAGAAGAGCCCACTACAGAGCAACTAGGTTATCCTTCCCATCATTTCCATGGCAAATGAAAATATTTCTCAAAGGTAAGTAATCTAATGAAACCTTATGCAGTGGTCATGGGGAACTACTGCCAAAACTGGAGAGAAGTGAGAACAATGGACTGAGTGTTAATGTAAAATATCATCAGGTGTTTTAATGTAACAAGCAGCATTATTTTCCCCTGATGCATAAATGGTAATTTTGTGGAACGTATAGTCCTGACAAGTGGCTCATCTTTCCTTTGGAGCTATGTCCCTTAAATCATGACAAAACTTAATAGTAAGGGGAGAGGTATGCTCACCAGGCTCCTTAATGAAAAATGGTAAGTCACATTCTTCTGTTTGCCTTCGAGTTGGCTATGATTATGTAAAAATGTTGACTATGCATGAAGTGTGAGGAGATTTTCATAATGTGGAACTGTCTCTTTTTATTAGTATTTAAATAAAGATAAAGCTACCAAGCATGACCATGTGCAGATAAAGCGAACAGGGAGAGAGAATCTTTTTTAGTTCTTCCTGACATTCGATTTAGCTGATTATAAGCTGACCAAATATCAAACCCGTAAAGCACTCTCTAAAATTAAAACTCCTAATGGCTTCATTAATACTGTGCACTTACATCAAGCTACAGGCACGTGGCTTTAGTGTACCTTGGCATCTTAAGAGGAATTGTCTGGAGGGCAGTAAAGCAGTGAGCATGCTTCATACCTGCTGGCACCACTTCTGTATGGGGGCCCTGTGTCTATGCTTATCACTTGGAGTGTGGGGGGCTGTTCCCTTTCGTGGTTGCGAGCAGGGCTTCACTTTGCTCATCCTTTTCAAAGAGGAAGGTGCTGCATATAAGTGACAGCAGCAACCTAAGTTCATAGACTGTTATCATCACAAGTAGGCTGCCTGCCACCAGTTTTGCTTCTATAATCAGTGCTGGGAGCTTCATCTTCAAAAGAGCAGGTGCTTCCGTGAGCAGTGGTGATCATCTGCTCTTCCGGCTGAGCAGCATGAAACAGAGAGTCTCTTCTGACCTATCTGTGCATGGAGGTGAAGACCTTATCCCAGACTGGGTCTTGAGAAACAATAACAAAATCCAAATATGTCTGAGTGCCTACAGTCTTATTGGTTGCTGATAGGATCAGAGTCATCAACCTGCAATTATGCTCCTCTGAGCACCTCTGCGGAGGAAAAAACAAAAATAAGTTGAGGTTGAAAGTACTTTGGACTAAATTAGAGAAAATAAAAAAGGATGCTCTGGACATTCAGACTGCATTTTAGAAAGTAATGTTTTGAATTACCATATCAATGTTGTGATAGCCACTGGAAAATTGAATTAATATGCAGGGTATTTGGAAGTCTCCATGGTTTTCAATGCAGAGATACAAAATAAAGGAACTCTGCTGGGATGAAGCAATGCTGGGTCAGCCAACATCCAGCAGGCCCCAGAGCCAACTGTATCATCTGCCCTGTGGTTTTCCTTTCAAGTGTTTTCAAGTTGAGCATCCAGTAATCAATCTGGGGTGCCAGCTGCATCAAGGCAAAGAGCGTCAACATGCTTCAAACACAGCTCACATGCAGAGCAACAGAGTTTGAAAAACAAGGAAAAGGCACAGAATTCAAACTGAAATTTGAATGGGCGAATAGCCAAATCTGGTTTCATTTTCTCAGTGTGAGATGCACTGGCTGGACAATGAGCTCATTGCAAGCGGTCACTATCAGCACTGCTCCATTTTGCATTTATTATATGAAGTCTTCTGGGATTGGATGGGTTGTAGGCATACTCTCTGTTCTTAGATAAACAGAGAGTGCTCTTTTAGGCCAGTATCATGCTGACAAAGACCCCTCAAGGACTGTAAGCAATTTTAATTATGTCTCTTGCTGTATTTAATTGTCTCACTTGCTACCACTGACAAGAAGGCAGATTTTTATATATAATTGTCTCTTGATTGAACACTCAGGGTGTGGTGTCTGTGTTTGTGTGTGCATTTGCAGCAGCTAATTATGTATAGGCCTCCCAGATTTCTGTGCCTAGCAACAGATGTTTTTGGGAACAGATTTTCTATCCATGGTAGAAGAAGACCAACCTGGGGACAATGTACATAAATGTACATGGATGTATAAAGTCTGTCAGATAAGTGAGATTGTATTCAAGGATGCTGATGGATAAGGCAAATGTCATTATGAAACAGAATTCTTATCATCTCCAAGAGGTTTTGGCTATCAGGAAGTTCCTGTTAAATGGAGAAAGGGAAATGTTAAACCTGTTTTCAAAAAGAGACATAAATGAACATCTGGCAAACTACAGACTGGTCAGCCAATTTGTCCTGATAATTATGGAATGAATTCTCATGGATGCTGAAGGAAAAGAAGGTGACTCTGAATAGCCAGTGCAAATTTTGAAGGGCAAATCATTGGTGATCAACTTTAATGCCTTCTGTGATAAAATGACTGAGAATAAGGAGAGAGATCTATTTATTGTAGCAAAGCTTTTGACGCCATTTGGAATAGTATCCCCCAAACAAGTTGGGGAAATGCAGATTAAATGTACAGACTTGAAAATAAATAAATAAATAAATGTGTAAAACAGTCATGAACAAGTGGATACACTGGGCAGAGTAGGTTGGCAAGTTCAGCAGGCAGTGTAGATACCTGTTGTGTATAAGCATCTGGATATTTCTCTTTGTTTTTTGCTTTTTTCTAAATGAACTTCCTTTTCCGTTCCAAGCCTCTACTCCTCCTGCCAAGTCTTCAGAATCCAGCCACATGACAGACTATTGGCAGCCAGGGTGATACCAGCAGCAAAGATCTGGGGAAGGGAAAACCTATTTGCTCATCAAAATTCCTCACCTCAGAGATGAGAAGTTTAGATGCTTACATATGTAGATGTGTATGCATTCACACGGGGGTCATTTTATTTTGGCTTTAGCATTTGCCGCTGTTATAAGCTGTGCCCATATGTCTTTCTCTGGCTTACGTATTTGATAAAACTCTTTGTAGGAGTACTCCTATCTTCAAGTCTTTGGTAACTTAAAAACCTGTTCAGAGAAATGTAGTGAAATACAGTGATGTTGCAGTATTTCGTGTCCTTTTAATTCCTCAGATATTAATGTTTCCAACCCTTTCCTCATGCTCACTCTCATTTTCCTGATTTGTTGTTGAAAATTTGCTAAAAGCGCAGTTTATTTCTATAACCTGTAACAGAGTTTGCCATTTCTCTTTTGATTTAGAGAAAAGGAGAAAAAAAAAAGTAGTATAAATATAACTTCATTTTAAAAAGAAAAGCAAATGCACCAGCATGTTTTAATGAGAGCTATTAAAATAATTAATCCCTATCCTATGATTGCAGAAGAAAATAAGTAATGAAAGTGAAACGTATAACGACTGGCTTATAAAATGAGCAACCAGCATAAAAATTCAATGAGTCAAAAGTTTAAACCAGAATGTGTCTAAATTTCAGGATAGTGTAGGAGGAAATATAATTGTGCTTATTCCATTTATTGAAGTTTACTTGAACTAATGACGTGTCTCCGAAACGTGCCTGAGAGTTGTGCACAGACCATAGACTTCCCAAAAGGTATTGCTGTATTTGATGTCAGGGCATGCGTAGGTCGCACCTGGCCTAAGGCTATCACAGCAGCTTTAATAATCAGTGGAATGGGATAAAATATCTGCATTGCTGCTTTGATTAGATCTCACTGCTTATTTTGTTACGGCCCACTGGATGGCTCTGTGTTGCACCACAGTGAGAGAATGATGGGCAGGGCAAGCACAGCCCAAGTGCTAGCAGTTCTTCAGCTTCATGGCTGAAGTCCGTCTATCACAGCCTCACTCTGATACTTCCAGTAAGCCTTTTGTTGTTGTTGTGCATATCTTCTGGTGTAACTGTCATGCTTTTGGCTTAAAACACTATCAAACAAGAAAGATATTCTTCTGTCGATGCTTATGGTTCAATATTATTAATGTCAGAGATGTCACTTTGCTGTACTGTGTTGTCTGATAGCTGTTACAGGCTTCAATATTGTAATGAAAGTGCTCTGATCTTGGTTTACGTGTGCTGAGAAAACATTTCTGGTAACGCTGTGTGAAATTTCAAAGCTTTTACTGATCAGATGGATATAATACCTTTGGGAAATGAAATATTTAAATGAAAATATTATCACTATTTATTAAATACTTCATAAAACAGTTACTTTAGAAATTACCTCAACTCTTATATTCCATCTGGTGCTGCAGAAGCTCTCGTTCAAGACTGTCTTTGCACCATCAGCTAGTAAAAGGGTTTGAGGTGTGCTTAGGCTGTAATCAGCCAAAAACAATAGGTGGGCCCAGGACGTCCATCTTGTAACCACATTTCCCCCTCCCAAATATATTTTTGCACAGCATTATGTTCAGTGTATTGTAGAAAAGATCAGTCGAATTGTTTAGAAAACTGTGTGCAATTTTCCTATCAAATATTTTGTGAAAAAGTATAGGATCAGGCCAAATAGCATTTCAAGAATTACAACCCAAAATTCTTGAGCAGCTGAGACCCCAACTTTGTCAGTCTATGAGGGTTCTTGTAACTTAGCCCAAATTTTAAAGCAAGAAAGCTTAAACTAATCTTAGAGAAGCCATATTATTGAAAGCAATATGTTCTGTGAGTTAAAAAACTCTAGCACTGCCACGCTCTATAAATGCTAGTTCCTCAAATTTTTATTCCTAAAGATTGTATTCAGATAATAATTCATATAGCTGTGCAGACTTGCCCTGCTTGCTTGGGGTTTTCTTTGAAGTTTTGGAAAGTGCTGATGAATATGCTTCAATGATTTTTTACTTGCCCTGCCTAGGGCAGCAAACAAACTGTGGCAGGTTTAATCGGAACTAAACCTTGTCTGCAGGCTACAAAACTGAACATGCTGGACAAGTTACAGCAGTGTTAAGGCCTGTTCTTTCAGCTGTTCCAGGGTGTGGTGTCTGGGGAGGGGGGAGAGTGTCTATATACATACTTGCACGGGCTGTATAGAGTATCCTTGGTGTGTAGGAGGCCCTCAGTCATCCTGTAGCTGCTTGTCTACGTGACCTTGCTCCCAGAGAGATTTGCTTCTGGGGATGCTCTGTTTAGCAAGATACAGCAGATGCAAAGGGACAGCCAGTGGGAGCTCAGCACTAGACTGTGGTTGAGTTGGATTGCAAATAGTGGGCTGTGAGTAATCCAAAGATTTTCAAGTGTCGTAAAAGGCAAATGCTCGCTGGTCTTTAGTGCCTGTTGCCCAGTTGCTTGGCAGAAAGCCAGGGCATCTTAGATCACGGTTTGCCAGGTAAAATGAGAAGCTCTATTTAATTGAAACTGGCATGTTTCTTCCAAAGTGTGGTACTTTCCCTGTTGTTTACATTCGGTCTAATCCTGTGGCAAAATCAGCTCTAGGGGAGGTAGGTACAGCCACACTGACATGTACATTTCATTTGTTTGTACTGGATCTGCCACTGTGTCTATGCATTTTTACCAGTGGCTGCAGAAGATAAGAATAGCTTTAGGAAAGAGTCGGCGTGTGGATGAAAGAGTGGAATATGTGCTTTCCATAACTCTATTCCTGACTCATTATTCAAAGCAGAAAGAATTCTTGTGTGGCTTTCTCTTTCTTATGTGGTTGACATACCACTCCCACCTTCCAGAAGTCTCAACAGCTCAAACACATAATTTTCTGAAGTATAGGCTGTAAAATTAAAGGTTAGATTTCAGTCCCACGTGTGAACCAAGTTACCTGGCAGTATGAGAAGAACATGTGTGTGTGTATTTGTTCAAAAGTTAGACACAGAAAAACTCACCTTAAAACAGCCTAAAATAAAGTTCAGTATTAAACTCATTAACAACAGGGATTTTGGAAGTTGATCTTCTAATCCATAATTCCTACCCACTGCTCTGCCGAATATATAGTAGTACATGGTGTAGAAGATAGTCTATACTATATATATAGTATGGTATGGGAGATCAACCAGTGCCCTAAGGGGGCTACCCAGTTAAGGTAGTAGGGGGATGAAGTAAATACAAACGTGTTGCAACTTTGAGTTTCTTGCCTTTTATGCCCATTATTGTTTTATCAGTGAACACTGATTTTGTTGGGTATCCAGGGTAGCATGTTGGAGTGCTAAAACAAAACATTTTATTTACCAAGATGATTTTTTCGTGCAGTACTCTAGCAAATGTTCATTATTCCTGTTGCTTTGTCAGCAGGATACCTAGCAGTTCTGATTTTCACGTTCCCCTGAGTTTTATCCTCATTCTGTAGCTGTGGAGATGAGGCACAGGGGTTCTGAAAGTTCAAGATGTTAAGCAAGGACACTGTCTAGGGTAGCTAGTTTTTGCTTTTTAAGAGCTAACAGGCCTTCAGTAACGTGAAGTTACACTAGAAAAAGTATGAAGGCTCAAGGAACCAATCCTGAGAACTACATGTGGCAAATACAAGAAGAGCTCAGTATAATGTGTTTTTTTGGGAATGCATACAGGGAATGAGTGCAAGGAACGGGTCCTACATCAAAATGGGACCCTCAAGGAAGGTCAAAAGTCCACTGCCATGTTTTGATGACTCATCTGTGTCCACAGTACCTCTGGGAGCCTCTAGCTGTGAGGAGCTCTGGCTGCAAGCAGCATACAAGAAAGATGGCCCTGCCTCCTCCTGTGGGGAGCAGCTGGGCAGATGGGGGACGATGTGCTGAAATTGCAGTACAAAGCAGAGAGAGCTGATCTGATGTAAGCAAGAGTTTAAATGGTCTGATCTCATGCTACTGTGTGGAACTTGTGAGTGTCTGAATGCTGTTAAGATTTTCTGAGCAGTAGCCTGGTGGCTTGCTATTGATAAGGTGTTGGCTTTTATTCCTAATTGATGTGTATCATTTTAATAGGATATCTACTTTTCATTTATGCTTTAATAGTTTATTAAAAAAAATAAGTGAAATAATCCAGTAAAAACAACAGAAGGACTTTGGGGAAAGAAGAAAAAAAAAAGCTAACAAAGAGGAGGAGCCTTGAGGCCCCAGTCCAACCAGTGAATCTGCAAGGCTGCTTTGAAGTCTCTTCAAAGTGCCATTTTGCTGATTCCAACGTTAGTCCTGTTGTGCTGCAGAGAGGATGAAATGAGGCACTTGATTGATGTTTAAGGCCAAATATTGATGTTTAGGACCATTTGTATATCCTGACTCTTCAAGTAGCTTGTTAACTGGACCTTACTGGAAATAAAGTAGAAGTACAGGGGCAGTGTAGACCTGGGATCAAAATAAGTAAGTTGTAGTAAACGAAGATCAGAACCTGGCTATTTTGTTTGACATCAGAGGTCGTGATAGCTTGAGATTGTCCAGAAAACCAGACTTGCTGCATCCCATACTGACAGCAAAACTAGAGGGACCATGGCTCTGGCTGGAGCCCGCCTGCGTCAGCAGCCCAGGCTATGTGTGTGCTCGAGGAGAATGCAGTCAACCAGCTTACGCTAGAGTCTGAAGCTGCCTGAACAAAGTAGGTAGTGGAAAGGCAAACGGTGCTAACATGCACATTCTTTAACAAAACAGAGACGTAGCCAGCAGATGTTACAGGAAATTCTGTACTGCATGCTTTGCTTTTCTTCTGATTGCAGGGGATTTGCTTCAAAGTTAAAAGAGTTAAGTTTCATGAAGACCTTGTGGCCACAATTTCTCCCATGGTCTTTTCTTGCACAGTGTCCTTGACCTGATTCTCTGTCAGGCTGTCGCTCTGCTACAGCTGATGAGACTAGATTTCAGTGCTGCTGTGCTTTTTACTCATTTTCTGGTGAGAAAAGTTGTGAAGCGTCTTTTTGAAAGGTGAAAATGGTTTATTAATGAAGGAATAATAAATGTATGCGCAGACTGGAGCTACGTTCTAAAAATGTTGATGCATCTGTAGATTTATTTTTGCCTATAAGGCTTTTATTAATCTATTTGTTTTAATATTAGGCAGAAGTAAGAATGTAAGTGATGGTAGATGCAAAACTTAAATCCACATAAATATATATTTTTAAGAGATTTCTGGGCAGTGAATAAACATTTCTGACTTAAGGTGGATTTAATTAAAATGTGAATTACAATTGCTTTCAAAATGATGTTTAAAATAGGAGCATCCATTGATTTTTTTTTAATGCATGGAACATCTTATATACATACAATATAATAAATGTATAACATCCATTAAGTGAGATGTTACCTCTGAAAGCAGTTGTTATATTTAACATTAATGGGCACTAGGAATATTGCCCAGACTTATTTGTAATTTAGAAGGCAGATAAACTGTGTTATATATACACATATTTCCATATTTAAAACTAAGTTTATGTTCTTATAAGTATCTATTGATTATTACAATTCCCTGGCCAATAATGAAAAATAGCTTTAGAACATTTATTCAAACAACAACAACACCACCAAAAAAAGACGCATAAAAAAAACCTAAGCTGTTCTGTTTCTGAATCCTTGCTTTTAGAAGAGCTTTATATAGGCAAAGAGTGTTACTATGATGTGTATTTGTGTTCTGTAAGAGACCATATATGTTGCATTGTTTCCTAGTGGTGATTGGTTGCCTTTAAGTGAGTAATGCTAAGGAACTCGTGCATTTTTGTGGGTAGAATTCAATATTAATCTAAGAAAAAGTAAATATTTAAGTTGCATTAAAAGGGCTATTTTATGAAGACTTCTAAATGAAGATCATGGATTATGTCATTCTTTTACTCAATCACTTTCTCAGTTTGGTTTTCACTGCTTATTTAAAGAAAGCTATTATTTTAGATCTTCTAACCTGTTGTTACTTAGCTGCTCGAGCTCCTGCTCTAAGGTCAGTTAACAGGCATATTAGCTAGATTACTTAAACTGTCTCAGTTTGGTCATTATAGTTAGATTTGGGTAGATGAAACTGTAAATATGAATCTACATAGGGTTTTTTTTATATAGAGAAGTTGTCAACTGACATAAATCATCAGAGTTCTTTAGAGTCAGTAGAACTATGCCAGCTTGCACTAGCTGAAGAGTTAGTGAAGTCTGTAGCACATTTATGAAAAAGCTGCTTTACCTGCTCTTGTGCTACTATCACATAAAAACCTATCAACATGTAAAAAATGTTGTCAGTTGGTAACCCCATTTCTTTCTCCTCATCTGTCTGTGTGACTCTCAAAGTCCTAGAGTATTATATTGCAGAGTGAATATTGCAGTGGCCCAATTTAAATTCAGAACAAGGAAATATTTTGAATTCTGGAATGGCTCTTGGTCATGTGAGACGGTTACAACAAGTAATGTCTCTATGTCTCTTTAACATTTCTGTGTGTACCCTGTTCACAGCTGTTGCAAGGTACAAAATGCATTGCATCCAGACTCTGCCACCTGTTGCAGGCAATTTGGAATACAGCAAATTAATGGAGATACAAGAACACCTTTTATCTACTTGCAGTGATCTTATTTGCATTTCATTTAACAGTCACTCACAGCCTTTCCTTCATGTCACTGTTTTCAAAGATACACTCTTAGTTTCGTAGTAGTGGGAATAAGGTAATTGAAAAACTACATTTTTTTGCTGCATGCCTTTTTCTCAGTCCTCTGTCCCTTTTTCTTCCACAGCTGCATAAGGCTCAGCCCCACCTAAGCCCTTTTGCTTCTAAACTAGAAGTGAGCTTTGGCAGCATTCAGATCCTGTCCCCACTGTCTCCTGGGGAGGGCAGGGGGGACTGGCACGGCCTGCTGCCTTCTTTCTCTTCAGCTCTGCTCTGCTAGCTGGAGACAAACAGATCTGTGCACTCGGAGACAGTGGGTGCAAGCTGCTGACCTACAAGGAAACACATTCACCTGAACACAATTCTATCCCCTGAAATCCTTCCCATGCCTGAAAGTTTGCTGAGTCCTGGCTGGCGTTTTCAAAGAGGCCAGAACATCCTGCCTCCACTTTTCTTTGCTGAGCCTGTTGCCCCTGCAGTCCTCAAGCCTCTTTAACATGCAGAGTTTCTTTTAATTTTTTGTATTTATTTTTCTTATTATTACTCTGAAATTTTGTGAGTTCCAGCTCAAGAGAGAGTACTGGCCAGGTAGTCATTAAAGGCCGCTGACTAAAGCTGGACATCCCTTTCATCTTGTTGCAGTAGGGCTGTAGGGCCTTCCTTTGCTCTCCATTGATAGGAGGATTATTAAACTGTACAAGTACTCCTAACCTTTTGTCAATGAACCTTACAGCTTACAAATCTTCTCCAGTTATTTCTTTTTTTTTTTTTTCCTTGCCCTTACCATGCAGTCTAGGTCTAAATGTTAACGTATCTCCAGCATGCTACCATGAGAATCAGGCTTTTGTATTCTGTGAGAGCTGCAACTTTTGTTCAGATGCATCTCTTTCCTTGCCTTGATTAATGAAATCTTTTCTTCCCTGACCTCCTTGATTTTTGTCATGATTTTTTTGAGTTACGGAAAACACACCTGCTAAAATAATCCTTTTTGATTCTCACAGTTGGATGGTGATGGTGATGGCAGTTGGAAAAAGTTGCTCTATACCTATCTGATAGAAAAACGTCTCATATATATGGGAGGAAAATACTTTTGTTTATCTCCTTGTCCTACAAGCTTTGCAAAAGGCTTGGGAGGGAAGACAGAGGGCGTTCAAGTAATTTCCCCTCCTCACTCTCTCTAGCTTCTTTCCACTCTTATTCTGTGTTATTCCTCTTTGAGGCTGTGTTACAGCTGACACCAAGATCTAATCTGCAAAAGCCCCTCAGGCCTCAGAAATTGCTTTTAATTCTGAGCTCAGGTCAGGGGATTGTCTTCATGCATTACAGGTGTTTGAATGAGAGTTAACCGTATGGTAGAGACACACTCACTCACTTCCCAGAGAGGAACAGTCCTGTCTTCTGGGTGGGAGAGAATTAGCTTAGTCTTCCAGAACTGCTGTGCTTGGTGGTTTCTTGTACATCATATTGTTTACTGCAAAAAGCTGTGGTGAATTGGAAGGGAGATGTACAAAACTAATTTAAGAGAGTTGCTAGATATGCATGTGATGACTGTGATTTTAATATCTACCCAAGCAGTGTGGATTTGAAATAGAAACCTACAAAACAAACTTCGGGTCTTTTCCTCTTTAGGAGCTAACATTGTAATTTCAGGAGAGTCGGTTGTGTTTTTTTTTTTTTATTTGGAAGATACGTTTACTAATTCAAAGTTTGACCTTTTTGCAGTTTGTGCCATCCAAATCATTTCCACAGTGAGTGTGAATAGATTGTTGTCTTTGGTGACATTTTTCCCTAAGTTATAATTAGCATTCTAGATTATTAAAAAAAATAATAAAAAAAAATAAATCCTGAGTTAACCAGAACGCTACAACTCTACATGCTAAAAAAAAAACCTAGAAATCAATCTCTAATGCTAAATTTGAGTAAAAAACGAAATAACTCTACATTATAAAAATAATTCCATAATGATTCACAGTTTTCACACTGCTTTGCACTCCAGTTGAAGTTGAGCTTACTTGAATTTCTCATGAAAAACAGTTGGTAGAGAAAAGTAGTGTGGTCTCAAAAGTCATCCCTTTACTTTAGATTGTATATTATTTCTTGTTGTCTACAAACACGAAAACTGTCTGTGCTCATGCTGTTCTGTCTGTTCTGCAGTAATGTTATTGTTGACATGTAAAGAGTTGATAATTCATGGAGTGTATGTGTGGGAACTTTTCCTGTAGTTTCTGATTTATAAAGTGGCTTGTTAGCACTTCCTGTAGCTGAGACATCTTTGTATGAATGCTGTGCATGTTAACAGAAAGCCTAAACCAGGCTTGGGTAAGGATTTTGCAGGAGCTCAGCAGCAGATAGCAGCACTGCTCAGAAATCCTGCAGGACAGTGAGGTTTGGTGCAAATGGCTCCCAAACTCTGCATACCATGACAGGCTTTCAGCTTCAGCATGGTGTACCACTCAGCTTTGGCTAGATGCTCAGAACAGTTTGCAGCTTCCACAGCTCCCATAGCAGAGAAATCACTGCAATTTCCCAGATCTGCTTTAAAGTCTCAGTAATAGGTCAGTGCAAAGATGAGAATGCAGTCAGGTCATCTTCAGGTTCCCTTGTGATTCTACAAAGGGATTGTAATTATTTAGCAAATGTGTGGTGATGCATTCTTGTAGATGGCAAATTTCAACTTTGTGTGTATATATGTGTATGTGACTCTGACATCAAACATGATTATGAAATGATACCCACTTGCTGAACTCTTATTAAAGATTAGTAGACTTTGGATCTCAGTACTGAATAGCATAATTGATTTCTTGTTGGTGAATGCTGTGGTTCTTGGCTTTGCTTAAGAATTGTCCTGCTACCAGAAGAAGCAAATGTCAGTGGCAAAGGAACAAGTTGGTGGGATAGGGTCTGAAGCCTGTGGAAGGTATATGGTAGTTTGACACAAACATGGAGTAAAGCTACTGGCCTGAGAGCTGTAATACATACACCACTCACCTGAGCTGTGAGATACAGGGCACATTAATAAAGGTGTACGAGCATCCCAGAGATATGAGGTACGAGGGGTGGAAGCTGAAGCTGGGTAAGTGCACGTCTTCAGTATGCGCAAATGGGATATGTGTGATGAACCAAGGTAGAAACTATGTGCAGTAGTGTTTCCCAAATTTTGAGCCAGTAGACTATTGTCAGCCCTCCTCTTCATAGTTACCAGTGTAACCACATGGAGTCAAACTTCTGACTGTTATAGTTGCAAAAGTTTTGTAGATACCAAGCACATGATGTGGCCTTGCAGATCACAGTAAGGACCTGCTGTCTTAAAAGCCGCATAGTATACCACATTGCCCAGCATAGCAAAGAGTGTATATGAGCATGCTGAACTTGATGTATATGCATGTACAAGTGCATTGCTGAGCTGGAATGTAGGACCAGCAGGCAGCATCTGGGAAATTGAATCTTCTTTCTTACTCTTGCAGACAACCTCACAGTAGATATTAGTTCAGAGGACTCCATAGGTCACAACTACATCACCAGACATTATAATACTTAACACTTAAGAGAAATTTTTAGATTTTAGGAAGTCTAAAAGCTGCAAATGTGAAGTGGCATATGCAGAAAGCAACAGAATGAAAGATATTGGTAGTCTTGCAGCTCTATGTGCATTAACTCTTGTGTGATCCTAAGAAGCTGATCATGCCCTAAATTACTGATGGGGCAAATAAAACCCTCTTGATCCCTGCTAATCTGACTTGGAGGACAGATGTCCCTTGGATCCTAAATATGGTGAATGGTTTAATCCTTTGTGTGTGAACAAGACACAGTTCAGCTGAGAATTTTACGTCAGTAGAAACACAGCTGTACTCTGCCTACATCCTGGTGTGTTGGTTTGTTTTTTTTTTGCCATCCAGTTTCCAGAAGCCAAATTACAGACTAAGGAAGGAAAAGAATATTCTTTTCTGGTCCCCACTTGTTAGAGTTTTGAAGCATGAAGTTAATACAAGTATATTGTAAACACCTAGCGATCCACTGTGCTCTCAGAACTCTTTGCATGTCCTTAACGACTGGATTTCCTAAGATTCATGCTACAGAATTAATTTCCTGTTTTTATGAGTTTTCTTCAGCTAATTTACAGTCCCTTCAGTAAGCGTGTCTTGGTTTGTGCTTGTCTTGCTCCCATGACTGTATTGACAAGGCTTTTCCGAATTTCATTCTTGAATAAATAAAGCCTTTGTACTTTCTAGTCCAAATTTATTCATGAGCACTTTATTGCACAGATGACTCTGTCAGACCAAATGCTCACAGCTTCTGAGCTGATGTCCTAGGAGGCCAGAACAACACTGGATCCTTTTCATATGTACATGCACCCAAGCTAAACAATTACTTCAGTTGTATAAAATTTTACAATGACTAGTCTTTATAATAACAAAATACCTGAAACTTTGTGTAGGAAGATTTTGAATGGACAGTGAATAAATGCCTCTTGGATACGATCTGTCAGTTTTCCCAATTCTCTCCAAGTGCTGGATTCCAATAGTTTCTTTCACCTCAGTGTGTTTTCCACAGTGCCATGTCATGGCTATGTGTTATCGTCTCCTTGGACAGTATTTGCCAGTTAAATGCACTTACTTAATTTTCAACTGTTTTTAACCATTTCTGATATATTTATTAGTATTTTTGACTGCTGTAGTTGTTTCTTTTGTCACTGAAATTGTCCACAGACTTTAATTAAGCCCATGAGCCTGGAGAATTTGACAATTTAATTCTTTTAAATGCAGCCTTATTGCCAAGCAGGGTTTCCCTGCAGCCCTCCCAGCTGTCGTTTTTGTAGAGGAAACAGCTTTGAGTGTCACACTGATAACTGCACTCAGGTACTTTTATTCAATGGGCATGGTATTTGCCAATAATTAAAATGAACTAATTTAAATGACCAGCTAGTGAAAAACAAATACAAACTAAACCTGCTTTAAATAAAAACACACTCTTCACTGTAATCAGTCATTAAAAAAACACTAATAATTAATCAAGGTCTGTCATACTAAAAGTATAATGGATCTATATGAACTGTAATTACCACACTTGAAAAGAGTTCTACAATGTGGGGTCTTTCTTTTCTTTTTCTTTTTTTTTTTTTTTCCCAGACAGGATAAATATTGTATCTCATGATCCAAATCTTTTATGTTTTCTGTAGAATACTTGTAGTGAAATGATGCATCATTTACCACTGAAAACAGAGTAAATGGGTCCCTGAAGGATTTATTTTAAGTCAGATGCATTTGTCGTTCTATATTGATAATCTTTGCATTTCATTATCATATTCAACTCACCATTTTTATGCAGATGACACAATCATTTATGATAATAGATTATACTAGAAGAAAGCTTAATATTATCTTCAAGCTGATTTAAATGAGCTTTAAGATCATCTGGCACAATCTAAATTACTATTAAATATTAATGAAACAAAGATCATATTATTTGGCTCAAAACAGTAGTTGGGTAAACTGAACAACTGGCAATCAATGCGACCTTGGAGACAGTTAGGAAATGTCAATTGTGAAGAATATGGATACATCATTTTTCATCGTATGACTAAACTATTGATTAGCTGTGAAGATTTGAAAGAAAGCCAAGAATTTTATTTGTGCTCGGAAAATATGTTGACTTAGGCGAAAAGAAAAGATTTGTTTTCTTGCATTTTCAGTTTGTATTATGTACTTTGGGTTTTGCTGATTGCTGCATTATGTTTGTTAGGAAAGATAAAGCATCTTTAACTTGGTTATCTAGGCAAATTTGCTCTGAATTATACATTTCATAAACATTACCGTCTGTCATTTTATCAACAGTTGGCAAAAAACAGAGAACTGTCAACATTTTATTGGTACATTATTCTTCTACTTCCTCTTTTTTCCTACTCCCAGCTTCAGTTAAGTTACAGTCTTCAATCATACATGTTTTCTGAAATAGAAAAACCAAAATAAGAATAGTATCTCTACTTCTTTATCTGGAACTATACAGCTGTGAATTTGATAAAGTGAATCAGGAAATTTGGGTACACCCAGTATTTTGTATGTGTTTGTTTTTACATAGGTCTGATCTGATGAAGTCCTGAGCATATTCTAGCAAATGCAGATGAACTCAATGGCAGTTCGTGTCAGTTCCCAAAATGACAGATAAGGAACGTAGTACTTTCCCAGAGACTCTCTCATTCTTAGAGACTCAATCTTATAATCCTGCAATGAAAAGGAAAAAGAAAAAAAAAAAACAAGAACTGACCTCTGTTTTTTTTCAGCTTATTAGAAGTGCAGATCATCTCCTGCATTTAAACACTTGAAGTACACCTCTTTTATGTAGCAAGATATGTCACGCTAATACATCCGCTGGCCCAGAAATGCCAGCTCTTCTGGCATTATAATGAATAAGATATTGCTTGTTGTTACTGTTTTTCTGTTCTAGGCATAATCAAAAGCAATGTGGAAATGTTTTCTGTTCAGAGCATCTACTGTTTCCTCTTAACATTCGCTAGGCTGTGCTGCATCAAGCTAGTCATAATTTTCTTTGAAACTTTGCATTCGGGAAAGGAATCACAGCCATTTATTTGACCTCCATCTGGATCTTTGCTATTTTTCTAGTAAAGAGGCTTCCACATAGAGTCAGGACGTAGAAACCTATTCTGACAGTAAGAAAAATATGCAGAGAAAGAGTAGGAAGTGAGCATTTGATTTGAATAGTTGAATGAGGCAGATTTAGAGGGTCGGGGCAGCTGGGGAACTGTAGTCTGGGACTCAGAAAATTGAGTTAAAAGGGACCATGAGGGCTAGGGTAATTTGATGGGTCTGGGAAATTCACTGTGGGAAAATTTGTAGAAGTTGGAGGCAGAAGAATCTCACTGAGTGGAGGGGTAAGTGTTCTCTGGGAGCACAGGAGTTAGATCTAAAGAGGTAAAACAAAGAAGGAGAAAGCCATGATGAGGAAGATTATTGTTGGAGGAAATGAGGCATGGGGAAGATAAAGTTTCTTGCCAAGATTACCAGAAATTCAGGACTAAAGGAAGAATTTATTAGATAATGAGCTGGGGCAATTAATGCTGAATAGGACAATCTAGTGTGCAGGTTGTTAGCTTACCTGGAGCAAAAGGTTTGTAGAAGTTGTAGATGAAAGAAAGAACAAGTCTTCTCTGTAGTGGGCTTGAGAAAGGTTCCTGAAATCTGTCAGAGCAACTGCAGGGAGGATGAGATCTGTGCTTTATTTAAATATTTAAAGTTATTTTCTAATTCCAACTTAGAATGTCACGTGTTTCCAGTATAAATGCCTTCCCAAAGAGATAAAATAAGCAGGCAGCCTTTTATTGAAATGAGTGGTGAGTTGTATTCAGAATTAGCTGTATGACTAATTTCAAAAAGTATTTAAATAATTAAATAGTTAAAATGTTCCCAGCTCACCTAGACCTGTCCTGGTCAGACGCTTGCATCAATTATCTTGTCCCTTCTTACTTCCAGCTCTCTTTGAAAAGGATAAGATGCCAAGAAAAAACCCTGCTATGAACGGTAAAATCATGCTTTTATATCATCAGTGAAAACCTTGTTCCACACTATAATCACATCAGGAGGAGGCCCTTCTGAGCCTATGCGTGTTACCCAGTGATAATATGAGGTTCCCAATGAGTACAGATATTCTTCAGCATGATTAATGTTTCTACTAGCCACTTAACTCTGTGGGTAAGAGCCAGCCCTGTGTTGTAGTCACGGGTGCTTGGGAGCGTTGTTGCCAGTTCCTTAATGAATGAGCTCTGACTTTTGCTGTTTGGATTTGCCAGTGCCATTGCTGCCAGGTCCAATTTTTCCCTTCATCTCTTGAGCTACCACTGGAGAACAATTATGCAGCTTTACATCCTGGGCTCATTCCGCATTTCCACTGCTGCCTTTTCACCCCTTCAGGCTTTGGCCTGCAGGAACGTTTTGTCTAGCCTACCTGGGGACAGGAGATTGGATTTTTCTTGCTGAGGAGTTACTTTTGCATTCCCAAGCATCCTCAGTTTGAGCCTGGCACATATATCCTTGCAAATGAGAAGGAGGCAGTCTCTCTGCAGCCAGACTGCTGACCTTTCCCTCTGTGCTGTCCTGCAGTAAATGTTCAATATTTCACATGAATATAGAAATCCAAGGAATTTCTGAGGGAGAGGGGAAGAGAGAGAGGAGAACACGTGTCTCTGGATGGAGTTTAACTAGAACTCACGTGCTTATTCAAGTCATACGTTTTGAGAAGACACTAATGCTGCTTGGACTCCTTGATTGTGCAGAAAATGGAAACTTTTTTCAGGCTGAAATGCTTAATAGAGGCTCCTCAGTTGATGCTTAAGCATATAAATAGAAGCAGTTTGTTTTTCAGCAGTACTGAGTGTTCTGTTGATGCCAATGGGGAAGAAAATGCTTTGTGTACAGAAGTGCATTATTAGAAGATGTGTATGTTCAATACTTGTTGTTATTTATAGATAAATATGGTCAGAATTTTCTGGGTCAGCTTGGCCTGGATTATCTTTGGCCTGTCTTTCATGTTTTTTATTAGTTATTTGGTGTGAGAATAATATTTTTTAGATATTTAGGTCTACTTTTGGGTCTGAATTTATTGTGAGATTGGAGCAAGAATATAAGGGTCTTTACATATTTCTTAGTATCACTCTTTTACTGCATGCATTCTAGAGAGGAGAGGTTTGCTGCCCTACCACATTGATTCTGCAGCTGACTCTGGCTCCACAGAATCTGTGATTCACATCTCCTAGTTTTTAACCATAGCAGCCCCTGCGATGCCTTCAAAAGGTTTGCAAGAGTTTAGAACGCTTCAGGAAATGTAACTGAAAATATTGTAACTTTAGCCTATGCGTACTAACATCTGCATCCAGAAGAAACTTTTGTTTGGTTGCCTTTGCTTTTGTTACATGGATCCTACGGGACCTCACACTTGCCTTCCCTGACCGCCTTCAGCAATGAAAAATATGGTGGTATTTTTTGTAGATTTGTTTTAATTATCTTTGGAAAGTAGAAGCAATCTGATGTCGGCCCTGGCAAGTATTAGTGCTTAGCTTTTTCCATCCTAAAATTTCAGTTCAGCTCTTGTTAAATCTTCTTTTAGACTCATTAAGATTTTATTTCCTTTTTCTTTCTTTTTTTTTTTTTTTTTTTTCCCAGTTCCTTTGAAAAGATGATTTCCAACTGCAGCCTTCACTCAAATAAATAGTTGAATCAGTGAGGCTATTTGTATGAGTATGGCCTGTAGATTAGGGTCTTAGAATATAATCAAATTGTTAATAGTTTAAAAATTA
Organism: Tragopan temminckii; assembly: GCA_028571105.1. NCBI lineage: Eukaryota > Metazoa > Chordata > Aves > Galliformes > Phasianidae > Tragopan > Tragopan temminckii. The sequence continues at coordinate 13,317,291 of JAOWBP010002392.1, forward strand.
CAATATTCATATGGTTATCCAAATATTTTATAAAAGAACCCAGTTAATGCAAAACTGCATTAATGATTGGCTGACCTCTGCTCGGAAGTCTAAGTTATGTTCTAGATATATTCTAGATTCATTATCATCAAATGCAAAGTTGCAAGAACTTATTTTCTTAATCACATGTTGTAGGCTATATATATTTTCTATACTCTATGTAGCGCTGGAAATAATAGACAAGAAATTTCCCATATTTAATGTGTGTTTAAAAGTGTTAAGTTTTAGAATTATGATAATATTTTGTGCTTTGGGGAATTTTTAGTTCTTTTTAAGCGTTTAAATATACAAACCCTTGTCTTAGAATATTTTTTTTAATCACTATGTGAATACATATTTCTAATTGCTTCTTTCATATAACATTGATTTTATGTACTTGAGCTTATAATCCTTTTGGAAATTCTACATATCACGTGCAGTTAAGATAACTTAAATTCAGATGAAAGAACAGTGGTGTGGGCACCTAAATCAGATGATACTAATTATATCAGTGGATGTACAACTGAGCAGTATCCCTGGGAGTGATATCACACTCACAGTGGGGCAAGTCTTCTATCTCAGGTTGCTGTGAGTCTCAAACAAGCATTTCTATCAGCAAGAGTAGCCAGCAGGCCTGTATCAGTGTAGATTCTTCCATAAATAGAAAGAGGACCATTGCAGGAGTGGTCAGACAGCAAAGTTCAGATCCCAAGGCCCTGTTTCTGGCTTCGCATCCTGTGAGACTCCCTGTGTGTTATTGAATTATTCAGTACCTCTGTTTTCCATTTATAAAATGAGACTGGTATTTACTTACCTTCTAAAACACTTCGTTTGATATAAATGAGCTGTTTGCAAGTCAACTTCTGGCAACTCTACTTTGTACTTCTGACATTGGAGTCACTCTGGCAAGTGAGCAAGGTTAGGATGACCCGAGGTGCCCCTGTCCTACTGCAGTGCCTTGAAGTACCTGCAGAGTACTGAGGGAGCTCAGGATTACTTACAGTCAACAGAAGCTATCCACTCAAGTCCTGTTTAACTCACTTAGTCTCTTTCCATTGCAAGATTACCCACTTAGTTGACCAAGGGAAGCCAGATAATGTAATCTTTTTGGACATCAGCAAAGCTTTTGATACTGGCTCTTACAGTATCCTGCTGGACAAAAGCATAATGCAGTGGGTGAATAGTTGGTTGATGGGTCAGGCTCAAAGGATTGTGATAAATGGGGTTACATCAGGATGGCAGCCAGTCACTAGCAGGCTTCACAAGGCTTCGTTAAAGGGACAGTTCTCTTCAGTGTTTTTATTAATGATCTGGACTCAGCGCTTGAATGCACACTAAGTAAATTTGCTGGTGATACTGAACAGGGAAGAGCTATTGCCTTGCTTGAGGGTAGAGAGGCTTTGCAGAGAGATCTTGACAGACTAGAAGTCTAGACAGTCACTGGCTGCTTGAAGTTCAACAAGAACAAGTGCTAGATTTGCACCCGGAATGGAGTAGCCTTCTATCTGTGTACAGGCTGGGGGATGAGAGGCCAGAGTGCAGCCCCATGGAAAGGGATCTGGGGGATTCTGGCTGATGGCAAGTTGAATCTGAGTCAGTAGCATGCCCTGACAGCCAGAAGGGCTAACCGTACCCTGGGGTGCATCAAGCCCAGAACTGTCAGTCAGGCAAGGGGAGGGATTGCCCCACTCTGCTTTGCCCCACTCTTATGTGGCCTCAGTGAGCAATGAGCGTGGATTTTGATGCCACAACATAAGAAGGACGTAAAATATTAGAGAGCATCCAAAGGAGAACTACAAAGATGGTTAAGGGTCTGAGGGCGAGACATCTGAAGAGTGACTGTGGTCCCTGGATTTGTTCAGCCCAGAAAAGAGGAGACTAAGAGGGGGCCTCGTGGCAGCTTACAGCTCCTCACAAGGGAAACAGAGGGGCAGCACTGAGCTCTGCTCTTTGGTGACAGCAACAGAATCCAGGGAACGGCATGGAGCTGCACTGTGGGAGAGTCAAATGGGGTGTTAGGAAAAAGTTCTTCAGCAGGGGGCAGAGGGCATGGAACAGGCTCCCCAGGGCAGTGGGCATTAAGATATTAAGATCCTCTGATAGAAGGTATTGTATAAGATGATAGTGTAAAGTCTCACATGATGAATGAGTTGATTTCTAACTCTTCCTTCTCTTTTTCACAAAATAATAATCTCTTCCAATTGAGTTATTAATTAGATTGAATGTTACATTTGCTTCTGTCGGATAGCCTCATTTTAGAAAGTGGCAGCAGAAACATTGTACAATAACTGGCCAATGCGATGTCAAAGGGAACATTCCTTTTCCAGGCAGTTGTTTAGGAGTGAAGAAAAACAGCAAGAAGTGTTTGCATGCATATATCATCTGTATGAAAAGCAGGGAAATGCTGTTAAAGAAAAGGTGTTATTACTAAGGCTTAATTTTATGGAGGCAGAAAAAAAACAACAACAACAACAAAGCAAACATTTTATGGTCATCAGCAGTCTCTCCGTACATCTGCACCATCAGGCATGCTGTGGGGTTGGCATGTATACTGGTCTAAAAAAAGCCTGAGACCCTCAACCTGGAGACTAAGAAGGGGAAATGCAAGCAATGTGTCAAAGAATTTGCCGTCTGTGCCGAGCAGAAACCAGATGTTTTTGCAAGTAATTATTATTATGATAATTCATTTAAGTAGGAATAAAATAGGGCATGATTGTTTACTGCAGCCTGTTCTCCCTAGACAGGCTGGGAAATGAGAAAAAAATCTCACAAAATCTCAGTGGTTTTATTGCTAGTTAAATGAATAATATTTTCATTTAACCAGGAGTAAATATTGCAACAAAAAATAGTTTTCATACGTATTGCATGGTAGCTGTGAAGAGACAGCATCCTCTTTTTTTTTTTGCTTTTCCTTCTTGACAGTCACTGGAGGCTGTTAAGGAACACTAGGGAAGGTCACTTGGAAATTTTTGGGGGGATATGTCTTCCTTCCTCCTGAAACAGAAACTGAATGATGGCAAAACTGGATATTCAAAGACTAGCAAAGAGTTGGGAATAATCTTCCTTGGCAAGTGTAGATGGTCATTTTCAGGAGAATCATGTGCTAGGAATGGATAGTGCAGGAAAGGCTGTTGCAAATCAGAAGAGTACTTCTGTAGACTATCACAGGGTATACGTTGGATTTTGCTGTTGCTTCTCTAACAAATTCTAATTTCACGTGTGCAAAAATTGAGAATTACTCAGTCCTTCTCTGCTCCTGGTGTTTGATTAGGAACTGTGAGTAAGCAGAGCTCATTCTTTTCCTTCTCCTTACTCATTCCCACAGGATATGACTAACTTCCAGTAGTTTTTTTATGTAGGTTAGGCAAATATAAATCTGGTTGGTCTGTTTAGTCTGAAAAGAAAAAGTATAGTTTTCAGCTGCTATCCCTTCTACACGCAGTAAGTTGGAAGCTCAGAGAGAGTAAAAGAAGTCCTGCAGACAAATTAAAATCTAAACAGAGTCTGGAGGTGTTTAATCGAGCAAGTGCATTGCTGGGAGTCTCTCTGACAGTGAGGGTTAATTTATCATCCTGAATCCAATCACTTTATAAAAAGCCAGCGTGGGTTTCATTTACTTTGATGAGGTTTATTGCAAGATTCCACAAAATCAATTTTACTGTGAGCCATATTAAACCCAGGGGAATATAAACACTATATGTACTACACATAACTTTTTGTTATTGCTTACTGGATCACTGGGGAAATTATATGTTTACCATGAAGAAGGGTTATGGCTACGTTCATTGTCTTGGGCAACTCCCAGCCTGCCCATTGTAGTGAAATAAAACAAAATGGTAGGGTTCGGAATCAGCATTTAACATGTCTTCATATAGCCTGAGGTATAGAAACACTCAGCAGCAGTGACTTGATTTTCCAAAGGGCTTTAAATAACTGCTATGTTATATATGAGATTATCACTCTGTGTTCTTTCTCAAGTAGATGGTAAATGCAGGCACCACGTATTCTGCTGGTAGTTGGCCAAGCTCAAGTAATTCTTGCTCCCAGAGCTTCTTGAGATTCAAAGGCACAACTGACAGGTGATTCTCTTTGAAATGGTCAAGTCAGAACTTCTGGGTTAGTGACTTTGAAGAAAATTTGTTCTTCAAAGACCTGTAACTTCTGTTGAGTGTTTACTCTCTGTCTACCCTCCTTTCCTGTTTTACACACTTACTGACTTTTATGTGAATTAAAGAGTAATAGTAAAGTAATTTTGCACAAGAAGATTATGTTCCCTCCGGCTATAGTGGGTCAGAAGCTCATCTGAGCTTGAACTTAATGCATGTTTTCCGGCTTTACAGTTTCATATACACCAGTAGGGTCATAAAATCATTATGGTATTTTTTTTCCTCCTTGTTAGGCTTTCCAGATTATAACCTACTATTTTTGATGAAATTACTATTTTGATGAAATTATGAAATTTGATTTAATTACTGAAAATTAAACTGGCATAATTGAGTAAATTTGATAATTTTTTACATAAGGAAGCCTAGTTTATAAGTAAATATACAGGAGCTGTTGATGTCAGAATTCGAGAAAGTATCTTTCAACAAAAAGTATGTGTGTGTGTCCTGTGTCTAATGAGAATTTTCATCCATTTTTTTGTTTCAATGATGGGCTTTGTGGTCAGGAAGTGAGTGGCTCCTCGCGGCTTTGGTAACTAAAGTGAAGGAACAGAGCGGTGCATATACCTATGTATATATTTTTCTCCATGCAATTTTTTTAACAACTAGGATGAGATATCTGATATGAGCTAAATGTAGTTAAATACTCTGACAACTTTTGGATGAAAATAGAGAGCATAACTCTCTTGTTAACTTTTGAGACTTCTTCCCTAAGGTGCACCTTATGTTAGTGTGTGTATTTTTATTTGCGTATCAAATTTGCTAGGGGTGTAATCAAAAAGCTCCTGCTCGGGTCAAACACCATGTGAAATGTGTTTGGAATAAGCAAAGAAAGGAAGTGAGATGCGGCTTTTATTCCAAAGCATGAAGTCCATTTTGAATTATAGATGGTTATAGAAATATTATAGTGATCAATGTGAAAAAAAAAAGCAAAAAATAATCTTCCAAAATATTTATATCAACATTCTTTCTGATACCTATGTATCTCTATGTAAGGTGTATTTAGGTGTTAGTTTCCAATGAATTGAATGTGTGTGAGAGTTGGAAGAAAATCTAACAGTTTGATTCACAGTTATATTGTCAGTGAGTTTCTGTCTCCGTGTTTAATACAAAGTTATTCTGTTTAATGATCTATTCCAATAAACTTCCACATCAAAAATTTTTAATAATCAGATGACCGCACACATTCAGTAAAAGAAAAATTACCACGTAGCTTACCAGCTAACACTCTCATTGTCTTGATGCCAAGTTTCCACTTCTTGTCTCCTGTACTTTTGAAGCGTGAGCTCTTGAAATCTTGGTCCTTTCTTTCATAGCTTTGTTACAATCATTTTATTATGCAGCTGAGCAGAAGTGTGAAATCATATACATATATTTAAATAAAAATGTTTTATACTTTTTGCTCTTTTGAATGTAGTCACTGAGAATTTGCACCTCTCCTATGAAGAAAGGTTGAGGGAGGTGGGATTGTTCAACTTGGAGAAAGTAAAGCTCCAGGGAGCCTTCCATTGCAGCCTTCCAGTACTTAAAGGGAGGTTATATATAGGACGTCCTCAAGGCCAGGTTGAATGGGGTCCTGGGCAGCCTGATCTGGTGGGTGGAAACCCTGCCCATGGCAGGAGGTTAGAACTGGGTGGTCTTTAAGGTCCCTTCCAACCAAAACCATTCTGTGATTCTGTGAATTTTATGCAAAGTGAATTTCAGGAAAAGAATGTGGACTTTTCTTGTGCAGTCTTGATTTGGATTTGATTGATCCAGGGTTGTGTGTATAGCTTTGTGTTCTGAACTTTCTGCATTGATTCTAAATGAGATTTAAATCAGTGGAAAGGAAACCAGGCTAAAATATCAAAAATGTTGAACATCTTATCTAAAATATGTACTGAATTCTTTGTTTTTTACATAAGGAAGCCTAGGTTTTGTGGGTGGGTTTTTTTGTATACTTAGTGTTCAAGTACAAACTAGCCTAGAGTTGGTGAATGCAGCAGGAGAAGCTTTCTGAGTCTGGAGCTTCACTATGCCAGCTCAGATATATTTCTGAGAGTACAGCATGCAGCTGGGGGGAAATCAATATTTTCATCAAATGAGCAAAAGCATGAGAGCCTAACACCAGACATGTTCAAGATGTTTTGGTTTTGATGTCTATATCTGATAATTTCTAATATCTAGAGACTTGTATACCATACACAATAGTTAAAACAAAACTTTAGGATTTTGAAAATACTTTGTAAAGTATTTTGCTTCTTTTTTTTTTTCATTATCTGTGAACTGAGGATCTAAATTGTGCTTCAGTAGCTAAACAAATTATGCAAAATTATACAGCATTATTATTTTATATTCCAGAACCCTGAAGCAAGGACTTTCAGTAGTTTCTTGTCTGCACCAACCTGTGTCATACCCAGATGAATTCCACAATGAGTATGTTCCCCGTCTTACTATTTTACTTTTTTTTTCTTTGCATTTGTCAGTGATTATTAATAAGAATGTCTCAAGAGTTTTATTGTATGAAAGAAAATGGAAGTTACTGCAGTCAGCCTTCTTTCTACTACTACATAAGGCAAGGAAGTTATTCCCTTTATAATTCTGAATTGATTTAAAACTTCATAGAATCATATAAAGGGAAATTCTGTGGCAAAAAGAAAAATAAATTTTAAACTCCATTTCATCTGGCGCTGGACTGCACCTACTTCGATATATCTCTGGTTTTGTGTTGTTGGTTTTTTTAATATACTGAGGTTTATTTTCTTAGAAATATATTTCCCCTTTTTCTATAAAATATTAATTACAAAACCACATAGGAAGCGTATGGACTGGAAAATGAGAGCAGTTTACGGAAAATATTTGAATTTTTTCATTATTTAACTAGTTTTAATTAATGATCTTGCCTGCTTCTAACTAACACTGAAGAGCTGGCATCTTGAGATCACATGCATCTGCCCCTGAAGTGGCTGGCAAAACAGAAATCTTGTAATTATAACTTAACAAGGATTCTTTGGCACAGCTCACTGGTTCCTGGGATGCAGAGCCTGTGAGTTAATGCCATAATTTTGACTCCAAGTGGCATTGAATCAGGGGGTGTGGGTACATTTCAGTGTACTCATTAATCTTCAGTGTGTTCCAGTAACTACATATCATATATTGGCAATTGCAGAGTGCAACTTTGATATTCTTTTTTTTTTTTTTAAGGTAAAATGTATGTAGTACTTACTATTATTTTAATATTATTACTAACAACTATTCGAGAACATGACTCATACAATGTCTTCAGTAACTCATCCAAAGAATCTCTGCTTACTCGTAGAAAGGTTTATCTGTACTGGTTTTCTAACTATCCCATCCCATTACATGGTTTTTGTTAATGCCAATATGATCCAACATAAGTTAAAATTTATCAATGTAAAAATATTCACTGCCACAGATATTGCTAACATATTAAAATGTCTACACTTCTGTGTTGTACCTGCTGTCATAGTATTAACCTGTTTGTCCTTTTTTAAAGTTTAATGTGCTACTACAGATAATACAGCCTGTGACAGAGGTTTCTGTTTTGTTAGGTATTTGAGAATATATTTGATTTACTGAAACTCTTTCCTTAGCTGTTCCTGTAAAGAGTAGATGTATGCTGTGATGTCTCTGGTTTGTGCTTGCTCTTATGGATGTTCACTATGGGTAGGCTGCATGCCAGTCAATTAAAAGTCATGTCATGGCTGCAGTACTCATAGAGTTGGTGTCATATTTTGGCAAAACTACCAATGAAGAATTTTTCTTGAGTGAATTGTCTCTTATTGTTAGCGTCTCCTGGCCACCATGAACAGCGCTACTCCAGAATTAGTTGGTCTGTGTTATTAGATAAACAATAAATATAAAGAGCAGTCTTACACTGCCTGACAGATTGCGTAAGCGTAGCAGTTTAGAATCCAGTATATTTATAGAAAGGAAGAACAGCATGTTTTGTTTTCAGTTTTACACAATTAATCTTATGCTAGTGAAAAAGTATAGCTCAATGGTCTTTCTCTAAAACACTCTGACTGTACATTTTTCTGTGTATTATACTGATGCTGTGATTAGGTTAGGCTGTGTCATGTTTCAGGGGAAACATTTGTTTTGTTATTTTTACAGCTCAGTGGAAATTGAACATAGCATTCAAAAAATGTAGGCAAAATTATAAAATTTTATTGATTAATTAGCCTGTGATATGGATCAAATGAACATGATATTTACTGTTTACCAATGTTTCCTTGTACCAGAGGATGAGAGTTTAAACTGAGAAAAGATGCTGCTAATATCACAATTTCCTGAGGGGTTTATAGTATTTTCTTTAATACTTTTTAACTCTGAAATATGGAATAGTGATTAATGCCATAGCTGCTACCATATGCAAGATGCAGGATTGTAGAAATACTGCCTCTAGACCCATATTAAATTAAAGAGAAAAAAAAAAACTGGTTGAGAAAAACGCTGTTTAAGCAATTCTAAAAGCAGGATCTTTTTGAAGAGAGAAATGATGCACACTGTTTTTTTAAGAGGGAGCCCCTGTTTTAGGGTGTGTAACAGAAAGTATGAAGATAGTGTAAGTTTTTATTTTAACTGACAAATATTGACTGTTTAATGTACTTTTAAAAAGTTTAAAAAGAATTGCGATGTCCTGTCCTTTACCACCTTACAAAGGCAATATTTATTTGTTTAAATTAAATACGTATTTCAGAGAAAGAAGAACTTTTGCAACTTTATTCAGAAGAATTTTATAGTAGAAAAGTGAGAATTTTGAACAACTTTCAATAGTGTATGTATTGGTTGTTTTATTTTAAGGGCTTCTTAAAATAGCTCTTAAGTGTGAACCAGCTGGAACAGCACACACAGCTGCGGGAAAATAATGCAAATTTTGACCTTCCAGGTTCAATAAGTTGAAGCTTTGTCAACTTCCATACTAAAAGCTAGTATTTCATTGTAAGCAAACCCTGGAATTAAGGAAACTGTGCACTGAGCCTTAAAGTGAAAAAAGTCAGCGGATGTTTGGTGTACTTGAAACCTGAGGTTAAAGTCCACTGACAATTACTATAGATGAAGAGTCACATTAGAAGCATTATTGTATGTATTTAATCTACTTCTAAACAGCAAAGATTTCAGGGAACAATGACGATGGGAATCACAGAGAAAACAAGTTTTGAAAAATGTGGGAGTAGTTTGTATTCCCTTTAATATAGTAGACCTGAGAGGCCTGGAAACTGAACAGAAACCCAGCTCTTGCTGGAAATTCCAGTAGTTTCCAATGGAAATTCATTATCTTCCTCCTTTGAAAATCCCAGTCTATATGATAACCGTATCTTTTTTAAAAAAATCTTTGGTATTGTTATTGATTGTAATATAAAAGCTTCAACAAATATACAGTCAAAGTGTAACTTAGGTAAGGAGCAGTTTGGACGTTTGAAGGAGGAAGATTAAATGGACTGAATCAAGCTGTGAAACATATTCTGGCTGTGGGAGGACAGAATTTGGTGAGAATGAGTTGGCAAGACAAAGGAATATGAAGCGTGATTCTGTCTGCCTGTGTTTTGATTCAACTTTAAACCACAGTGGGGGAAAAAACTTGAAGAATGCGTGTGACGGTGAGGGAAGAATACCTCTTCAAGAAAGAGAATTTCAGCTTGTCACTGTCACTTGCTTTTTTGACCTCATATAGGAATAGGTGGAAAGATAGGAAGATTGTAATCTAGATGGTTTTATTAACTGCTATAATATAGAGGCTTTTAAGAGAGAGATTTGCGAAGACGTACTTGTACCACAGTTCTTCTAGATGTCCTAGGGGAATTGAACATGTAATAAAACCCTTTTGAATGTAGATCATGGTAACTTGGTTTCACTGAAAAGTTACTAACTTCAAACCAAGATCAATGCATTCAGTGATATTAAGACATTAATGATATGTTGCAGGGAAGCTGAATGCTCATGTAGTCATTCCAAGCCTCTTCTTTCTTCTTGAGATAGCAGAACAGTTTTATCTCCAGACTTTATTCTTCATGTTAACACAAGTTTAAATGACTCCAGGACACTTTTTCATTAAAATAAGTATTCGATGTATTTGATATATGTATGATCTTGTCCTGTTGTTTTGAGATGCTGATGTGTAGTTTTTAAATAAGCTTTTCTAGCTCTTGGGACAACAGTATGTAAGGTTTCATGGTATTGGAGGCTTACTGCTAGTGCCATTTGACACTGGTCCAGCCTTTTTAATTCCCCAGCTTAATATTTTTTCATATGAAAATTTTATCTGTAGTGAAGGATTGAACAAATTTTTTTTTAGATGTGGAATTCTAAACCAGGTTTCCTCTTTTAACGTTTTCTTCTGAAACTCTAAGAAGATACTGGTGCTGAGCATGAAGAGGCATAACAGAGCTGGAGGCTTCCCTTGGTTAAGCATACTTTCTTTTAGGAAGGTGGTAACTCTATGGTACACTTGGGATAGCTAAATTCCAGCATTTGAATGTGCAGAAGTGCATGTAAGAGGCATTTCCTTTCCAGTCTTTAAGGATGAGACAGCTCATAGAAGTTCTCAGGTCTGTGACTCTCCTTGGTCATCCATTTCATACAGATGCTTGCTATAGAAGATTTGAGCTAAATTTCTTGTAAGTAGCTGTCTATAGCGAGACTTCACTGTCCCTCACGTGACATCCTGAAGGATAAGGTGTGTCCTGAAATGTAGAAAAACTTGATTTCATTTCTTGATGTGTACGTTCTTATGTAAAGGGCAGAAGAATTTTGTCTTTCAGATACAAAACTCCTAGAGAATTTGAATTAGCTTCAATGTGAAGTAAGTCATGGTTCTGAGGAAAAATAACATAATGATTGTTATAACAGTATTTATGAAATGCCAAACTTTAACACACAGCAATCAGCCAAAGCTATAAGGCAGTGTCAAATACCGCACACATAATAATTGTAAATGTTACATGAGTGCGAGTAGCTTGATTAAATTTATTAGAAATGTGTTACTAGCATTTTAAGAAATAAGGTATTTATCACAAAATGATGATTTCTTCACTTAAGCTCATTAGGAAATCACACATCAATTCATGCATAATTACAGGGGAATTTCTGCCACTCACTACAAATCATTACCACATTAGCTAAAGTTGACTTAATTTATCTGTGATTTCAAAAAGATGGTATCTAAATAGGAAAATTAGCTCATACAGAGCACGAAACTATCACGTCACAAAGGACTTAGACGCCTCTTATTTGTTAGACGAAGATGCACCTTTAAACTCCTTTATATGTAAAGCTCATACTTTCCAGTGAGCTCTAAAGCTTTTCTTCCTATGTCGGAATCCCATATTATGGATCCAGTGCCAGGTACTTAATGAATAGTTGATAGTCAAGGCACGTTTGCTTGCGCCAGACATACTCATTGTTTTTAATGATCATTGCAGTTTGAGATTGAATTGAAAGGGTCTGGGGGAGGCTGGGAGATGGGGAAGGAACAAGTTTTGCCAGCGCGGGTGAGCAATCCCATAGCAGCAAAGCAGAAAATGAGCATTCTGCCAACGCAGGCAGCACTTACATTGTAGCATTTACATTCCTGCGGTGTTTACTGTGGACATAGCTCTCCTGTGGCCTGTTGTACCTTCTTCGTTTCTCAAACCTTGCAAAAGTTTGAGTTTTACATGTAACCGGTAATGTCTAAACCAGAAGTGAGGCTGGACACTGGGTGTTTCTTGTACAGACAGTTTAAAAGATTTCTGTTCATGAGTTTGCAAGAACTCGTGCAAGTGGGCAAATGAGGCTTGGAATAATTGGGCTGTATGTTCAGCTGTCCAGGAGCCACGTAGAAATATAGTTTGAGATTCAGGCCTTTGCAGGGGAGAAAAATAGCTCTGTGGCTTTACAACCTTTCATTATGGGAGACATGACTTAGTTCTGTCATTTTCCTATTCTGTATTCAAGTGTTGTATCATTCTTACTGTTGGAAAGTATTTGTGTCACAGTTATTGAGTCTAATTAGAAGGGTTTTTGTCTTTTCTAATCTGGAACATTTGCGTGATATGCCTTACAGTTATACCTCTAATAGCTGCACCAACACCTGTGCACGGAGAGGGGAAGGAGCAACTGTAGGTGAGGGATGTCAGATTCATCAGAAGTTGGTTTTGCTATCAGAAATGAGGTGCCTAGAAATACGCTCTGCGTTTCGGCAAAATGTTGATACTTTGTTTGTTGCAGCCCTTCTGAGGGGTTCTTGTGTGTCTTTTGTTTCGGGTCTTTTTGTGTAAGCTTGAGCTCTGCGAGCTGAAAGTTATGCCCCTCCTTCCAGATTAGTCGCTCACATTTATAGACTGAAGCATTGTCTCCTGTTTCTTTCTGCATTTATCTCCCTGGCAACATGTGAGACACTTGTGATTTCTTTACTAGTAACCTTTAACTTAATTTATGATCTCAAATACAGTTTCAAGGGCTGTTACTTCCTGAGTAAGCTGTGATGTTGTTGAATTACATGTGGTAAATTAATGATTCTCAGTGGCATTACTATATTTATGTGCTGTTTTTCACATCTTTAGTTCAGTAGTATGTGAGACTGGAAGAGCTGGCTGTGCCAATGAAATGGCTTGCTACTGCCAAAAGAGGTGGTCCTGTTCCCTCCTCCTTTCTGGTTCCTGTCTGACCCTCTGCTGAGCTGACTCAGCATACTAAACATACCAAGAAATACCCACTTTTGTTGTTGTTATTTGTTTTGTTTTCTTTAAGAATAAGGTTTCCTTCCAGGGTTGCAAATTGAAAAGCTCCTTGAGCTGTCCATACTTCTCAGCGTCTGTAGATTAATAGACTTCCCCAGCTGTCTTAAGGAATCTCACTTATATCTTAGTGTGCATATATATATAGCCACAGTATCTTTTGAATATGTTTTAATAATATTTTTTCTGTTATTTCTCCTATTATTGTTTCTATTATTGTTTTTCATGGAAATGATAATAGCCATCAAAATGGGTGAATATATATCATAAAAAGCAAATATACATTTGACAAGAAATCTGAGATAATACCACTTCCACTTTTAAGAACTTTAGGATACCATCTAAAAAAGTTTCAAGATTATTCTGTAATTAAACACACCTGAAATAGATACTTCGAATACTGAAAAAAGTGGATGGAGTGTGCACTATTATCCTAAACTTATAAGCAAATTTTTATATCACAGTATCTCATTAATAGTTGCCTCATTGGCTATCCATTTAAAAGCAAGTGTAGGAGAAAGTCATCTTAATTTCTGCAGCTTTTATGCTTTTGGAGTATTTTCTGTCTTTAATCTTGGAACAGACATTTGTGACCAAACTTGTGACTCAGTGTACTGAATAAATTTGTTTCCTAATCTCACTGCACGTAAAAATCATGCTATGGGTAGTACTTGTGTTTTCAGCTTTCATTTTGATGTTTTTATTTTTAGACTAATTCTGAAGTAAGCATTGCATTCTAGGTAGAGGCATTATATTTGATGAAGAGTGCCAACTTTGGCAATGGATAAAAACATTGTGATGATTTAAAAAAAAAAAAAAAAAAAAAAGGAGGGAGGGAGGGAAAAATCCAGGAAACCAATCTGAGTAGCCATTCTACTGTGGTGACAGCAGCAGTTTAGTACATTGTATCAAAATGAATGGGCTTTGCATAATTGATTTCAACATACTAGTAGCCTGAGGTCTGAGCTGCTCAAACCCAGAACTTATTAGCCATGCTAGAAAGGCGGAGGAAAGCTGCAATCTGCTACAGGGGAGGTAGAGAATAGCATTGCTATTACAGTAGAAGTCTTGAAAGTAGGACAGAGCAACTGAAAGAAACGCCTTTTTTATATATATAGGAGTTATTCTATTCATCTCATTCAAATATCATATTAAGGTATTTTAAAGTCTGTGTGCAACACCAAATACAGAAAATTAAAATCTTACAAGATTTTATTACCTAATTAGAATGGCATCTCTACGCAAGTGTTGTGAGATGTCTTGTAACTGGGATGTAGTTTGAATAATTTCAGCAAAAAAAAAAAAAAACAGATACAAAAATATAATTTTAGGATTTACTTTACGTTTTCTTAGTTGCACGTTCACATACTTAACATGTATGAGTTTTATTTAATTATGTTTTCCTTTGGTGATATTCAACAAGTGTGTTTTCTGGAGTTTTCTAAAGTGGATGATGTGCATCACATCACCTTTGTAACAGAATATGAGAACACTAGTAGTTTGATGTAAAGTTGTTGTGTTGAACAAATGAGACACAGTTCTTTTTACTGTCCATTTCCTTAAAGCATTTTAGAAGCATGTGTTACTACTACATGTTGTCTGTTTGCTTTGCCTTTTCTGGACTGGTACTTGGAAGTGTTTGGAGAGTCTGAATTTGTGTGACAGATGCCTGAGAGCATAGTGATATGCTTGATAGAGGAAAAAATAGATCAACTTTGCTGACTTGGATCAAAGATGGGTAGCTGGAGGTGAAGGACTGGGAAATGAGTTTTGAATGAAATAATGTGTTCAGTGTCAGGATTCTCAGACTATTAGACTTCTTTAGAAGACCATGACAAAGCTCTTCATTAGTGTTCGTTACGCTTCATCCAGCAATGTGAAATATTGACAGTGGCTCCTTTAAACATGAGTGTTCTGCATAGATCAGCATCAAGCACCTTAATTATGCCTTTGCTCATATAAGGAGCTAAACGGTATTAAGAAGAATATTGTACATTTATCAGTAGTGGTAGTGTTTATTCTAAGTGGATCCGGTGCTGTGACTGACTGAATGAGGTTCTGTACTCTATAATTAGCAGACTTTATAACCTATTTTTAAAAAGTTTGACTAAGGAAAGTTTGAGTAAAGAGAATTTCATGTTACTGCAAATGTTTTATTCATTTATTTTTCTATTTGTGCTACTTTCACAGAACCTTCATAACCTTCACAGAGCTGCAGAGGTGGCTGAAATATCCAGTACTGGCTAAACAGAGACTACCTCAGCAAATCAATTAGGTGACTATTTAGTCATTTTTATTCATAGGTTTAGACCTATGTCGTGAAATCCCTCACGACAGAGTTGTTAGTAGGCTCAGGTGATCCATTCTAATGGATATATTAATCTATAGTACCAAGTTTTTAAGTATATTTTCTCTGCCAGTTCTGTGCCAGTATCATTATATTTCAGGAGCTGAATCATAATTTTTTGAGATTTCTGCTGATGTTGTTGAAGAAGAAGAATATAGGCCAGGTTGTAACAACCTTAAAAATATTCAGATGTCATTCTCATATCTGACAGAGCCCATCAGCAAAAAGTTGTGTGGCAGTTTAGCTTTGCCTGTCAGAGCAGGTTTGAGTGATAGGCGAGGGAAATTCACTGTTATAATAAAAATAATAATAAATAATAATAATATGAAGATCCTTTAGGTCTAGTTGGAAGTAGCAGCTGACCTGCCAACTCTTTTTTTGCTAGTTTGTAAAGAAATTTAAGATATATCTAATATACTTTTTAATATTAAAATAGATATTAGTGGGCAAATTGGGTTGGTGTAACATGCTTTTTGCATCAAAGAAGCTCTGTCAAATGCATTTTTTGGTGAAAAACCTCATGACTCCAGTAATTCTTGATGTAGAGTTCTTGATCTGTGGAGCCCTGGGTAGTGAAGCTTGGTATGTAGCACACACAGATGGCTTTTAGAAATGTTTTTACATCTTCTCTCTGAAGCCTACCCTTCATGAGATAGCTTCAAATAATCGGGTTCAATTCTGAAATACAGAAGGCAGTGCTGAACTGTTTTGAGCACTGTCGAGTCTTAGTAACATCAGCGGGAGAGCGAGGTGCTCACAATGAGCACTGAGCAAGAAGGAAACATACTCCTTGTGCAGTTCCTTTCTATTTCAGCAGGCTTGCAACATTTGCCCACATATAGATGTTCTTATTGCCTTGATCTTGGTGAAAATGTCTACCATATAGCCCTTCTCAAATATTTTGGAGGAACGTGGAAGGAGGAGAATCTTTGATACGAATCACATTCTGCACTTTCTTGCAAAGCTGGTCATTGAGTTTTGGCACTGGCAAACAGTGCTGATGTAAGACAATGACTATGTTTTCAAGGGTAACGTTTACAGTAACAGTTCTTCACTTTCCTACCTATCATTGCAAAACATTTGTGAAGTGTATCTCTTAGGTGCAAAGTGCTGAGAAACAATGGTAATGAAGGATGGAAAAAAAAGTAATTAAAAAGCTGAGTTTATCTATGCTAGTTATGGATGAAGTTAGTATAATCCGGTGCTTTCTGTTATAGAGATCCCGTTTTAAATTGTATACAATTTACAATTTAGAAGTATTTGTGGTAAATTTTTTCAAGCCAAACATCTGCCTCAGGCTGCATTGTGGGAAAGTTTCAAGTAAGGTTCATTTCTGAGACTGAGTCTAAGGAGTAAAGGTATTTTGCTCATATTGAATTAAATGCATACCTGTTTTATTTTTGAAGCTCCAGCCTGTGTTTTCAAGCAGAGACTTGAAATTTGTTAGGGCATCCATCCAAGTCTACAGTTAGCTATGTTAAATTCTGCATTTTTGGTCAAGTTGGGCACCTCTGAAAACCTGAACTCTTTCTCACTCATCAGGCAGTCGTTGTCAAAGCGTAATGGCTGAGCTGAAGATTCGCAGAGGTGTTTAGTCTTCTGATGAACTGTAGGTTTTGGAGGCAAGGAACAGATATTTAGGAGTGGTAAGCCTAAGTGTAATTGTGCACATTGTTGTAAGACTGAAGGTTCTGTCTCCACGCAGCATCTTCTGTCCCTTTGTGTGTTTTTGATGTTCACTTAACTGAAGACACTTCATCTTAGAGCTTTGGTATCTGAACTGGTCATTTTCTATAGTTAATCTTTCCTATTGCAGCAGTACACAGTGCCAAGACTGATTTTCCCCTTGCCTTCTTGGAGTTCTTGATATTGTAGCCTGGAGGAGAACTGGTATGACTGACATGCAGGGAGGATGAGGTTTCAGGCAATAACCAGATAAGAGGCCCCGGGAAGGGGGAAAGCAAGGATGGAGAGGTGGGAGCTGGAAGGAGTAGGTGGAATAGCAAGTAGGAGCAGATGCTGGAAGAACAGAACGGAGAGGAAGGGGGCTGGAGAATGTGGTGTATTGGGTGAGGGCAAGCAAAGCTGAGATTAAAGAGGGCCAAGGAGATGGGAGAACAGGACTGAGCAAGATGGATGAAACAGGAGAAAAGGGGAAGTGCTGAAGTGGGTGGATGTGAATGGAAATAGAGACAAGAGCTGTGGCCTTGGGTACCATTTTTATCTCAGCAAGTCTAAATTCCAGAATGAAAGAGAACCAGGATTAGGCTTGCTTGAGTTACGTCTGTTATGTGCAGATTAAATAGTGTTTGATGATGTATTTGCAAATACTCACTTCTGTTAGATTCTAATCCTGTTTTATTGTGTCTGTTAAAATATTGTGTGTATTTTTGGCATTCTAGTGTTTTACTGTCTGAGAATGAAAAAATTTAATTGTTAGTCTCATAGTTTCATTAGAATATTATGTTTGTAGTTTTACTGAATTTCTCTTGTGTTTATTATTTTTGGTATTTAAGTTTGAGGTTCTCTGTGTAGGCTTTCAGCAGTGAGCCTGCATAGGTGATTTTGTTTCTACTAAACATGATAGCTGCCATAGAAATCTCTTTCTTTTGTGAAATTGTTGTAATTCCTTGTTTTTTCTTACTGTACTCTAGTTGCAGAGATACTCAAGAGAGGGAAAGTGAGCATTACAAAAACATACATATGGATCCAGATTAAATATTTTATTCCATGATCAGCAGTGAACTGGTGTGTTAGTAATAAAGCATGCCTCTGCCATGGGTCAGAGCTAAACTCAGAGGCAAGGCTCATCCTCCCACACCAATACCAGCATTACTAATTAAATAGCTGCCGTGGAGGGTTGTTTGGGAAAGGAGTGCTCGTGTGAGTGGAAGCAGGGGAATCTTCCTGTTTGAATACAGAAGTAGACCAGATTCCCTCACCAGCTACTGCTCCAGTGTCTTAACTTATTTCTTCTATTACCATAACTTCCCTCTTACCCATAGCTAACTCCCAGGAAAGGCACCTCACATCCAGCAGGAAAGGAAAAGAACAGATATTCTGCCCTAAAAGTGGTCTGACAGGATTAGTATGAGAGCTATGCAGCTGACATTCCACTTCTCCCCACTCAAGCCTCCCTGCTCTCACTCATAATTTTATGTTATTTCCTTAGGCAGCAAGTGGTCTGGGACCTGAAATATTGAGTTCACATCTAACCATGGGGAAGATATGTGACAGTTGCTTCAAAAACAGCTTGTACTGTGCATCTCCTCACTCAGTCAACTCTCCTTGGTTTTCTGCCTAGTTTCTTATTGACACTTCTCATTTCAGAAAGCAAACAACCAGCATTCTCAAGGAGTACCCGTAGCTTTCTGTTGTCTTTGGTGTGATAAAAATGGAATAATTTTCCCAGAAAATAAAATTACTTAAAACTGACTTGCACTCATTCTGCTAAGAATGTTGGAGGTGAAGTTTCCCTGGATGTTGGATGACATTGTTCTTCAGACTTGTTAAGAATGAAAGTGAAAGATTCCTGGTTGTGGCTTGTCTCTGCAAAACAGTATATTTGCCTCTGCCATAGATTACTTCAACTGGAAATAGTTGGTCTGTGTATTCATATACATTAACAAAATAGAAAAATTAATAACTCTAGCATGCTTACCTTGAGCTGTCTTGTTTTCAGGTGTTCATACATAAAGCTGTCTTAAAGCATCTCAAGAAGTGTGGGCAAAGTTGAGGTTTCTCATTCTGAGGATGAAAGCCAGGACGGGGAAGCCATGCTGCCATGGGGAGAGGAAAAGAGAAGCACTGATATGAGCCACCCTTTTTTCCTTCTCCAGGTGGCTGCTCCATACATACTCTGGTTCCTTCTTTTTTTTTTTTCTTTTTTTTTTTTCTTTTTTTCTCTCTCTTTCGGTAGGACAGAAGGAGTTGTCAACACAACTGTCCTTGCAGAGATGAGGTGAAGTAGGTGCTGGAACAGTTGTTACACTGCTCTTCCCAGCAGTATGTTACCGTATGGGAACTGCTTGCTTTTCCTGTGGCTAGACAAACCCTCTTACTTCAGTTATTAGAAAAAAAAAAAAAGAAAAAAAGAAAAAAACCAACCATTTGATTTAAAGCAATGTAATTTATAGTGCAGTGGTTTGGCTTAGTTTTGCTTTATTTCTCTAAATAATCAAACTACTGAAGTACTTCAAAGCCCTTGAAGTAATGGTTCAAAACAGCTAGTAGTTGGTGGGTGGTAGACAGGATTTCTTTTTCCTGCCCAAGTCTCCCTACTAATTGTTTCTGTCTCTTGTCATCTGTATTGTTTTATCAATTAGCAATTGTAGACTAATTAAATAAGACATGCATCAGTCTGCTAGGTAGGGTGGTTTGCTTAGTAGCTGTGAAAGTCTCTGCATAGCTTAGTCTTCAGCTTCCAAATCTGTATGCAGTGTTCCAGTGTTTCCAGACTCCTGAGCAGCTGTTGTTTCTAAACGGTCCTGTTACCCAGCCCAGCTGTATGCATGCCTAATAGGATAGGACTACGTTGACCTTTTGTGTTCAGAGGTAATGCTGCTGTTTTCAAAGTATATCTTAGCTATATATGTTCTGGGTAGAGCATGTGTTTCATTTAGCAAAGGCAAATGCACTTATGGCTGCCAGTGGGTTGCACTCTTTGAGGAAAGGGGTAAAGAAGAGCTCCTTATTTTACTCTTGCTTTTGCTAATTTAAAATAAGAAAATCTCTGAAGTTGATATGAGTATGAGCAATTTTCTGAACTTTTGCACATTCAGTTACTAGTAGGTAAATCTTCAGAGAATTTTTTGGATAGATATACCCACTTGTGGATCTTTAACTCCAAATGCTAATTGAGAAAAATACTAATTAAACAATGACTATCCTTCCAAACTACCCATCTAGAGAGATTTGAAACCCAAAACTGCACAAAGAAAGAACCATAGCATCAATTTCCCCAACAAAAATTTTGCTAAAGTTGCCCTAAGATTCCAGTCTGAAACGTACTTTATTTAAAAAGCAGTTTTAAGTAGAAGATACTAAGGATTACACAGTAGACAGTTACTAATGACAGAGAATAATCCATGTAAATTCATAGAGGTTTGCCTTTCCTAGTCAATTACTTCATATCTTGAAATCAAGTTTAAATAATCCAGCTTCCGCATATAATGGATGTGGTTTGGGGAAGAACACTGGTAAAAGGTATGGCTTGATTCAAATGGAAATTCTAAACCACCTTCAGCAAAGTGTAGATACAGAATATGAAACCACTTCATCCCTATGGAACACAGTAAAATGCAAGTCAGCCATTAAACCTTTTAGTTCATTTATTCCCTCTGCAGATTTTACAGCTATTAAAATTACCATCTTTAGGGCTAAGTGCTGAAGAGACTCAGTGCAAGCTCTATTCAATCTTGCATATTGAATTTGGACATTTCAGGATGAATGGAGGCCATTTATGAGCCTGTGGGGAACAGGTGCAGTCAGTATTCTTCCCCTCCTGTCCACCAACAAATTTTATAAAAATCTTTCTGTAAAAAGTAGAAAAAACATGAAAGAAGTGCCATGCTAAAGTAGCACATTTACGGATAGCCATGGCTACCTTGTTTAAAGGAATTATCCTTAAAGGATTATGTGATTAGCTGCAATTAACCAGTGGTCAACTACACAAAAATATCTTCTACTATGATAGTTCTCTAACTCTGAACAGTTCATTGTTAAATACTAATATTTTCTATTGACTTCTTCCTTACCTGTGCAACCATGTTTCTTCAGCTGATGGTCTAAATTCAACACAAGCTGCTCCCTGCCAGGAGTGGGGATTGCAGCATACAATAGAGAATTGCCTGATGCCATCATAGAAAACAGGGAGAAATTTATGTTGTCAGAAGCTGCATCAGTGGGTCAAGAATGTTGTAATACTCAATTAGAGCCTGTGGAAATCATGAGGAGTACAACGGGGGAAGGTTTGTTGCTAGTAAGGGAAATTTCACTGCAGAAGCATCTATTCCTCCTACCAGCAGCAGTAGCAGCAACCTGAATCTCTGGGGTGGCAGCAGCACTCCCAGCCTTCCCTGATGGACTGAGCCAAGAAAAGACTACCTCAAAGGTGACAGTGAACACTTCTGATCAGTCAGAGATATTTCAGACGTATTCACAATGAGTGTGTCTTTGGTCTTGTGAGCATTATACATTTCTGGGTTTAGCATCTGACATCCACTTTGTCCCTAGGAAGTAGCAGAAGTTTTGGTGTAGTTCAGGCAGCTTGCAAATCCCACCTGGATTTACAGGAGGAGTGTCAGGGCCTGCTCAGAGGTACCCTGCAGACTCTAAGTACCTGTTTGATAGGGTGTGTGGATAAGTGGAGCTTTGCTGGGTGACAGCACTGTTTGCACAGCATATGAGTCCTCCTATGGGATGTTCAAATGACAGGATACACCTGGCTATATTGGCAATACCAAGTGTTGTCCTAGATTTACCCCTATAGACGCTCCCACTGGCAAATAATACAGCTGAGCAACTGTTTTGGCTGCTAGGAAGCCCTCCAGGCTTTTAACAAGCCCTGCCCTCTTATCTGAATCAGCTGAACGAGAAGGTATTTTTGTACCTGTGTGCTAGTATTGGCAGCTGCTAAAATGATCATGAATGTGCTGAAGGAACAGTGTCCACACCAGCATTATATTAGGAAAGGACTGGAAATACTAGTTGGTCAAACATCTTTCTGTTATTTTAGTAATGTGTGATATTAATACAGTCCAGTAATATTTTCAGATTGTGTGCATATATATCCTAGCTCAATGATGTGAAAAGAAGAGTACTACAAAAAGGATGTATGGGTATCTGAGCATTTATTTGTGTAACAGCTTGCTTCTGTACTGATGAGAACCTAAAAGATAAATATTCATGCTAGGGGAAAATAATTTGACAGCTGTTCTGTATGAAGCCCGTTTAGGACCAGACCTGTAATTGCCAGTCTAGATTTTTGTTGTCAGTTGACAATTTTTGTATACAGTGAACATTTTGGATGAGTTCTTACAGGTGATTTCAGTCAGTGTTGGCAAGAACTTAGCAACTGTGTGCAGTAGCTACTGCAAGATATTTTTTTAATTAGAAATATATAGACTTATTTATAGCCAGCATCATACCTTCTGTAGAAAACTCTACATTGTCAGGAATCCAGAGGGTAGTCTGGTAGATTGGGTAGAGAAAGTAACATTGCTAATGTAAAAATGTTGTGTAGTTGCAGACTTACGGAGCTGCTACGTACAGAACTTGATGTTTTGCTGTCTTGCTTGTTGTTTATTCCCTGTAAAGGCTGTAATCTAAGTGCTACCAAATCAGAGGGGAAGCATTTTGTACTTGAGTTTGTTCAGGTGTGAAGCAGTGCTGGAGGGATGAAGCTCTGGAGAATGTAGCCATCAAATTCAATCATTTTCCGTGAGAAGAACAGACGCTGCAGTCTGTAGGCAGGCAGTGGTGTGAGCTGCTGTGGTGCAGGTTCATCACAGTTTGCTACTGATACTACTCGAAATCCGGACTTAGAGCCTTGCCATTTCTCAGCGCTCCTTAACTGTGCAATGTTGTTCAAATGGTGTGGTGGGCAAGCATCTTCAGGTGTGGATGAGCA
>JAOWBP010002392.1:13340268-13398623 GCA_028571105.1 Tragopan temminckii
CATTTCTCAGCGCTCCTTAACTGTGCAATGTTGTTCAAATGGTGTGGTGGGCAAGCATCTTCAGGTGTGGATGAGCATACTCATGTACTCAGGTCTCGCACCTACAGGGCTTGGAACCTAGCCCCTCAGAGAGGAATTAGTCTGGTGAGTAATTGCACCACAGAGTAGCAAACATGTCATAGCCATGAAAATCTGTAGCTTTCTGGCTTTGTTCCAGCTTTTAATGTCAGTTTCTTCAAGTTAGCTGTGTTTTAATACACTATTTTTGCAGGAACCTAGTGATACAACATTTCAATTTAAAGGAATAGGTGGTGTTGGATTTCACACTTCTTTACCTATCTATATCTATTGAAAATATGCCTGACAGCCTTTTTTAGCTATAAAGTGTTAGTAGGGAGCAATTAAACTGAATAAAATGCTTTTTCTGTTTGTACAAAATAAATAATAGATTTCAGTCCTTTCTGGCACAAAGCGCTTTACAAAGTTAGATGCTGGTACTATGCTGCTATGTAGGCAGCCATTATACACCCACAACAGTAGCCCACACAAGCAGCCTCAGGGATTGCAGCTGTCTTTATTAAGAAGAGGAGACTTGCTCGGTGCACTCTGTTTTTGTCTACAGAATCTTGCAGAGATATGCTGGAAAGGTTTGAATGTCTTGTGAGAAGGGTGGCACTTGTGATACTGATCAGAGCTTATCTGTAAGGCTGCTTATTTGGAGAAATTGAGCTCGAGACATAGTGCAGAGTGAGTTTATGGTACAGATAGCTGAATCTTATTGCTGTCTTTCTCAAAGAGATCACTGAATCTTACAACAAATTTGAATCAAGTCATTAGATCCGTACAGAAAGATTAGAATATATCCGGAATATGAGCTAAGCAATCATCATCATAGCAGATTGACAACATTAGCTCACCTTTCTGTTTAGCTATTTTTTTCAGGAACTTTGTGCGATACAGGATTACATGTCAGAGGATGTGGATCATCCTCTCTGAAAAAACTAAGGCCTTGTGTAATTTCCTCAGATTTGACATCTCAAATCAAGGTGTTTAGGTACCAAAATACCTCTTATTTTTCAGTGCTGGAGAGAGAAGAGCTAAGGTTACCCATAACGTACATAGAATCATTAAGGTTGGCAAGATCACTACGGTATCTAGCACAACCATTACATGGCTATTACTTTAGTCTCTTTGGGTCTTTGCATTGATCAGACATGTTTCAGGCATCTCAGGCAGAATTCAGGCTTGGAAAGGTCTCTTGCTTTCTCTGGTCTAATCCCTTTTTTTTTTTTTTTTTTTCCCCTTCTCCTTTCTCTCACAAAATTGCTGCCTGACCTGAAGCTTCTTTGCAGGGCATAATTTTCAGTTCTTCTGATTCTAGTAAGCAAACTGAGGAAAGGGTAATTAAGTAATGCTTATGAATGACGAACGTTAGAAGGTTTTGTTTGTGGTGGTCTATTTTTCTATTTTGTAGAAGCACATTCCTGATAGTGAAGTATAACTCAGAACATGGACTTGTTTGGGGAATGCTTCTTGTACCAGGTAAAACTAGATGCTAGCAAACTTGTGTAATGCTGGAACTGTTCCATACTTAGCTGAGACTAATGTTATTATAAGAAATAGTGGATAAATTAGGAAATGAACATCCTGTTACCAGGTCGACCACATTCCTTATTTGTAAGTATCAGTGTGTGTATGAGGAGGATAATACGTAGTGATGACAGACGAGAGCTGCCAGCTCTCCCCAGCACTGTGGGAGGGAAGGCTGTAGAAATGGATGCCTTTAGCAACAGTGACCTAAACCCTTCATTCTGTTATCACTATGCTTACATGTCTTTCAGGAAGAGGGAGGATTATGTGAAGGATCAAAAGGCAAAATTCTATTTCTTAATAGATAATACAGGAATCTGTATTTCAGATTCCTGAGGACACATACAACATATTTTCTGTGTGTTTTCTTGGATTTCACTGATGGTTGGAGACACTGAATCAAAGATATTACCTCACTTCAACTGCCCTCAATTTTTCTGCGTTTACAGTAGATGATTTAATGCCTCTCCAGGTTTTGGTTTTAATCCTGTAAATTAAATGCTTTTTTCAGGGACTCAGTGCAAACCTTCTAGTGAAATCTTTGTAAAATCTAAAAAAAGTTTGTGTTTGTTTGTTTGTTTGTTTGTTTGTTTCGTCTTCTGTTTTTGTTAGTGGTTTTGTTTGGTAGCACTTTTTTGTTTTGCTTTGTTTTCCCCATTAGCTGGATCTGCTCCATGAAGCCAAAGGTTATACTGTTATGATGAAAGAGTGGAGTGGCCAGAGTCTTTTCCTTTTCCTAGGCTGATGGCATTAGAAGTCTAAAGAGCAGTGATTCATCTGTTTGTGAAACAGATGTTTTAAAGTGAAAGTTTGAACCAAAAAAGTGAAAGTTTGCAGCAAATATCCTATAAAGTACTTGTTTTGAGAGTGTGCACAGTATCATATTGGCACAGATTTGTATAAAACTTGGTATGATTCTACCTATGGTCTCTTGTTGCCTATGCACACAAAGGCTGGGAATACTGTGGTGGGAAAAACATGCTCATGCTTGAAGCAGTCAGTGCCTGCCTTCTCTTTTCAGCAGATATTATTGCAGCCTGTTAAGGGTTGCACATATGGACTCCAAAGGAAGCCTCTGTCAGTCCTTTAACTGAGATGATACAAACAATGATAAGTTTTAAAAAATGAGATTTAAAAGTTAGGCTTTCAAGAAAGTGCCATCTTTTTTTCTCAAGTGCTGGTTATCCAGCAGTTCCTGTTTCAGTCTGCAGAGTGCTAATGGGGTGCCCAGCATTTTCAAAAATCAGGGCGCTTGCCTAAGTACTACATGCAGATATATCTGCCCAGAAAGTCTTGCAGCCTGGGTGGTCAAGAAATTTTAGGTGAACAGCTTAGGGCTGTGAGAAGAAACCATTGATGTAAAACATTTGCTTTCTAGCTGCCAATAATTTTATTGAAGTGGCTGCTAATCTTTTCTACTCTAGTGTGTTTCCTTCCCGTTCCCTTGTTTCCTAAGACAGTCTTCATTTGACTGTGGGGAAATCAAGCCTACAGTATTGTTT
Source organism: Tragopan temminckii (assembly GCA_028571105.1). NCBI lineage: Eukaryota > Metazoa > Chordata > Aves > Galliformes > Phasianidae > Tragopan > Tragopan temminckii. The sequence continues at coordinate 13,343,361 of JAOWBP010002392.1, forward strand.
TATCATGTGTTCCCATGTCATTTTCTGTTGTATTTGCTTAAGTCAAAACAGAATTGAAGTACTCTTCTTTCCACCAAAGCTTTCTGCTTTGGTGAGGAGGAAAAGAAAACCAATAACTTGTCTCATATGTTTAGAAACATAATTTCATTGTTACAAAAATGCTTTATAAAGCAAAGGGAAGCAGTGGCTTTTGCAAAGATTGTACAAGAGGGAACTCAGTGTCTTTTATTGTTTCTGAAATGCAAATTGCAGTGTAAAAGGGACACTTCTCTGTACACAAAAGCACTGTCTTTTTCTCTCTTGCCCAGCTCTGAAGATAGAAATACTCTATTTGTCTTCTGTTTAGAATAAGCAAATGGTTGGCATTAAGTGTTCAAGTGTGTGTTTTTCTTTTATCACAAGTACTTTTTTCCCTCTTTCCGTTCAGCTAGGTCATATTCTGTTCTTTATGCAACCTAGAATAGGCTCTGTGTTCTTAATCTTGTTATCTGCTTTCTCAGCATTTATGCGAAGGTTAAGATACAGTAGTTGGGCCCAGTGATGGTAGACTCTTTGTAAAACTGCTGCTTTCATTTTCTTCTCAATTCTCCTGTTGTTTTGTGCACTTAAGCTTTAGGATAATCACATATTATGTTAGATACAGGTCTTCTGTTCTTCCACAGATGTAAATAGCATGTTTGTGGAACTGAATATAATGATGATGTATGTAGGCATGATTGAACAGAAGCACTGACCTGTAAAATATGGCATAATGCTACTAATTGGAAAATATGATCTAGTATGTCTTATTAAACGCAGAATTATCCATATTGTCTTCACTGAGTTTGTTACAGCAGCGTGCACATGCGGTATAATGTTACTGAAGCATCAAGGTTTTTGTTTTGATACCTAGAAGCGTCGTTTGGGCTTTGATTTGTTTCTCTGTGTTCTGTCATACCATGTTAAAAAGCTTTGGGTAGAGAACGTTCCCAGTAAAACAAATCAAGTCTGCAGACTCCTCTTTTATTAATTATTTTCCATATTCTCAGTTAGATGGATACTTTTCAGGTTGGTCTTACTATTATGGAAAATTGTCTTGATAGATGTGTAGCTCAGAGCAACATCTGTAATTTATGGATGTAGCAAATGTGGGCAGTCTCTCACTGTCTTTACAGATGTGCTTTAGGGCAAGTGAGATGCTCAGATAATGGAAAGGGGGAGTGTTAATAAATCTCAGTCAGGAAGACAATACTTACATCTTTTCTTCAAAACAAATTCAAAGCCAAATTCTAAATTACCTTGTGAAGCATCATGGATGCTTTTTCTTCAGTCTATTGCTATTGTTATATTGAGTGCTAGATAATATGCATGATGTGTAATTTAAAAACGCAAGTAAGTAGACAGTGAGATGTATTTTCCAAAGCAGAACCAGTAAATCACTCAAACCCCATAAAAATGTAGCGTAGTGCTTTTGATTAGTTATTGGAATCATTTAAGTTGCTTTCGGTGTTTGTTTCAGAATTAGAGAAACTACTGCTGTATATTGGGAAAATGACTGCTCTAGTATTAATGATATTGTAGTCTGTGAGGACTGTGAAGAAAATGAACAGCATAGAATTCGCTGCTGTGGAACAGACCAGTGATCCGTACAGATTTGTATCCTGTCTCTGACAGTAGCCAATCTGTGATGATTCAGAAGAAGAAATACACACAGCCAATTGTGTTATAGTGTACCTCAGAGGGAAATTTCTTTCTGGCCCCAGATGGTGCTCAGTTTATGCCTTAAAGCATGAGGATTGATAGCCATTGTAAATTTTACCTTAGCTAGTGTAACCAAATTGGATTGCTTCTTGTTGTCCGTAACCTGCCCTTCACATTGCCTTGCTAGAATTGCCATCCCCTCCATTATTGCTGGATTCATAGCTTTTATGTTTGCTCTTTTATGCAGATGCAGTATTATAGTTCTGCTATAGTTCTACTATAGTTCTATTGTGCTGCTGTTTTGCATGATGTCACACACCTTTGTGTTTTTCATTAGTAATAGCCTGGCTCACTTTGGGCTAAACTGAACATAACACCTTCGTGTGGGACAGAGCTGCCACTTCATTCACCCTGGTGCAGAAATTTCTCTGCCAGCTTGATAGCAGCTGTCTGAACACAGGAGCCTTGGTGCAGGGAGAGCAGAAGAGTACACCCAGAACTAGCACTTCACGGCTTTTGTGTCATTGCAGTGGTCTGTAAGAATTGAAGTTGAGCTGGTAGTATTACCATACTCTCCAGTCTTGACCTCAGCAGCCTCTGAAAGGAAAGTTAGTGTCAATTCTGGTGAATTGGTTCTTTCTACATCCTGCAAAACTGGTCTTTTATATCCTCAGATGAAGACACAGACGTGCAAGGTGCTGCTGGAGAAATGAATATTGTTTTCTTGCAGTGCATATGTGAGTTTTTGTCCAAAACCTATGAAAGTTCTCTAGATTGAGCTATCATAGAGGCAGAGACTGAGGTATTTGTATTAAGCCTCAGTACATTTCACTTGTTACACACCCACCTGTTAAAGCCCCATAGCATGATAGGTGCTTTCTGACATGTGACACTTTAACAGAATAGTTGTTTATTGCAGACAAAAACTGACCTGATTTTAGGCTGGCATTCATACTGCAAAACAGTGCAGGATTTTGAAACTGCTTTCACTGATCCTGTTACCCTTCCAGGTCTTCCTAGGTACAGGCTAGTTTGATGGATAACAGTATTAATATCTAACTGGTTCATGCATTGCTGTTTAGCCATCTCCATGTCCAGGGTAAGGAGAATCCACAACAGCACTTATGCAATTACTGTCCTTCTTGTCTTAGCCTCTGCGGGTAAAGATCAGTCTCTGACTTCACAGATAATGTTCAAAAAGCAGCAAGCAGTTATCAGAGGAAGCAGATTTTGCTCAGCAGCTTACAGACTTGTCATTAGGAGCTGCCTTTCAGCCTTGCAAATTTGTGCTCCACTGTCATTTTGCTGCTTCTTGGGAGATAATTAAACAACTCATGTCTCCTTGCCAAATGACCAGTCAAGGCCAGAGAATCTGGGATTCCTGAATGACAGCAAAACATCAGAGCAGTCTTGGGAGAAAAAATTCCCTTTCTCACTGAGGGAGGGAAGGCCCAGCTTTGTTTTAGACTTCTTCAGTATTACTGTTGATGACTTCCAGAAGGATCATCTAGACGTAAAGTCAGCAGGAAGTAATGCTTTTGCTGGTTGTTAAGTGGTGACACATCTCGTGACCTATCTGTGAATCTCAGCTGATCAAATCCAGCAGAAATTTTCCTTGTCAGACTGTAGGAGCTGGCACATTGTCTCTTCCTTCATAGCTGAGCCCAGTTCTACCAGCACTGCGGCAGTTGAATGGTCACTTGAAATTGTGACATTTTCTGTGTTACTGGGAAAGCCTTTCTTTGTGCTGTGAAGACAGGGGCTAGTGGTGATTCACTTCTGCTGCTTTAGCTTTGAAAAAACTCCTGTTGGTTCTCACAGGCTTACAAGGATATGTCCCCTCTCTCTTTCAAAAACAGGGTTTAGCTGGAGAGTCTTCTTTCAGGTGGAGCTCCTTCTGAAGCCACCTTTCAGTTTACTCCTCTCATTGACTTTTCCCTCTGCCCATACTGGTTCAGCACAGGGGCAGCTGGCTGTGGAGCTGGAAATCCAGATGCAGCAGTCTCTGCATATCACCAACTATAGAGGACCAGTGATCATTTACAGCCATGCCGCTTGACAATGGGAAATTAGTGTTTTCTTGCTGAAGACAAATGAAGTTTTGTATACGAGCAGATATGAACGCAAATTAGGCTCTCAAATCCCAGAATTTCTTACATCACAAAACATTTTGTATTAGTATATATGTATGATAATAAGGTAATTACACAGACAGGAAACTGTATACATTGGGAAAAAATATAATTCCATGTGATTTAAAGATTAGATGCACCAATTTGAAGATGAGAATTAAGAGAAAACCAGCTCCGTGAGTATTCATATATTAGACTAACATCCCACAAACACCTTTAAGCCTTCAGTATGCAAACTGTTGACTAAGAAAATCTAACACTTCTGTAAAACTCTTGCTCTTTTGCTGTGCTCTGTGATACACTTTACCTTTATTGTAATTGCTTTGCATTTCTTGTCATTTTAATTACCTTTTCTTTTGCTCCAATATATTATTCAAAATTCAGAAATCCTCAGGATTTCCTCATTTCAAGAAGAAAGCATGCTTTCATATTAAATACTGTAGATAAGCATGGGGTGGGTAATGGGAATCCAGGACCGTCTGTAATGTCTCACATCTCTGCTTGGTGTACCATGTGTTGTTGGGCTTTTCTAACAGTGATGCATGAGTGCTCAGGAGAAAAAGGAGAGCAGGGATTGAACTCAGGCTTTTCTGTGTGCTGGGGGCACATCCTGCATTGGCAATTATATGCCTGCTGCTCAGCTGTGCCACTTTTCTCTGGCTTTGAAGGGCAAAGGAGTTGTTGTTGTCCCCTGAAGCATGTTATACTGTGCTGAAGTCCCTTTAAAACTCCGGTCTGCCCTTGCCAAGTCCTTTCCTACTTCAGGCTGGTAACAAAGAAAGACAAACAAATCTTCCTTCCTGGTCCTGTGCAATCTTTTAGTCCCTGCTGACATTTGATGAGGGTTGCCTTGACCCAACAGACCCTCCTCGTCACAGAGGCAAATTCTCGCTTTGGGGTTAGGAAGTCAAGAGGTTAGGAAGTTGCCCTGGGGATTCAGATCAGCCACAGTGGTTGGGTGCTGTCAGTCAGCTGCTGGGTGCCATCTTTCAGCTGTCTGCAGCAGTGGCCTCCTGGCCCACCTGTTCTGCAGCAATCCCAGGGCAATAACAACTCCCACTATGTTTCAGAGAGCTGTTTGAGCAATACCTGGATCTTTTTAACTTCAAAATGGTGGAGTGTGGCATACGTGCCCCAGTGCAAGCAATGCTCAGAAAGCAGGAGGCTGCCTAGTGCAGTGGTGCTGAATAAATTAACAAACATTTACAGAGTGTTGTTTTTAAAGCGATGTGGAGAACTTTCCCGCTAGGTAAGATAAGGGAACTGCTGCTTTGCATCCTGCCCCAGCCAGAGCTGTGAGAAAGAAAGAAATACTCTTTCTCTCAATGAGGCGTATTACCCTCCCTTTGCAGAGACGAGACTCATGTGGTGGCAGTGTCTGGATGCTGCAGATTCCCCAGGAGAAGCTGCATTGTGCAGGCATCAAGTTTCAGCAGTGTTGGATTTTCTTTGTTGGTTTTGTAACAGCCATGTTAAATTGATTTACATGAGCCATGGAAGTTGTTCAGTGGGAAGAAGGCTAATTGTCCCTTCGGTCCATTCTCCTGTCCTCGTGTGCAAAAAGGGAATTTCAGACCTCCGGGTAATCCCAGAAACACACTCACAGGGAGGTGTGATTTGTGTTTGATGCACAAAGTGGTGACTCGCTGTAATCTTTCTTATATGTGTGCTCAAGAGGCCAAACCTCATTTTTGTTTGGCTTGTCCCCGAGTGCTATTGAATGGACTTATTGTGTGAAATAACCATGAGTGTCAATCTCTGGTATTTCACCTCAGAAATTAATAATACTTTTTTGAGACAGTCTCCCTCAACTGTCAAAGCTGTAATACTGCTGAGCGATGAGGCCTGGAGGGGGTTTGGAGGATGAGCTTCTCTGCATAGGTGCGATCGTGATGTCAGCCCAGACAAACCGAGCTAAATACGCATTGGAATTTGCTGTCAATTTTAAATGTCCTTTCAGGAAAACAACTTACTTCTTTCCAAGCAATTCTTTTCACAATTTTTAATCCTGCAAATCTACATCCATCTGAGTAATTTCTGCCTGCCAGAAACTACCCTTCAGGACAAATAAGGCAAACTCACCCCTCTCCAGCATAGTCACTTTTGTACTATTAGAATCAACCCAGATTTGACGCCAGCTGATAGACTGTATGTGGTGCTGTATAGCTCTTAAGTACTTCTTGTTAAGCAGGAGGTAAGCGTGTTCGTGCTGTATTTAGTATAGAAGCATGGATAGCACAAAGCTATTTTCCTTAACATTATTCAGGAAAATATTGAACATTAATGACCAGATGTATGTTGTTAAAACACTGTTCATTTATTAATTTGCTTTCTGTCACGTTTAAACCTGGCATCCTAATTAGCTGGTTTGGTGTGTGCTGTGCCTAGCTAACTGTACTTCTAGGGGAAGGTCTATTATACCTGGTCCCTTTAGTGCCTTAGTTTTATAGGAATACACATACTTTGGACAAAATCTCTTCAGAACTATATGAAGAAGTCATTTGTTTCATCATCCTAGACCGCTTCTAAAGAACATCTGCATGTCTTTTGATTCCCTGCTCTGTCTCCATTTATCAGTGTCATTCCCTAGGACACTATGTCGCGGTTCTGAGGAGAACGTCTGCTAATGCAGTAAAAGCATTAACTCCCACTAATCTCTTCTAAGTTTCTTTACTGCTTTTGATTTCTGAAATGTGATAAAATAAGTAAAATTGCAGGCTTTGCTGGCTTCTCTGGTACTGGATAGTGTTATAATTTCCTTTATTTATAAACAAATGCGGGCCTTCACATTCACATGCATACAATTGACAGTGTCAGCCTGCGCAGCTTTACTGTTGCAGACTGTATTATGAGGGCTGCTCTGAAAGTAATGCTTCTGGTTTTATTTGGTTGGCCCACAACATCACAGGTAAACGTTGGTGGTATGGCAATAGAAGTTGAACCTTCCCACCAATATTCTGTTATTTCTTGTTGCCATGTGTCAGATGGCAGCAGAGGGGCAGTCTGAAAAATGATGTCTGACGTGGAAGTGCGTATGAAGCAAAGGTGTGTCACTGAATTCCTCTATGCAGAAAAAATGGCACCCACTGACATTCATCAACACTTGCTGAACACTGATGGAGAGACCAAACGGCGGATGTGAGCACAGTGAGAAGTGGGTGGTGCATTTCAGCAGTGGTGACAGCAATGCTGGGTCACCTCCACTGGTACAGATTTCAATAAGCCTGGTCATCAGAAGGGCATGCGTGCTCTTGTTCATTGCTGGTGAAAATGCACAGCTAGTGGTGATGACTATGTTGAAGCGTAGTGTTTCATAGCTAAGAATTTGCTCTATCAAATAGTGTTATTGTGTGCTGTTGTTGTTTCCGTGGAAATAAATAGAAGGCATTACTTTTGAAGTGAACTACATATATTGAACACCACAATTTAAATTGTTACTTCACCTTCTAATGGGTAGAATACCTTAATAAGCACTTTCTTCTTTTGATCCTTGTCACTGCAACACTAGCAGGTGTCAGTGCATAAAATCCATTTTAATTTTAGGCCTCCTTTGTATTGTGGAATTGCAAGGGGTGCTGTGTCTTGTTCACAGCACAGTAAGTTGGGTTTCTTTACCTCGGGTGCTCCCATTAGGTGTTCCACAACCAAATTGTCCTTATACCTGAGAGGCTGCTACTAATTTACAGCCTAAGGGCCAGCTTATGCCTCTTTCCTTCTTGCATCAGCTTTTTTCCTGTCTAGTGTTCACCCTGCTGTAATTGCAGATAATATTCCAGTTGCCACTCAAGCTAAACTTCTCTGCTCCTCTGGCATTCCCTTGTAAGTTAGGCACGTCTGGACTGGTATGGCAGCACTTGTCTGCCTAGTACCGGTTCATGTATCTCTCCACTATTCATGGAGATGTTATTATGGGAAGCTCTTGAAAGAAAGCCCTTGTACAGTGGCATTAATACTTTTCTGTCTGCTCCAGATGCCTTGATTGATGCTTCTTAATATCACATTTGTCTCTTTCATAGCTGAATCGCACAGACCGTGCATTTTCCACCTTAGTAATTTCTTATTGATGAGCTCTGAGCTTTATTGCAGAACTTTCTTCAGTTAACTCCCAAGCACAGAACCACTATTTTATTTTTTGTGGTCCATGTAGAACTTATTTTACATTTCAATTGTTCTTGCCACCAAAAACATCCATTTCTTTCATAGTGGTTATTGCAATCTTCCTCAGTGTTGTCAGTGACACTCCGTGTCACTGACTGTCATTGGCCCACTTGTTTATGGCAGGGTTATTAATGAAAATGATAAATTAGATTCAATCTTGAAAACTTTCAGTAGTTCATTACCTTGCCATCTGACATTCTTCCCTGCAAGACTTCTCGTTGCCATATTTCCTTTACCAAGCTGCCTACCCACAGTATATTGCTTTCTGAGTTAACAAATGGTTTCTACTGGAAATGCTTTACCTGAAGTCCAGCTACATGAAAATGACTGAGCATCTTTTGTCTTTGTCTAAAACACTGATTATTTTACCATGTCAGCCCAGAGAACTCTTTGACTGGTATCCTGTTCTGCCTTTATAACCATGTCGCTCATTAACTTTTTTTTCCAAATTTACTCAGAATTCCCCAATATTCCTGAGGTTGGGCCAATAGGTTTGTACTCATGTGGCTCTTCTGTTCTTAATACAAACATTAAGTGTACTGTTCTGTAGTCAAAAGGTATCGCTTCGAATTGAAGAGAATATTGTAAAAAATAATTTCCACCAGATAATAAGTCTATTATTTCTATGAGCTGTCACTATTATGAAACTGTGAGAATGAATGGTATAGTTCAGATTGGCTTTATTTTCTGGAGGGAAGTTCTAACTGTGGAGAGATGAGAGCTTAGATGTGTGTCACACAGGTGAGAGATCCTAGGCTGTTTTTTTTAATTTAGTTTTTAAAATGTATGCATTGGTTTACTTTTCGATGACTGTTTATGAAAACATATTATCTTGGGATAAGAATGGAAACAAAATGAGTAATACACTGGTTTCCATTAGAAAAGAAATCAACTATTGTCGTTATATTCAAGAAGGGGAAATGACTTCAGAGACTCACTTCTCGCCAGCTGAGTTGGTAATAGAAATTGAGAAGCACTGAAATAAATTTCTTAAAGGGCTGTTTTCATTTTGATAGAGCTATTCTTTTGTTGCTTTCTAGCAGTTTTTGAGCAGTCATCAAGTATCTTGAAGGTGGCGTGACACAGCAATGTGTGCTGTAATCTTTTATTAAGATTGGGGGTATGATGACAAACTATGCCAGCTATGTATTCATTTGTAAATTGTGGTCAGCAGAATGTAGCCCTAGGAACCTAATTTAATAACTTTGGAAAATACATTTTTAAAATTTATTTATTTAACTAATGAACTTCCCAGAAAAGCAGAATGTCATCTTCTGAACTGAAATTTGGACATAGAGAACCCAAGTGATGGGGGCAGCTCTGTTTCACATTCGTTTGTATCACAGCACTTGTAACCTGGTGTCCCCTAATATTAGGTTGGAAACTGCTGTTACTGCACTGATCCAAAAAGGAGAATGTGTTTTGTTGAGTCATTAGTTGATTGTCCATGGAGGTGTTTGGTAATGAGCTGAATCTACTTATAACATCAAGAAAGTTGTTGACAGATTGTCCCACTTTGTTGGCTGAACTTCCATTGACAAAAGGGCGTTCCTCAGTTTCACTCCATCTTCCACTTAAGTTTTCAGTTTGCTGCATGTGAATATTGTGGCTGATAAAAGGTACAGGGTCTGTTAAAAAGACAGTCTGACTCAATGCAGATGAACTGTACACATGGAAAACGCAAAATTGAGCCCATTTTGGTTCTTGTGCACTGCATAAACATTCTTGAGCTAGAGAATTTCCAGCTCTAAAAAGCATGGACTGCAGTGGATGGCAACTATGGAATGATACAAATTTCTAAAAGAAGCATACAGGTTTTGAATAGAAACACAATGGAGGAAAAAAAAAAAAAAGATTTATAATAACTTTTCAGCTTCCACTTTGCATTGATGGCAGATAACAAATAGTAACAGAATGTTCCTTGGCTTTGTTGCTACCACACAATGGAGAGCCCTATGCACATATTTAATATATTTTTAAATTAAAGAGGCAGTTTGATAAATGGCCAGCCTCGTATTGCAGTCACACATGATATAGACAGTGATACTATCATTTCTCTATCAGTAGTGCAGGGTTTACGTTCGCATCAGATGCTAATGTAAATGTCTTTACATTTTCCATTTGCTTAGATATAAAATGATTTGGTTAATGGATTCTTTATTGCACTATGCCTGGTGGCTGTGCAACTAATTTAATCTGGTACCGTATCTACCACTTGCTAAGGTAAGAAGATTGTATAGTGTAGAAAGGTGTAATTTAATACATTTTTTTTGAGACCCTGAAAAGCTGTTTTGCCTCCTAGGGGTTTTCAGCTCAGTTTAAATATTCACATGGCTTTGCAGTTGAATTGTTGACAGGAACATATAGCTTCGCATCTATAGGAGTATTACATTTGAGGAGTAAAAAAGTAAAAAACAAAAACAAAAGTAAAAAAGTAAAACTTTTATTTATTTATTTATTTTAAAGATTTCCAGTTCTTCTAAGGCAGCATCCAAATATTCGTGCTTTAATTCCCCCTCAGAGAAGTCCAGCTAGTGTGTTTCTTGGCTTGGACCCATACTTCATTTATGGATATGCATAAGTTATCTAATTACAAGCAAAATAGAGATGAATTGCCTATAGACCCTAGAAAGTGCAAGGAGGGGTTATCGCTAAGTATCCCACAAATGTCCTGAACTACTGTACTCTAACAAGAACCTAACAGCCTAGATAGGTTTCATCTTGTGATGTTAGACTTGCGTTGCTTCTCTTAGTGCTGAAGAACTATTGAAGGGGTTGCAGTTCCTTTAGGTACTTACTATACTGTATTGTTAGAAAAAAGAGTCTGAAGTAACTGAACAACGTTGCATGTAGGCATGAACTTATCCTTCCAGGTTCCTTCTTCGTTTTAACATTATTTCTCGTAATAGTTAACAGTGGAGGGAAGGATTTTCTGCACAAATTATGTGCTATTAGGTAATAGATTTCATTCAAAAACAATTTCTAAGTCTTCTGTCTGAGATAATTTCTGCTTATTATTTTTATTATCATCTTTTCGTGAAACTTGTCCAAATTGCCTCTCTGTCTGCATAGCCTTCTAATGACAATATGGTGAGCTGACACTTTTCCCAAATCCCAGGTTCTTTGGCTGTACACCAGCTAGCTGGCATCTGAAACTTCCATGTTTCGGACTTGTGACACCTATCGGAGCAGCTATGCTTGCAGCTTATCTGTGCTTCAGTTCCTACACTGCTTTGCTACAGTGAAGTCTAGCAGTATTGACTTACATGAAAGGAAATGATGAATTTCCTGTTCTGTAGGAAAGATGGATAATGTAGATTTTTATTCCTTTAGGGAATAGATGTTCCCTAGCTATAATCCAAAAGTTGACACTTTTTCTGAAGTAGAAACATGAGAATTCCTGCCCAGCTATGCTCAGAAGTCCTTTAGATGACTTTTGGAAGTCCCATGCTGAGTCTTTGGCTGCAGTCGGAAAGGATCACAGGCAGAGAGCAGCTATTGCCAAGTTTTCTGTGGTAAAAAGGAGAATAATATATTGATGAGTTAAATTTGAACTTTTGCTTCATTTTCCCATTTGTGATCATTATTATTGCCTCCATCGCTAAAATATTTCTCAGAGTTTGGCCTACGGCTACAACTATTCTGTTCCATCTGTTGCAGAGATGCAAATTTAAACAGGCAGAAAAATACCAACTTAATCTCTGTAGTACTACATCAGGCAAAAAAATATATGTTAGTTTGGAAAAATGTTTTTCTCTGTCTACTCATCTCAGGTTATTTTCTGGTTCTTTCCTATAATATATACATTCAGTGCTTAGGAAGAAGCAGAGTGGCAAGAGTAGTAGTGCAGAGTAGGCTATTGAGCCTGCTGATCCTTCATTTGTATCAAATAAACTTTCACTGATTTTACTAATACAGTGCTATAACCGATAGGAACTGCCTGAGTCCCTTTCTGTTCCTTTAGAATAAAGGTAGCCTTGGTAGGACCTTGCAACAGTGGAGCAGTATGGTGAAAAAGATAGGTAGATAAGGCAGTAGCTGTTGTTTACTAAGTGAAACAGCAAAAAACAGTGAATGCCTCGTGTTCTGTTTCCAGCTTAGCAACTGCAGTACTTTGGGTGTTGTGGCAGTGCAAATAAAATGTTAGCATCAGTTCCAGGGATGTTTTATATCATGCCCCTTCAGTGTGCAGAGTAAAAGCTGAAGGGACCACTTCCACCTCATTTCACTTGTTTGTGCCCTTCCTTTCTTTGCTGCCCTTACTAACCATTTCTCTACCTCCCCACTCCCTTTTTAAACAAACTGTTGCACCTGTATTGTTTTTTCCATCCCTTTTTGCTAAGGATGCTGCATTATCTTCATGCAGCACCCTAAGTCTTCTTTACGATGTTATTCATCTTGTTCAAAAGCAAAAATTGTATGTGAATGTACTGTAGTTCTGATTTCCCTTTTTTTTTTTTCTTTTCTTTTTTCTTCCTCTTTCTTCCTTTTCCCAGTCTGCATTCCCACCCCTCCACAGGCACTGCTGACTGTTCCTTTCTGTTTCTCTCATCCTAACTCTCATAGTATTGTTGGCTCCATGCCTTACTAAGCCACGATAGTGTCATGAACAGTGCATGCTCTTCAAATGTGCAAGTCTGCAGTGCAAAGTTATAATGTATCTGCTTCTGTACATAGAAATGATGGGGATGTTATCACCAGAGCTAAGAAAATTGTGTATTTTCTGAAGAGAGAAAACACTTTGAAAGTAGTCATTTGTAAAAGACGGATAGGCCCAGAGGATCATATGCAGCATTCTAAAATCTAGGATCTATCATAAAAGTAATGTAATACAGAGACTCAAGATTATTTTTTTTAGTCTCCATTTCCAGGGCAGTTCAACTTTACCTGAAATATTGCTTCTTAAGTGTTCATCTAGCCTTTTCTAAGAGATTTCCTTGGTAGAAATTAAGCAAGATCTCTAAGCAGCATATTTAATTCACAGTTAGTTTTCTTTTACCCCTGAGCACAGAGGACGTTTTTACTTCTTCCTCTTTGCAGCAGTGCTTCGTGCATGTTATTTACACGTTAGCTTCTTTCTCAGTTTCTTTCTTCCCAGATGGAGCATCTCTCATTCTTTGTGTTAGCTCAAAGGTCCTGCTGGCTGGACATGTCTCCTTCTTGTCTCCTGCAAACTCTAAATGGTGTGCTCTCTGTAGATTTTATGAAATGTAGAGTCCTGAACTGAACAAACTACTTAGAGGAGGCTTTGATAGCACTTAGCACTGTAACATTTTGGTTTTTATTTTTCTTCTTTTAGCTGTGTGACAGTGTTGATTGATGTTTGATTCCTGAGCCGTTTTAGTCCCCCAGGTCCTTTTCTGTCTCCCAGCCAGTGATTTTGCATCCAGTATTTGTGAAGTTGATTGTTCTGACCTTCAGCCAGCTGACAAGATCTGAAGTATTACGCTTAGCGTTTGTCCTTACCAAGGCACATCCTATTTATTTCAGAGTACTTCTCCATTTTCTTAGAATTCTCTGGAATTCTAATCCTGTTCTCCAGCACTTTTTGACCTTTCCAACTTGATGTGGTCTGCAAACACAGCAAGAGCATTGCGTCATCCAAGGCATTGATGAAATGGTTGCATTCTGTGAGTCTCAGTAAGACAAGAAGCTACGGATAGCTATCTTTGAAATATAGTTTTTCAGCTGGTGGTGGCTTTACGTTACTCATATTCCCTTTGATTCTCTACAAAAATATTGCCTGAGGTAGGCTAGGGCATCATCAGTAAGTTTTCTAATAATGTTTGGATTGATGTCGTTTGTGACGACTGTTACAAATCACCTTGCTATCGAGTCCATGCCTGTAGATTAAATCATTGTTATTCCCAACCTCGCCAATTACAGATAGGTGCACTGAAATCTGATTCTCTCTGTTCTTTCTTCTCTGTATAACTGCCTCTCTGTCTTTAGGTAACACTTTGTCTTCTATAAATTCTTGAAGACACTTCTCTCTCACAAGGTTGTTGCCATTGCTTATAGCTGGCTGACCCTTTTTACTTATGCTTGCTTGTAATTACTGGATTGTAGGTGTCGGATAGCATAGAATGATTTTTCAACCTTTCAGTTAATGTGTTATTTTTAATTATTATTACTGCCCTCCTGCTACCTAACAAAGCTGTTCTTTGATAGTTTTTAAGATGAAGAATGTTGTCCTTTTCAGCTGTTTGTGATGTACTTTTTCTATTTTATTCCAGAGATCTGAAATCAGGTTCTGACCCAGCCTCAGTGCCTCCGTATCTTTGGCTGTCAGGAGACGTGATCTCCACTCAGAATAAGCCAAGAGCATTTAAACTGTCTTAAAGTAAATCATCCTAACTGTGCCCCAGGCCACATTTAGGAGGTGAAGCCATCTTTGCTTTTTGCCCTTTAAGGCAAGCTCAGCAGATATCTAGCTCATCTGGGAAATGAGCTCACCAAGTTTACATGAAATATTCTTTGACTTAACTTTTTTTTTCCTTCGAATGCAGTACTTCTTCAACGTGCCTTTTGAAAGTGATGTGTTTTCCTTCCCTTTGCCACATATTAAGAGGTAAAAACCTTGCTCCTCAGTTAGGTCAAGAGTATCACTCTAGAATTTGAACTACGGTTATGTTGAGTGAGGCTAAAGTAATGCCCTTCATTTTTCTAGACTCAGTTTTTCTCTCTAACCACTCTCCCACTGAAGCTATATAGAGACTAGGGAGATCAGGGCATATAATCTTGAATTTTGCACAGACAAAACCAATGTTATGTGAATTTTTATGTTTCTTCTACATAAAACAAGGCCAAGTTCTCTGGAATCTATTTCATCACGTGTTAAATAAATCTGGATAAAGAATGGATTTGTGTCTCAGTGAACAATGCCAGGAAATCATAGTTGAGCTGATGATGCTGAGGTTGGCATTACCTTTTCATGCTTCTGCTTTTCCAGCTGCAAAATGAGGATAACGATAGTAGTATTTCTTTAAAGCATTTGGAGGTGTTTGGCTGAGAACTTCTGGCTATATTCTGTAAGGGGCACTTCCTTACTTTCCAGAAACCTTCTCAGACTTCCATTAAGAGGAAAAAAAAAAGAAAAGAAGACATTCAGCTTTTTGTACAGCCTCTTGGAGACTTCAGTGTCTCTAGACCTATGATTTCTCTTCCAAGAAGGAGTCATGAGAGGTGATATGGTCCTTTTTCAGCCCTCGGTATTGCCAGAGAAACTAGAGAAGGTCGTGATTTTTGCCTCCCAGCAGAAAAACCAACAGCGTTGGAACTACCAGGGAGTGAGTGTAACATGGATGTCATGGGCTTAGAAAGTGCACTTTGTGTGGGACTATCCTAGTAAAGCATGTATCTTGGAGTCCCAGAAGAGAGCTAAGTGCTATGTAGAATGTGGTTAAATTAATTAAGGGATTAAAGGAGGTTGGTACTTAGAACAGCGGAGAGCTGTTACTAATGGCATAGGACAGAGGTTCAGAAAGGAACAGGTCTGACTACACCATTACATAAGAAACAAAGAGAAAAGAAACCAAGTTTGCTTGGAGTGCAACAGTTATGCATTTGTAGGGGAGGAAAATAAAGAATCTGAGAAAGCTTGTTAGGTTTATTCGGTTTCTTGATTACCAGAGGGAAGATTTGCTAATTATCAACAGGGCTTTGTTGCTGTTTTTTGAACAACTGAGAATTGTAAATGAGGTTTCAGTAAAGTAGCTGTTACATAATCTGTAGCAGTGAAACATCCCGAGGTTTTTGTGCGACTCCCTTGGCGTGGAGTCAAGTAGGGATAAAGAACTTACGTTTCTTAAAATGACTTTTTCAACACGCTGAACAGTTCTTGAGTCTCATGGGTACAGTCTAGCCCGGACTGACATTCAAGTCGCATCACAGGCTGCTGTCCCAGTGGAAATGGGAATAAGCAGACAACTTCCATTAGAGGCCACTGTTGGGATTACTGCAGTGTGTCAAAAGTACTGTTTGCATTCCAGAGAGTAATTGCACGTTGCTAGAACATGTCCCACTTTGCTGCATGGGGGAAATAGTCAATATTGGCTTGTCGGGGAAAGGAAGCAGAAATGCATACTACAAGTGGGAAAAGCTTTAGACTAGTGTTGCTATCTCTTAGTATATCATCAGTGAGAGATTTCCTTGCTGACGTCTAATCTTTAAAAGCTTGTGCGCTTCTATTCTCAATGATTTACAGCTTTGCATGTTTTCCATCTTTTCAAATCAAAATTGTTATTCGGGTAGTTTTTCTGATGCACCTTTAAAAATAAGGTTTTTAAAACTTCAGCTGCTTGCTTTGGGAAACCATCTTATTGCCTATCAGATTTTACTATGAAACATCTTTATCCCCGTGGTCTGTTTTTTCTAAATTTCTTCCTGCTTTTCTCTTTATTTGAACTCACAAAATTCCAGTCTTCACACCCTTCAAATATTTGTAGATCTTATGTAAAGCTTTTCTGTCTTCTCTGTGTTTTAGGTCTCTCGGGGTCTTTGGGTGCCTGCCCTGTGAATCCTTGTTTGTTTTTCCCACGTTTAGGTGTTGGGCACCAAATGAACAGTCCTACAGTGGTTCTTTCCTTGCACATCTCGGTTCATCTTTCACTTATGCCTTCACCTATTTAGCCTAATCTCTCATTTGGCAACGTATTGCCAAAGCCATTGGCAAATTTATTTTTCACCAACACTGTTCACAGGCAATTTCTGAAGGCTTTTTGCCTTGCTCTAGTGCCAAAATGTAGGTTAGCTAATATAAACCCTTAAAATAGATTAGCATAGATAAACAGTTGAAATATTTATTAGGTAGTGGAAAGCTTTTAGGCTAATGGTTGTGCATTCGGAGGCAGTTGTGAGGATGGGAAGACAGGAAGAGTACCTGGGTAATTTCTGCGCCTGTAGACAAGCTGCCATAGCCCTGGGCTGTTGGCATTTGGTATCTTCCAGCTGCTCCGCCTTGCGCTGGAGGACCGACCTCCATGAAGCAGCTGCAGGGCTGATGTGAAGCTGCAGTTGCGTCTCGCTCCCTGCCTTTGCCAAGCGTTCTGAGGCGAGAGCAAGTGATCGGCTGCACTGCCTCCCTCAGCTCTGCCGCTTGGGAGGTTGAGGGCACGCACCTCACGCAGCCCTTCCTAATCGTGCTGCTAGCCTCAGCGGCAGTTCACGGTCCCTTTGCTCTTTCTGTATAAGGGTGAATGACCTGCAGATTCACTTATTTAGCCTCACCTACATCTCTCGCAGTGTTGCCAAAGCTCCAGCGGAGTGTTGCGAAAGCTGCTTTGCCATTCATGCTTCCTTTTTGACAGAGTTGTTACTGTGTTCCCAAGTCGCATCTTATAGTGCATGCATGTGGCTGTGTCATTCACAGATTACACGTTGCTAGCCCAGCACACTAGATTTTCTCTTCAGATATTGTGATATCTTTTGGACTGCTTTGTTATCATATGCGTTTTCAGCCTGGGAAGTGGTGAAATTCTCCCACTTGCTGATGCTGCAGATTGGTGATACAACACTGTCCTCGGCAGAAGGCAACACTGAAGTTCATAGAAGCAATTCAGCTTTTATGCAGTAATAACTAAAAGAAAAACAAATACAGTATTTATGGCATATCATCCTAATTTTAAGATTGGTCTTTACTGAAAGATAAAATGAAGAGAAATGCAAAAGGAAAATTAAGTCATTAATGTACACTTTGCTTCTAGCTTTCACTTCATTTGATTGTAAATTGTTTGCGGTAAAACTGAGAAATTAGTAGTTTGAATAAAGCCCTATAAATTTCTTCAATATCAGATTTAATTGAGGAGGAATTGGGTCTCTAACCTTCATGGAGTATAACTGTAGCTGGATGCATTCCTAGGGGCTAATTATCCATTCCTCCATATCATTTGCTTGAACTCTCAATTGCTCACTGCTCAGTGCACATTGGGTGGATGCCGGAAAATGTCTGAGAACATGTGAGGTGGAAATGTAGGCAGGGAAGACGCTCTCGCTACCAAACACTGATCTCAAAAGACGCTGCTTCCCACAGTGGGCCTTCGAACTGGAGTGGCTCTCACAGACATCCACGGCTCTCCAAGGGCACTGCAAAAATGTAATCCTCATCTGGTGGAAAGAGAGACAAGGGTTGCACTGAGTAGGCCCTTTGCATTTCATGGGAAGGACAGGTAGAAATAGCTATTTCTCCTGAAAGGGAAAAATACCATGTGAGCTTCACGGTCTGTTGTCTCTGTGCCTCTTATCTGGGTGCAGGAGAAGAATCTTAAAATGTAAGCAACGTGCATTTGCGAAGTATTGGCACTGTCATTTCTTTGCTTTTTTGACTGAGATGTGATTCCTTCCTTTTTATCACAGAGCTAAAAGAATGGTGTGTCCTGTGAAGCAGTCTCTTTTGTCTCACCTAAATTGCTTTTACCTAAATCACAAATTGGACAGAAAGAACAATTTTTAGGGGCAATATTCTGAATTTTTAGGGAAGAGTTATGGAGAAAGAGGTCCTTTTATCTTCAGTACAGCCGTGGGGGGTGGCAGGAGTTGGTTGCAGCCAGTCTGTGTGCCCACTGGTATGGGAGGAGGGCCCTTCCCTCCTGCCAAAAGATGGAGTTCCAGCTGCGAGCGTAGAGGGCTGATTCAGGTGTTAATTAAGAGAGCAGAAGTTGTTTGGGGGGTCAGAGGTGAGGGGAACTCTTGTCTTCCTGTCAGAGCAGTTTTATTTGTCGCGTGCTGTCAGATAAGTCGGATATCACAAGGGGAGGAATGTGTGGGGTCTCTAAGAGCACAGTGGGCTGGTTTTAGACCCATGGGTTTTTCTTGTCTGATGCACTCCTTCTGTCTGTGGGAAAGCTCCTGTTGCCTTCACTGCTGCTTTAGCTGCTGCTGTGTGCAACGTGGTGGCTGCCCAGGCTGTGTGGTGTGAGGCTGTCAGTGGGGACAGGAGTTCAGGACACAGCGCTGCTCACATGCTGTGCTTTCTGGGCTTTGAACCTCCGCCTAATTCTGACTTATTTTCCCTGATGCAATGATTCTTCAGCCCTGAAAGGATAAGCAGCAATACCAATGCATTGCCGGCTTTGTTCTAGCCATGGAGAAACGTGGCACTTGCTGTTCTGCCTGTTTGTAAAACAGTGAAAACAAAAGCAAAATGCTTGAATAAAATGAGCAAAAATAAAAACAAAGCATATGGTAAATCCTTCTTACCTGTCTACATACAGTCTGTGGGTACAGTATGCATTGAGCTCATGCTGGATAGGGGTGGACATGCATTTGCAAGGAGAGGAGGTCACCTGCAGTTGGTAACGCTGTTATTAGGTCGAAATGAAACAGGAAGATGAAAACTGTGTGGATTTGAGTTTGAGTTTGGTTTGGTTTGTTGCTGTTGTGGTGTGAGTGGTTGGTTTCACTGCCTTCTGTCCTGCGAAGACCAGCATGTCTCATATGAACCTTTGTTGCTTTGGACAGTTTGCGTCCTTCTTACCAGTTGTTGATCTCTTTGGATTAAGTTATGCTGGCTTGACATTATGCAGAAGCCAAACCTCAGAGAGGTGCTGCACGTCCCTGGCTTTTTTCAGCAGGAAATACAGCAGGTCACAGCTAAATTTCAGCAGCAGGGTACCCAGTGCATGGCCACATCCTACGCTGGCTCTGGAGCTTTTATTGCCTATGCTGTCATTGTGTATTAAGAATTAGTGGGAAACGTGTGCTAGATTGCTTTAGACGTGCTTTGTGTATGATTGCTAACGTGCCCTGACAGACCGCGCTGCCCCAGCTGTGCTGCCGTGGTACCACCGGAAGGAAAATCCACCACTGCTGTCGAGTTCAGAACATGGCTTCGTCTGCAGCCTCCAATCCTTATTTCTGCGTGGCTTTGTGAGACAAAGAGGCACTTGTTGGGATGATAGCTTCTGTACTTACCTTGGAGACTTTTTACCAAATGTATCTTCCAAATTTTGCAGATATACAGAAAATCACGTATGTTTCCTAGTGAGGAATGCTTTCAAAAATGCCTTTACACATTAGATTTCCGAAGGAGCAAGATAATATATTTTGCTTAATGAGGATTGAATTGGGGAATCCTTGTTGCTCAGTTGTTTGTGAAATTAGTGGTAAACGGGGCCATGCTCAGAGGGCCTGATCCCACTGCTGCCGGACCGCGTGGGTTGTCTGTGGGCTGTGGAGAGAGGAACATTAGGTCTTTAATGCTGAAGCAGATAAATGATTTTATTTATTTATTATTATTTTTTTTTTTTTTCCGGAGAGCTCTGCATTTGCTTCCCATCAGTCTTATCTATCTCCTGCGCACCTTACATCTGTAGAGTGGTGTGAAAAAGACTCCAGTGTGCCAGCTCAGATGTTGGGTGAACGCAGGAGGGAGAAGCTGGCTGTGACAGCTTTAATGAAGGAGAAGGGCTGGGAGTGGGGAAAGATGAGGAAGGGATAAATATTTGAAAAATGGGACATGAATGGTAAAGCATGAAAAGAAAAGCACGGGGACAGGACAAAGGAGGAAGCAAAACACAGGGAAACTGAAATGCAAGTGCCAAAGAAAAGAGAAAATGAGGGAACAAAGCAGAGGAAAACAGTTTGTCACGAGATTTTCTTGTTTTTTTTTTTTTTTTTAGTATGTAAAGCAAGAGGTGTTTCAAGATGGGAATGTGTTTATTTAGAAATGAATGCATACTTGAAACCTTTATAAAATACCTTTTAAAAATAAGTTGTAATGCTGACTTTTTGAACTACAGTTGGAGACCTGTGGGCTTAGTGGGGCTGTATCCCATTTAGGCACACAAATAGATGGCTGCATTCATGGCTGTCTCACATCTGGGGGCATTCCTCCATCTTACCGCTCCTCTGCCCCAGGTTCTTCCTGTTCTGCCTTTTGGTCAAAAGTGAAGTGCAGGGAGGTCTGGTAGCTGCTGGTAACAGGTGAACCCGGGCAGATCAGTTATCTGCTCTTGAAATGTAATAGCAAATTGTGTGGGATGGAAGAATGGGCACCAGGGACATTGTGCTGCTGCATTGGTCTGGATGAAATGGGATATCACAAGTGTGGCAGTAGTCAGCGGGATAGTGCAGAGGGCATCCAGGGCATGCCCAAAACATGTGCTAAATGTGCATTGGTAACACCAGCAGAAAACCATCAAGAAACTTTTCCACTGAGGACAGCAGTATAGCGTTTCTACAAATCTTGATTGTTTGGGAAAAGATGTACGGTGTATAATAAAAACATTGACTCCTGTAAGCTGAGAAGTGACAGGAGGGATGCCAAAGCAGACAGGTAGCATTAAACAGTCTGAGGGAAAAACTTTGGAGTCCTTCTAGTGTGCAGCTTTTGGGTTCTTCATTTTTCAGAACTATAACGTGAACATTCAAAATCAGCAATTAAATGTAATGGGAAACCTAAAGCAAATGGGGGTTTGAAAACAGAGGGAAACGTTCTACTCAGATCTTCTGTATATCATGGTAAAGGGAACATACTTTATGTTGCGTATGTGTCTGCAAAGCTGTGGTATTATTAGAAATTCATTTCAAACTAAGAAGCTCAAAATAAAACTACCGCTTAGGAACACTTCTACTGCTCGGCTTACCACACTGAAATTTACAGCCAACTAATCTGAATGCCTCAATTCCTTAGAAATCTTTGAGCCTCTTGAAGGTGTAAGCATCTTCCCACACTGTCAGATTTGAATATTTAATCTAGAGGCTGAACTGAGTCAAAACGCAGCTCCTTTGGCAATGGAAACTGCCTTTGAAGTTTTTGGATCTTCTACATTCCTTGTTTCCTGTTTTAAATTAAAAGAACAAAGCGTTCTCGGATAACGCACCGCAAGCACCGTGTGAAACCTGCACCCCAGCTGGCTGGTGCAGCGAGCCAGGCGTTCCCCTGCCCATCAAACAACCCGCCCCGGGCATGAGAAGTTTGTGCAAGTCAGAGCTAACATAGTTGGTTGTGTTCTCGACTGCAGGCCAGCCAGAGTGAGTGCTTCATAAAGAATGCTCACGCCTGTGCTTTGTTGATGAGGATGTTGAAATAGCCCCGTGCCAATTGTTGTAGAACTTGCATTGATGATTTTTTTTTTTGACAGAAGCAGCCCCTAATTCACTGCACCTGTCTTTCTCTGTTTTTCATAGGTCATTTCTGATCCAGCTTACACAGACCTTCTGTGTTTGTTCCCTGTCTACAGACCACGGGCTCTCTCAGGTTCAAGGCAGCAAGACTCACGATCCTGCTTACAGAATATGCCTGTTTTGCAGTCATGGAGGCACCCGGCCAGATGAGGTTTGTGGCATTGAAAGCTTTGTGTTTGAAAAATTAAGGAATCGAAATCAACTTGAAGTTTGTCTGATTGCACCAGGCCTGGAAGATTACTTTCAGTCTAGTCTCAAGGTGGAAATCTTTTCAGCAGTGCTGATGACAAATGTCTCTCTCTAGGCTAACGATGCATTCTCATCTTCATGGGCTCCCTTAAAGCATTTAGTGTTAGACTGAGATCATGCTGTCCCTGCACAAAAAACGTTGCAGAAAGTACAGAGCTGACTTGTGCAGCACAGAGAGATGTAGAGGACAAATTACTCATTTTCTGTTACCGAGATCATTGCTGCTGTGTAGGGTTGCGACAAACCAGCTTGTGAACAGAGATCAGGTGGATGAAGCTGTATCTGAGCGAGGCAGAGGTGAGAACAAAGGAGGAGAGCTGGAGGATGCCTTCGGCCAAGGCCAAGTCTGCTTACCCTCTGTTGTCCTGTACAGCGTGTCATTTAAAAACACCACTGGATTCTTCTGTGCTGCCAGGCTCTTGTGTGGGAAGCTCTGTGATTAATGAGTTCTGCCACTTCTGGTTGGTGGGAGATTGTGTCCTAGCCAGATGATGCTTAGTCATGATTTTGGAGGACTCTCCTGCCCTGCCTGGGCTAGAGCAGTGCAGTATGTATGTGGGCATAAAGCCATTGGATTGTAGGCGGCTGCAGTCACAGAGTGCTGCAGCATTTCACTCAGCAGCGTGCACTGTGGTAGCACAATGCACCATTTCTTTTCTCTGAAGTACTCCTGGAGCTACTGGGCCATTTGGCAAGCTGATCAGGGAGCCTGAAATGGCTGCTGGATTTTTGGGGACAGCTAGTTTGGTCAGACTGTTGCAGAAGGGACCTGAAACAGCTTTTCTGTTAGAACAGTTACTCACAAATCTGCAGTGATGATTAGAGAAACATATCACTGGAGAATGTTTGAGTATATGCGGATTTCAGAAGAAAAGTTGAACAACCTAATATATATCATATATTTATGGTGTACAGTCAAGCTTCATCAAATACTTAACGTAGTCACACAACATGTGTGCCTTTGTACAGTATTAAGGTGAAGGAGAAAGGCTTTAGGTAAAATACCAGGAGATGGAAAGATAATATTCCCACTCACATTAAGGATTCAGCGGTCAGCATAGTTGGATATTGCCCTTCAAGTAATTCCCAGTTGTTTGGTCAGAGTGACTCAAGTCATTTTTCTCATGACTTTTAACAGTCTGGATCTTTAGCCTCTCTCTTTGCAGAATGTAATGATTTCCTTTTCTGAATGATTCAGGTGCTGACTTCCCGGTAGAACATTTTGGCCAGACAGTGAGAGATGATATTTTAAACTGAATTCCATGAGCAGATCAGAACGAACTCCCCAGAAAGCATGCTGAAAGACAGAGGAAGGCATTTGCCCTTTTATCTCTGGCAAAAACTCCATAGTGCTGGCTGGTAGATTCTGTTTTTCTGTTCCTGATGTTTGGATGAGATCTGGCTGCTTGTCAGGAGCCACGAGTGCTGCAGGAGAGGGTTGTTGGAGGCCTGCTTGGTTGAGGTCTGGGTTATGCCCTTGCCAGCCATTAGAGGTGTGAGCAGAAGCCCAGCTGTAGCACCACTCTGTTGGTCCCAAAGACCGAATGTCCACAGGGGTGTATTTTAGAGGTGTTTAATCAGGAGCTGCTGCTCAGACCCCAAAGGAATCCTGCACTGTGCTCTGCAGGGAGGCTCACAGAGCTCTGCTACAGGCCGGTGAAGGTGCAGGTGTGAAACGTCAGGTTTTAGCTCCTGACCAAGTAAACGCATATGTGAGACCATGGGAACAGCATCTTAGAGGAGGTGGCAGTGCTAGTTCTGACTTAATCATTGCTAGCTAAAATCAAGGCCCAAAAAAGAATAGTAACTATTAAAAAAAAACCCATCTTTTAGTGTTTTTGTCTTGGCTTCAGCACCGTAGAAAATGAGAAAGCTCTTTCTGGAGCTAAAGGAGAAAGAAATAAAGGAATCAGTGTTAAAACAAGAGGCTAAGGCTCCAGAAGCTCACGCAATTATCTCTCCAGGATAGCTGCAGATATCATTATGCTATAATCCACAATGAATAAGCCACTAGATTCAAGAAGTGCATGCATACTGAGAGCCTGAAGCAGTTCCAGTCTTACACCAGTACTCACAAATACTTTTATTGGAAAAAAATTACCCACCCAAAAAATTGAATCGCACCAAATGAAGACAATATGGTTCCTCAGCAGTCTCAACTGGAGCGTTTGCTGCTGAGCTAAAGCCTCCTTATGAAATGAACTCAGTGTTATCATCAGTATGTCAACATAAAGAGGGTAATAAGGAAACCATGAGGAAAAACTGCTCAAACGCTTCCTTACAAATGATGTATTTGCTACTGGCCCATTTTGGAAATGCTGTCACTTGAATAATTTAACAAATTTCTGCTTATTGAGCAACATTGTTCATGTGCCTTGTAAGCAACATGAATGCCTATGAACCTAAGCCCACTGTGTGGCAAAATAGAAGACTTTACAGTGCTATTACAATTTGCTTCACAGTTTTTTTTTATCAAAGGGGAAAAGCCTTTTAAACAGCATTGTGCTGATTTTAGTATTTAGTATGTGACATGTTGACTTTGATGGCAATACAGGAGTTTTTAATCTGCATCTGGGATGACAGAAGTTCTAAATGTGGTTTGCTCAACAGGTTCAAGCTGGTCTGCATTGATTTTAATGTAAGGCAGTGTTGGAACTGCTCTATTACCTGGAAGAACTCTGAATTCTGGCTAAATTCATTTTGATCCTGGTCGTATTGGCTGCTTAAAGTGTACTTAAACACAGCTTGAGCCTGTCTGGATGCTGTTCTTCCTCTTCAGTCATTTCTCTCTTCTGCCCTGATTTGTATTCCTGCCCTCCAGCGTAACGTTATTCGGAAACCTCTCGTTCTCCTGTGCAGGTAAGCAACTGCCTTTGCTCTTTGAAAACACGTTGTTGCAATTTTTACAAACTGTAGAAGAAAATTACACAATCTTAAAAGTTATTGCTCAGTTCCCTGCAGTAACATTTCATATTTCCCCCTACTTACTACCATGACTAGTTCAGCCCAGGCTGATGCCCCATCCCCAGGTGGGGAGCTCTGCCTGCTTGCTCAGCAGAGCAAAGTGCCCAGCTCAGGACCTGCCCAAGGCCAAGCACTTCTCTCAGCCCAAAAGGTGCACGCCTGAGCCCCTCCCTGAAGTTCTGGCTATCCGTACACTGCCCTTCTAGCTCAGAGGATGAGCTCTCTTGGTTTTTTTTACATAAAAACTTGGATGATCATAGTTTTGTGTGTCAGGGCTTGCTGCAATTTTTTTTTCTTAAATACCAACTCACTGAACAGATACTTACAATCTGTAGCTGCTCAGTGATGCTGTATGGCTTTTTAATCTCTAGAGGCCAGATGGAAGTGCGCTCCTTCATCATTATTTGTTTTGCATAATGTGGGAATTGCAACTACGTTTGAGTAAGCAGATACTCGTTTGATGTGTATTTTTCTCTTCCATGCATATACTTCCTTTTTTTTTTTTTTTAATGGCAGTTTTCTGTAGGGAAAGTAAATTGTGTGCCCCAAACAGGAAAGATTTTGGTCCAGGAGATTTAAAGAGAAAGGGACGTTCAGCTGGTGGGTTTCTGAGAGCTGATGACTTAGCACAGTTTCTGAAAGAACTGCTACCGGGCTGATCTTGCATGTTGTGGGGTTTGTGTCACTGTCCTTGTTTCGAGCTCTCCTGCAGTCCTCACTTGGACTTTAGTTGCATTTGTGGATGTATTTTCCGCTGTTAAGACTGCAATCAATTGATTGAAATCCATAAATAATAACCAAGTTTCAATTTAAGATGCAGTAACAGGATGCTATTGGGATAACTTCTACGTATGCGAGAAGGTTTTTATAGCTCACTCCCCCCAGAGTCCAATCCCGGCCAGTCCCTGGCAATGGGAAGGCCCTGGCTTTACCGCCAGCTTCTTGGAGGCCAATCCCACACTGCACCAGCAGTGGGGATGCTCACACAGCCGACTGTGGCAGTGCTGCACCACGAGGCCTGCTGTGGTGCCTGGCTGGGCTTTAGGGGTCACAGGCGATGTGGCGTTAAAGTAACTACGAGAAACAGAAAAAGCAAGACAGACTAACATGAAAAAACACATTTTATTGCACTTAAGTTATAAGAAAATAAAATTTCTAAGTGAATCAAACCATAGACACAGTCCCTTTAAACGTTGTTTTCCTCCATCTTGTCAGGTTGTTACATAACTAAAATTAACCAACTGGAATCTGATTGTTTTAAATCAGACTATAAATAAAACAAAACAAAACAAAACAAAAGGAGGAGAAAAGATCGCCTAGGATACAGTGTTAAACCACTTTCACAGTTCAGCTTGAGTTGTGGCTCTTGGAGAATGAGGCAAACTGTTTGACTCTTTCATTTCTCATTTTGTTTGCATGTGACATCTTTACAAAAACCTAAGTTTTTGCTCTGTCAGTTCCTCCTAGCAATAACTGTAACAGTTGTTTGTTTTTTTCTCAAATACTGTAAAACACTAAGACTGACCAGCAACTTTATTTTCATTTTTGTATTTTATATTCTTTTTTAAAAATTTTGTCAGTTTTTTAAAATTTTTTTAATGTTCATTCCATTCACCACAGCCCTCACAAAGAAAAAATTTCCCCACAGAACAGGCTGCAATAGCTTTGTTCTAAGGAATGTGTTTTAATTTTTGCCCAGAAAAAAAGAAAATAAGCTTTGCACACACACTCAATTCTTTATTTGCAGGCAAACTTCACTCTTTAATTGTCTGAAACTCTTCCACTCTCAGCCTCTTAGAGGCACAGTTGGCTCAAGTTTCAGTGGCAAAAAGTCTTTTTCTGTAACCAAACTAGAGCAAATTTGGAATTCAGTCTGGGACTAAAACGTCACAGCAGAAAAAAAAATAAAAAAAAATAATTTGCTTTTTCTTTCTTTCATTTAGCAGCATAAATAAGTTTGGCCACTGGGAATACAGTACAGGGGTGGGAAAACAATCCCGTAATTGAAGACCTACTTCTAGCACCAGCGTTGCGAATTAAATCCGTCAGAGGACTCTCAGAACCCAGGACAACTTGCCACCTCAGAGCAACTTATGCATTGAAGAGTGTAGATGGAAGCAACGGTAAGTAGATTAAACAGAGGCTAATACTGTGATTGACGTTGGCAATGGTTGGCAAAAAAAGGAAGAAAAGAAAAAAAAAGAAAAAGCTCTGATAAAACTGCACAAAACAATTCACAGTACTATTTTAGCTTTTCCACACCAGGAATGGACTCTCTTTGTTTTGCAGTTGGTTTCACTGCAGACGCTCTCTGGTTTTTGAAGTCAGCCGGCGACCGCTCACGGAGGCTGGGAGAGACCCTGCTCAGAGCGGGGCCGGGAGAGCGCCTTGCTGAGGGGCCAGGGGTACCAGCAGGCGTGCGTGTGCAGCTTCCTTAAGGATCTCTGTAGTAAAATAACCTGGTAACAAGAACTAGAACTTTTTTTTTTTTTTTTTTTAAACCTCCAAATTGCTCATGGAAGCAGCTGGAGGAAAGTAAAGAAATAATTGCACCTGGTTTCATTTCAGAAGTTGTGTTTTTGCAAAGCTGCCCCGGTCGAAGGTGTTGCCATTTTATGTGACGAGACAGCGAATGCCTCTCTTGTCAGTTAGAGTTTGTTATCGTTGTCTTCTCCTTCTGTAGGTCTTTAGGATCTGTTGCCCCAAGCCAACATCCTGCACCACCAAGGACAAGGGATTTTTTTTCCTTTTTCTTTTTTTTTCTTTTTTTTCTTTTCTTTTTTCTTTTTTTTTTTTTTTTCAGGGGGAGGGAAAGGAGAACATCGTCTACGCGTTTGGATAAATTCATCTTTCTGCCCTTCACTTCATATCCACGTCAAAGTCCAACACCAGCAGCTTTGTTTCCTCAGTCCCGTTCCGGCTCCCAACGGCGCACACCAGCTTTGTGTTGGAAGCTCTGATCCGCCACACGACGCCTCCGCTTCCCCCGCTCTCCAATGTAACTAGATTTCGGATAAATTCACCCGTTTTCAAGTCCCAAAGTTTTACAGTCCCATCATCTGAGCTGGTAATTACAAAGTTCTTGTTGAATTGTAAACAGGTCACAGCGCTCTGATGCTTGTTGGGACCTAGAAGAGCAAACCAGAACATTTTTGATTCTAATGGGAAAGCAGTGACAGACAGCGCTGCACATAATGTAAATACCCATCCACTCGAGTACAGCTGTTTCTCATAGATGTGTTATCCCTGTTTTTGTGCTTTAAAAGGTACAGAACCTTGCCTTCTGTTTTCAAAAAGCGAAATTCCCCCAATACTTCTTTGTTACAGTGATCTTGTTTTGTTGCATACGCACAGCAGGACAAGTGCATACTTGGAAATTCATGAAAATGAACTTAGCCGTGCAGAATGAGGTGACCACGACGCATGTTTTTCTCCAAGTCCCTTTGAAGTGTTATTATGGGATTACTCTACCGGTAAGTACTGAGGGACATATAGAGACATATAAACTGTTAAAACAGCAGCCTGCATTTCCAGCGAAGTTTAATTTTCTGCTGCAGCCAGCATTGCTGGATACGATATATGACTTTTTCTGAAGAGGGAACAAAATAACATGCTGGTGTGCGTGATGCGTCAGTGGCAACTGTAAAAATGGAAACCAAAATCTTTCTTCTTACTGAAAAAGTGAAAACATCTTCCACTCCTTTCTTTTGATTTATTGCAATAGACAGTGTGCTTTGCCTCCCAATCCAATTAATCAGTAGGCTCTGAAACATCCAAGTGACCCCTAAATAATACGTCGACTGACTGTTTTGAGATGTCATTTCCTACATATTTCTGTGGCTTATTAGGCTAATACACTCACTGCAAATTTCTCTCAGTTCAGGCCATCTGCCTTTCATAATAGGCAAGTGATTTGAATAGATTAGATGAAATTCCTCTAATTCAGAGGAAGATCATACAGCTGTCATCAGAAAAATGATATTTAAGTTGTAAATGGTCCGTGTTTGTTTCTTTGTGTGAAATGGTTAGAAGGTTTTACATAGAATCTGCAGCACAGATTACTGCAGGCAGCTTGATATATATTATGGTAGTTTAAGCTCACCTTGCAATGTCTGTAAACATTGTCCTGTTTTAATGTCCCAGATTTTGACTGTAGAATCAGCATTTCCAGACACGAGTATATTGTCCTTAAGTTCCATTCCACTTGTCAAAGACTGGTGGCCTGTGAGTGTGTGAATGCAGTTTCCTGTCTCCACATCCCAAACTCGGATGGAGGTGTCAAGAGATCCGCTCACCACATGGATACCATCAAACTACAAGAAAGGTAAATCTATTATAAACAATTATAATAGAATCTTACAATGCTCTCTACAGAGATAGGGGCTATTAAGCATTTAATTCACCAAATGCAACATTAGATATATGTAATATATTTGGAAACTGCATTTTAGTCTACATAGATGTGGCTGTGTTTGATACTGGAGCTGGTGATTTGTGGCAGTGTCATTTCCTGTCGTGAACACAGCCTATGGGGTACTCAGCTGAAGGAGAAAGACATTGAACCATTGGTCTTTCAAATAAAATACAACTCTTAAAAAGAATAGAATCCTGACCGCTGCAGATTACAACAGTAAGAGGCTGTTGTTGTCCTAATAAATAAGTTAACAGCCAAATCTGCTTTTCCACAAGTCAGAGGGACTTTAAGCTGGAGAGAGGAAATAACAGCTATATACAAACAATACAGGAAAACAGAACAAAAGGAATTGAAAAATGCTGGGTCTAACCTTTTGTAATCATAATTGTGTGCAGTAAGGAACTTCTAACTTCCTTCTCACTGCTGGGAAAAGTATATATGCTAACACAGATGCTCAAATTCTGGATTTTCTGGGCATGTACTGATATACAAAGTAAAAATATGTAGAAGATGAACACATAGAGAAATGAATTAAGAAATTAAATACTTTTGATCGAGAGATGGAACATGTAGAGAATATAGACGTGAAAGTAAACTGAGTGAGAGTGACGATGACATGAGTCAGGGTTCTCACAAAAGGGAGGAAAAAGAGCAGTAGAATAAAAACAGCGGGCTTCAAGGAGGAATACTTTAATAAATTGAGTCTTCCTTCCCATGAGGTTTTTATGTATCTCCGAGGGGAAGAAGAGTTCAGGAGAGTTGGCACCTTCTTAAAGACACAAACTATCCTTGTGTGAAGGAAAGATAGGAAGTGCAGTAAATTACCAAGACCTACTTGGTTGAAGTACAGGGAATTGTACAAAAGCAGAAATGAGATCAATAGATGCACACAAAGGAGTACACTGGGACAAAATCAGAAAGGCAGAGCACAAAACAAGATAAAACTAGCAAAAGCCGTTAAAGATGGTAAAATGCTATTTTGTTTAATAAAAAAAAAAAAAGGAAGGCAAAAAGATTTTAAAAAGCTCATTTAAGCTGATTGAGAAGTAAAGAAACACCAGATGAGGCTATTTAAGGATATTTAACTTTTTTTTTTTTTTTTTTGCTTCAGTCCTCAGCCATCTGAGTGTAGGCTAACACCAGTGACAACTGAATACGAGCTTCCACTAGAATGGAGAAAAAACACACATACAGCGAAGTTGTTTTAAGACAATCCTGGAGACAGCTGATGCTATTTTGAGAACTCATGGAAGATAGACAAGACTTCGGATGGCAGGTACAATTTCTCTCTTTATTCAAGGATGGGAGATTGGAGAATTATGGATCAGTCAGCGTAACTTCAATTTACAGAAGGAACTAACAAATAATACGCAGTGCAAGGATACTATCAGTTCACAACGTAGTTCACAGAGTAGATAGACATATCAGTAAGAGCTCTGGGGGGTCTGGCGTTTAGTATTTCCATTAGGATTTGTGTGACATTCAGAATGATAGAACCCGACCCAAAGCGAAGCATGTAAAAGGCAGGAGAGAATTATGAAGATCTGAGCTTGGCCAAGAATACATGATGATAAAACTGCAGCCTGGGATAGCCAGAGCAAATTAACACTATTTGTCCATGTGGGCTTACTGGTATCTTGTAACAGAGAAGAGAGAACCCAGTTATCTGACTGCTTCTTTTTGTAAAACCTCTTGCATCTCAGAACAGCTTAGATCTCTACCTGTAGTCATGGTTGAGTGGCACTGTGGTTCAGAAGATTTAGGGAGCAATTGGCATGTGCAGACTGCTGACTGGAATACATGGCATTTCCAGTGAAAATTTACTAAAAAACACACACTCTAGTATCCAAAATAGGAATATGCTAAACAATATGCATAAAATAACTCTTCCATTACAGCAAGCATTGCTAAGACTTTGACTAGAATTCTGCATCCTGTTTTCTGCACTGTACTTTCAAGAAAGCAAGTGAACTAATTTGAGTTTGGATAAAGGGATCAGGAATGGTGAGCAGCCAGCACACTTGTTAGGTGAAACACTACAGAATGGACTTAAAGAAAGACTGATGCAAAAAAAATAGACTCTTTTCTCCCTCTCCTCTTATTTAACTGTATTCTACATGCATAAAGTATTCAGAAAGAGAGCTTTAAGGCTGAGCATCAAGACAAACTACTTCACTATTGCTGCAGTTAAACAGACAGCGACTCATATCAGAGGTTGTACCGTGTTTTGTGAGGCAACCTGATTAGTACTCTTAAATTGTTGCATAAAGATCTCTAACAATTGTTTTGGGGGGCTACAAATGGGGAAATACTGATATGTAAGAGAATCCACTATGGGGCAGGGGTAGGGAAGACAGGTGCGCTGTTCAGCCTCATTATTCTATTTATGGGCTGTTTCAGCAGGAGCTCACCTTTCAATTTCAACAAATTGGAATGTCCTAAAACTCTAAGTACCTGTAGCCTTCTGCCCCCTCCAAGTTCCACTTACAAGCCATAAATACTACCAGCACGTGCAAACATAACCCAATTATTTGACCCATTATTACTCCATTAGTAGAGTAAAACATGTATATTCGCCAGCGGGAACAAGAGCCACCAGTGAAGATAAGGTAAAGCAACATGCACTATTCCCAAACTGCACCAGATGAGATAAAACTATAATATGAGGTAGGTAGTGCAGCATTTTTAAGCTGTTTGCTGCTTGTCTCAAACACTCTGTAGTGCATGAATGTAAGAGAAGGGATGGTAATTTGAAAAATATATAGTAAAAATTATCAAAAAAGAAAACCATTCTATTATGGTGAAAAACACCTTTTGATGAAAGCATTTAAGAAAAATGTCTGCAGCACAGAGCTTCATTTTCTGTGCCACCAACCAGACTAGTTACATGCCGAATGCAGTTTCCCAGTTGTGAACTGTATTTGTTGTTAATTTCTTTTTTGAGTTCTGCCAGATTGCAATGAGAACAGGCACAAGCATGAAATTAATTTCTCTCTCCTTTCAGCGCCTGGAAATGATGCTTTCACTCCATGAATGAACAAGAGGATCTTTTGGAATAGTAAAGGTAAGAAGAGTCTACATGAGGTCTGTGTATGACTTTGCCAGCATAACTCTGTTGAAGTCAGGTGAGAGGTAAACTGGCCATGCCATACACTGATACCTAGAATGATCTGCATCTACAATAACGTGTCTCTGCTGACAAAGCCTCAGAACTGTAGATACAGCCTTTGCTCAGAACTAGTAAAATAAAGACTTAAGTCAGGGCATTACATTTTAGGTTCATCCTTACTATGAATTACAGTTTGGAACTAGAGGATGTGACTACAAAATAAGGATAAACAGATTTGCTTAATTCAGAACATTAATCCAATGGGGTTTCTGGCACATTTTCAAATACTGTATTATCTAATGAATTTAAATAGTAACATTACAACTTCTTTTGGGGAAGCTAAAAGCATAACTCCAAAATACATACAACATTTAAAAAACAACCCTAAGTCCTGAAAAAGTACATAACTTGCCAGGAGAGAGATTTGGGCTTTATTGCACTGTGGGCTTTAAAAGTACTCTTCTTAAAAAAAGAAACCACAGCCTCTAAATTAAGACAACCTATAACAAAGATGAAAAAATGGAGAAGAGGAATATCACGGATGCCCCAGTATTCTTGTGGCCTATAACTCTGGAGCAGGTATTCACAATTTAATTATAGAGGTAAAATGCACTGTGTTCATATAAGCAGCAGATGAAAATCACTTACCTGTAATGAATAGACTCTGTTAGTATGCCCTTGCAGCGTGTGCAGACAGGTCTCGGTCTCTGGATCCCACACTTTGACCATAAAATCATATGCACCACTTACAACCCTTCTGCCATCATACTGAACGCATCGAACTGCAGCTACGTGGCCCATCAGAACGTGTAAACACTGGCCCGTCTCTATGTCCCAAACTCTCAGTGTCGCATCTCGAGAACCACTGACCACTCTGGAGGAACAAGAAAACCCCCCCTATATTTAGTGTTGGAAATAAAAGCATTAAAACAATGAGATGGTTATAAATCAGTTATAAGTTTTCATCTGGGATACTAGATAGCATTTGTCCGCTAGGCACCGAAGATCTGGTTTGGTATGACGTTTTATTAGGGATGCAAATGACTCGAGTGCGTTTCTTCCTTGCTCTTCTCGTCTCTCCAGGATCTATTTGATATAATTAGCAATCTCTATTTAAAAAGCACTTCAGTCCTGAACAGCAAAATGATGCCATGAGAAACTATGTGGACTATTGTATCCACCCATGAAAGCTTATGAATATGCCGAGTTCAAATTAGCACTTTGAGCATCCTGCTTAAATGACTGAATTAACTAATTATAACAATTAAAGAAGATCTTTAGAAGTTATACTTTTAGCAAAGGAACGGTTATTCTGCTTGGTTTTTTTTTTCAGTTTATACTTTTAAAAGCCTTTTTAGGCAAGCACAGAAGTGAGAAGGAATTAATTTTAATGGCACAGATAAAGAAAAACCTCAGCATTCTTCAAAAAAGAAGAAATGTAACCAACGGGCACTCTGACAACAGCACCATACCACAGCCAAGTAAAGTAGCTCTGCCAATGTTCCTTGAATCAAGACGTGAATTTCTATTGCAGAAATTATGATACAGTAAGTTAAAATTTTAATAAAGTACCACACCAACAATACTTAAGTCACTCTGCAAAATGAGAAAGTTTGTAACGTTTACAAAAAGCTAAGAATAAATTATTCAGTGTGGTAGACTGGATCAGGTTCTAACGAAGAATGAGTTTTGGAATAAGGTAAAAGATGGCTTTATGAAGTTCCCGACTCTCTTCATTTTCTGTTCTTTAATTAATACTTTTATGCTTTTGCTTCTATTAATAATCTCCTCCCTTAGTCAACTGATGTACTTTAGTTTGGATGCTCCGCCTGTCTTGTATTTCACTCAGCGTCTGATCAGACACCTGAATTTAACAAGTGTCTGTGTAAACAGAGTGCAGATTAGAGGCTCTAGCATTGGACAAAGGCTTACCTCTTCTCGTGGAGATGCATGCAGCGCACCGTGGAGGTGTGTCCGTACAAAGTATGTATGCATTCTCCAGTCTCAGCGTTCCAGACTTTCAAGGTCCGGTCTGTAGATCCACTGATGATGATGTTGTCCCTCATCTGTGATGACCAGACTCCACCTGTATGTCCAACTAATGTTCTCAAGCACTGAAAAGAAATGTGCGGCTCACTTACTGTTTTGACAGACTTTAGCACAAGTTTTAGAAATAGTAATCAAGCAGGTAACAGTAGCACGTCATAGCAAGAGCCAGGAGGCTCCTGGGGATTGCTTTGTTCTTGAACTAAAAATTTACATCTGCTAGAAAATGCCCGTTAAGTTTCTCTCTCCACTGCAGGTACTTGGACTGTAAGGAACTTTCCCTATAATCTTGCTTTTGATAGACTGTCTTTGCAAAGTTCTACAAGATGCATTTTGTAGCCTTGAGTCTTCACCTTGGCAGTTTTTCTGAGTCACTGCAGGTTTCCAATATGTTTCTGAAGCATAAACGTTAGAATTGGAGAGAGTGTTCACTTAGTAGTTTTACCACCAATCTATAAACTATTCTCTTATTAAATGTTTCTACTTATTTATCCAAGAAACAGCACATTCTGTAAGCTACAGCTACAGCATCAACACTGTGAAATCACGTTTCCAACCTTCTACAGACATTACTGTTGCCCAGGAGAGAATCCCACGTTACGCACACGTGGCTGGCCTCCTTTGATACTAGCTGTGTGACATGATTTTTCACCATGTAGGAAGAGCGATTGCTCACACTTCCTTCTATAAAACCTCACCCACTCTGGAACAATATTTTGTCTCCATCTCTGTCTGTATTCCTTACAAGTCACGACTGTACATGCATTTTCATCAAGCAGCTGTAAGTGCTAATTAGTACAGACAAGAACAGATCCTTGCAAGACCCCTCTAGAAAGATACTCCATACAGATTCTGCATTTACATTAATAACATGATCTCACTAATTATCCACTTTCTAACCCATTTAAATACATGCCATGTTGATTTTTGCACTGCTCCATTTTCTTTAGTTGTGTCATGGGATACTGTCTTGCAGTGCAGACAGCCATCTATTTCAGCACTATTATTTTTATCAGGCCAACCTGTACGTGCATCAGCAAAGAGGTCAAGACAGTCTGATGATCTCTTTTTCTGTAATCTAATGCTAAGTGGCGTTAATATCCGTGGCCCTTCTCTGTTAATGACTCCTTTTTACGTAGTCTAATATTTTTTTATCTGAGATAAGGTATCCTAAAAACCCAGTCTTCCTGTTCACTCAGGTTCAAATATTGATACATTTTAGCTTCCTTCTGTTGGAAAAAAACACCTGTTTTACCCCACAGGTAACTTAGGAAACCAATCACAGAATACAGTCAATGCAGCTGTCTGAATCAGCTGTAATAAAATACGCCCCAGCTTTGGTGGTTGTTTTTAATACCCTTTCAAATTTCTGCTGAAATATTCTGTCATCACTGCATGCTGGATTTCCATCATATGAATTTTCTTCAAACATAAGTACTTATTCTGCATCAGCAATCAACAGTACACTAATTTCTACTGTAATATCCTTTCTAACAAACATCCTTACATTTCTGCTGTACTTACATTTCCAGTTCTTCTACCAGTTTTCTGCAATTCCTGCTTCCTAACTTAATTCACTCCTAGCAATTCCATCTTTTTAATTTCATAACTGCTTTTCACTTTTACAGCTCTCCAACTTTTTTTTTTTTTTTTAAGTAAGCTTCCACTGATTTGTTCATATTTTAAGAAATCATCCTTCTAAAGCAGTAAGAACACAGAATCCTTATTCTGGGCTTTATATCTGTCAAGGGGATTGTTTAGCCATGTTCATTTGCAAAGATCAACCCCTAGGGTTCTTTTTATTTTATTAATTCTTCACTACCAGGAAGCATAAGGGCCAATACAGCCCACGTAAGGGCTAATACAGCCCTCTTTCACATACAATATTTACCTTTAAGGTTTAGGGTAAATAGTCACATTAGAATCTGAAATTATTTGCACAAAAATTACTGAACATCAATTGGTAAGTTATGCTACCACGATCAATTTTATACATCTAAAAGAACAATTTGCTTTTGAGAGGACTGTATATAGAAAGCAAGTATTTTTCATCTCAGTTTAGCCTGCCTCTTCAGGTAAAATATGAAAAATTTACCATGGGTTCCTTCATTAGACAGTTTGTTGCAGGAAAGCCAGGAGAGGTAGGGAGAGGCTGCCTATTGCTTTGGATTTTATTCTTTCCCACTGTAGTATTTATAACCTTGTCAAGGCATTGCTAGGCATGCAAAGACAAATCCTTTACATGTTCAACTTGAACATCATCAAGTTAATCTCAAAAACTGTTCTGTGTTCAAATCACTATATTGTTAAAACAATACAAAGTCTATACGGTACTAGTTTAGATGGGAAAAAATACTATTGCTCTGTGGCCTTTTCTGTAGCTATATGGAACTGTTTGCTGAGTAGCTGTGATGTTCTAACATGAGCGAAATGCTCAGTACTGTCTTTTTGATTGCACATATTGTTTTGCTTCTCTAAGCCAAAATTAAATTATTGAAGCTTATTAAATTCCTGCCTGAGCTGGATCTAATTTAATAGGAAATATTTAAACCTAAAGCAAGTTACACTTTTTTTTTTCCTCTGGCTCAGCAGTATAGCAGCTTAGAATGAAAAACAAACTGCATTGGAAAACAGAGCCAGTAAAATCAACACACCATTTCAATAACTTAAAAGCAACAGAAAGAATGATAGAAGACAAGTCAGATCTAGAGGAGTAAAACGAGGCTAAATTAAGCTTTAAGGAAGATAAAGCAACATATCTGTCCAAATTCTTTAGAATCCATGTCACAAATGACTCCACGAGAATAGAAGAATTGCCAAGAGAACAAGGATATATGCCAGTAGTAGCATGAGCAGCATTGTAATTTCACATCAAGGTGACTTTTTTGAACCGGTCTCTGTGCAGGAGATGATGACCCAAATGCCTACCAGTCGCTTTCCTGAATCTTTCACCAGGCAGCCCCAAACACCACCCTGGGTGTGGTTGGGCAAAACAGTGATATTTTCAACCCGTATCCAAGTGCTAACTGGTAGCCCATTTCCTAAGAGATCCATCCGTGCCATCCACTTACCTTGCCAGTAACTGCCGACCACACTTTTAATGTATTGTCATCAGAGCCACTCACTATTCGGTTCCCGCAGAACTGAAGGCACGTGATCACATGATCATCATGGCCTTTGAGCACCTGGCAGTGAAGAACACAAAAACGTGCACTCACAACTGAACTCAGGAGATCAGAGATAAGCAGGAGAAACAAAGTGCCATTCTGATTCATAAATTATAAAATGCTAGAGCTGCTTCAAAAATAATACGGCCCCTTAATCCTGTGTGTCAAGTCTCATTTACTGCCAGCTGGGACCAAAGAAGGTATTTTCCTTCTTCCGTGGAATAATGCTGCACTGCTTGTCAAGTGTACCATGGGGATTTTAAACCTCCTACAAGTACCAGGATAAATGAGTAATGAAAGTAGGAAAAATTAGTTGCTGGACACTGCTCAATTCCTCTGCAGTTATTCCCTCTCTTTAGTTTTTAATTCTTTTTTTTTCCTCTCTTGAACTTTCACCTTTTAAGATATGTTTTGAGCTTCACTGATCTTGAACAAAACTGATAGCACTGTATTATTTCCTGCATATTTGTATTTCTGTGGTCGAGACCAAACATGCCTCTTTTTTTTCCTTTCCAACCAAACACTGTCATCTATTAAATGTGAAGCTGCACCAAAGTCAAAAACTATTAACCATAAACTAAATTAAGTACAGAAAAACGTCAATCATTTAAAGGCTGGAAATGTGGACTGGAATGGTACCTTGCAGAAGTAGAATCTTCAATACGTGATTTGAGAAAAACTGCAATTCAGTATATTTTACTAAATTATGGCACAGTTATCAGAATACAGAGAATGGGAAGGAACAAGGAATGCCTTTATTTAGGATATCTGAGCATTTCGCAAGATGTTCATTGAAATGAAATGGGCATTTGGCTAATGCCCGAGGCTGTAATTTTAATAATAATTCCAAGATAACTTGATGTGGCATATCAAGGCAAGAAATACAGAGCCACTGCTGCAGACATACATGAGTCACGGCCAAATAAACAGCAGGATCTATCCTTAGGTTTGTCACAGGAATCTTTTTGTTCTTACTGTTTTGTTGTACAGGAATCAAGACAAGGAAATTGACTAAAAGGATATGAATATGGTTTTTTTTTCATGGTTCTGACTGCTAGCTCAATACCAGGTTTGATTAGACAGCTGTTAATTTATTTTAAAATGGGCTGTAGCTATTGCTTCATATCTTTCTATTGGAAAAGCCATAATGAGAATATGAAATCAATATCATTAAATATTTCAATGTTTAAAATCTTAACATGGAACAAAATTACCGTCTCCTGTTGCTCAATTTATAAGAATATCTATAAATAAAACATGAAATGATCACAGAATAGTTGTGGAATATTTTTGTGTTGGTAAGTGGCCCAGCTCTACAAGTGCGCGTGTTTGATTTTAAATGTAAGTATTTCCAATCAAGTCTGCGGGATTATCTCCCTCACGAAGACTGGCACGTGCACAGCCATTCACCAGATTCTACAGAATTTTTTAAAACAGCAGCGAAAGAGTTTTGCTGCATAAACCCTTACATTTTGATTTGCTAATATAGTGCTCAGAAATTCATGTAAAAACATGGTAAGCTAACATACAAATGATTGCCTTTCTGTAACGATGCACTGCTTTTTGTGCATGGCTAGTTCGACTTGTCTGAAGGAAAAAAATAACCCGAGTGGATCCTGCTTAGTTCATGGCACCCTGCACACAGCCCAGCAACTCACCTTAGGCGATTTAAGTTCTCCTCGCCGCCAGTTGGTATCAATTCTGTGTTGTCGAATATACGCGCTCTTCCACGGACTGTGTATAAAGCCTGGTTTTATTACTTTCCTCCTTTTGATATGTAATGGTTCGTCAATCCCTAAAATGGATTTAAAGAAGAAAAAAAAAAAAGGTGGAGGGAGTGATGAGTCCACCCCCAATAAAACAGCTTTTCTCCCTCCTAAACCTTACAGCGATCTCCGAAATTAAATACAGCATCAACATAACAACCTCCTGACAGAGAATTCTGCTCATCTTCTCCATGCCAGCATTTGCTTTTTGTGTCAGTGACCCCACCCTGCTCCTCAGCTCTCTGTACTACCATCTCTCTTGCCTTCCAAGCATAATCATTACTGTAATCATGTGGTTGAAAATGCTCATTTTCATCACTCCTTGCCAGCAATCTACTTGCTTGGTTTCAGATCCCTTATTCTGAGGAAATGTAGCAGAATATTGCCTTTTCACCTATCATCTACAACCATTCATACTCCCATTCCGAAGCCCTTCGAAAAATCTTCCTCTCTGGTTGTGCATCTTCATTACCTTTAAGTACCCCGTGACTCTTGACCTCTTCATTTGTTATTTTCAAAAAGCTGTCCTCGCCTGGCTTCGGTTTAGGTAGACTTGCACCCTGTCTGAATTGACATTTAAGAGGTAGTGCTTCATTTCATATTTCTTATTGCATTCTATGTCTTTTTCTTTTTTCCTTTTTTTTTTTTTGGCCAATTCTCTTTCTCACCTATCCATCTTTTCTACATAATTCTCTTTCTTTACTGCATCCCTCTACTAGCCTGTCCTATGACCGCTGCCAGTACATGGATTTCACTCTTCTGCTTTTAGCCCCCTTTCCCGTGTTTCCATCTGCAAATTTTGAATTAAGAGAGCTTTCACGTTACTGTGCATCTCACCAAGTCTGAATAGTCTACAATCCTGTTTAAGCAGTGCTGTCATGCCTGGCCAGATTATTTTTTACTTCTCAGCTCACAAACGTAGACTTAACACCCCTCACTGTTTTCCTTTTTCCTCATTCTGTCCCCTCAATGCATTTTTCACTGAAATTTGTAAGAGGAGAATCTTTAGATAAGATTTATGAGGTTAGACACACGATTTCCATTGCAGAAGAACAACTCATTAATTTAGGGGCCTTTAAAAATAGCCAGCTACATTCATGCTGTCACCATTTTTAAAGCCTCTGCACAGACCTCTCCCCACATTCTTGTCTCGGTGCTGAGGCAGACTGGACAGTACCAGCATTTGCCTGTGTCCAGTAAGGACACTGCTCTGAAGCTGCATGCACGTGCTTGGTCTCTCAGACTGCAGAGCCACATATTTCTGCTTAACAAGTTTACATTTTTCTTATTTTCATACAGGTGCTTATTTCCCTGGGAGTCTTTTATTGCCCACTCACAGTACTGCTGAACCACCCTATCTTCCTGACTGGGCAGGAGGCAGCGAATCATCATGGCTTATGGAATGCATCCCCTTCTCTGAGCAATTGATTTCCACCTTCTTCTCCTACACTATGAAATTTCTCTGTTAATTTTCCCACAGCTGACATGAAATCACAGTGCACATTCTACACAACCACTGTAGGTTTTCCTCCTGCAAGGCAATGCTCATCTCAGCTCTTATTTGCTTTGGTCGTATTTTGAATAAAAACTATCCTTAACCAGGAAAAATCAGTGTATTTTAAAAACCATACATGTGTTATACCCTATGCACAGGATGTTCAAGCTTAAGCCTAGTTTCATTTCTAGTACTCCACAGATTACTTCTGCTTCCTACTTTTAACAAAAATATGCACCACGCAGCTCAAAGCACCCCTAGCAGTAAATTTCAAGTCACCCAAATTCCCTTCATAAAGCTTTAAGCTTATTATGTAAACGAGCTGCACTTTTCGACAGCAACACTTTGACCATTACATTCATCTTTTTGCTCAGCCTTACCTTCCTCTTTGCATTTCTCTCTCCAGAGAAGATTATCTTCAGCCAGAATCCTCCAATAACGGCACGTCTGGGCTGCCTGCAGAAGGTCCCTGGGTTCCAGGAATGACAGCACGTACAGTGCCAGCTGTAAGAAAAGGAAGGGAGGTTTCTAAATTGCTTTTGAAAGGAAAAGTGAAGTAACTCCAAGCATTATCACACATCAGAGGCTGAAATACAGAAAATTGAAACAATGAATTATTAAATGATCTCAGAAACTTAACAGAGCTACAGCTTGTTCCAGTGGGCACATGAGAAGTACAGCAATCATCTTAAATAACTAAATCCATACAGATCACATCAAAAATGTATATTATTTGCAAGAGACTAGATGTCAGCTGAAATCACTGGCTATTATGCTTTTTTAAAATGTCATCCGTATTACTTTGAACCGTTGCCAGATGTACCGAAATAATTGTGCCTGTGATATTTTATCTAATAAAAGTTGTTCTGAGAGTTTAACTGGAAAATACCACCACACTCACAAATTAAGGATGCTGGGATGGAAAAACATCACACCGTAAGCTCAAATAGAGAAAATGTAAATGCTATTTGTCCTCAAGTTCAAAAGTACTCTGCAGCTGCAGAAAATCCAGTAATCACATTGCTCAAGTTCTAATTAGGATGCGAGCATACACTTAAGTGCTGCTACAGGGAATTTTATGCACTTGGATGCAAAAGGACTAAAATACCTAACTGATCTTACACACTGTATTTGTTACCAGGAAAAAAAAAAACAAACAAGGGAAATCCCAGTATGCTGCGTAAGGTGAACTGAAGTTGAACTTCACTCTTCTGTGTGACAATGTTAAATGCTACTGGTAGAGCTCAAATCTCAGCTGAGTTGAGCAAAGCCACATAATGACCACGATAAGTCCCCCAAAACTCCAGAAATATCTTCAGATGGCCTGGAGCCTTAAACAGGGACAGAGGCATCTAAAGCACAAACCAAAATACGGTGATGGATATCCTTAAGGGTATCCTGGATGAATGACTACAGCTTTTCTACTGAACAGCAACAATGCATTTCTCCAGTCATGGAAAATGAAAATAGAAGAGGCAGGAAAGTGGCTTCCATGACTAAAGACTCCACAGAAATAACAACATCGATAAAAAGTGAAGCACAGAACTACTTACATTTAGAAATACCGGGGTCTTTGTCAATACTAGGATGCAAAAGTTGTCAGGAAAATCAGATCATCCACATTTACTGCTGCTTGACATATCTTTTTGTGCTTAGCATTTTTGTATTTAATTTTTAACTGGAGTTATGTTGTATATAAATAGAATCTGCCTTTCAAAGAAGCACAGCCTGAAATTCACTAAGGAAGTTGTAACTGTAGGCTGTTGACCTCAGCAGATTTTTAACCTTATTATGTGAGAAACATTTACTTGTATTAATCTAGCCCAGCCAGTAACTGAGCAGGAAATAAAAATTCAGCATGTCAGGCCTCTTGGCATTCTGATTGCGATTACACACCTTGTTGGCAAGTCATCACCTGCAGCTCACATTGAGCATGTAGGACTCCACATTTGCTGGATATGCGCCTTAACTTGCACACTAGATTCCACATGCATCCCAGGCTATAAAGCTGAGGAACGATTATTCTGTCCCTACTCGTTTGTGGAGTCGGAATTTAACATGTGCTGTAAGGCTCCCTGACACAAAAACAACAACTGTACTTCTGTCCTTTTCGACTTTGTCTTAATTCCTGATACGGAACATTATTTACGACACGTTTCCTAAGACTCATCAGATAGATGGCCTTGCACGCAGCAAGGCTCAAAACATGAAACAGATCCTGTCCTTTTTTGTTAGACGCTCCTTAACTGATAGAAGATTTTGTTTAAATATCACTTGTC
The DNA here is from genome assembly GCA_028571105.1 of Tragopan temminckii. Lineage (NCBI taxonomy): Eukaryota > Metazoa > Chordata > Aves > Galliformes > Phasianidae > Tragopan > Tragopan temminckii. Next base: position 13,386,944 of record JAOWBP010002392.1, read on the forward strand.
CTATCTACATGGGTATGGACATTTGCTAAGATAGTGTTAATTAAAATCTGTGAGCCAACTGATTTTAAAACAGCTTACATATGGGTGACATTTATTTTAGACTATATTTGGCTAAATAGTCATCAAGGGTCAACACAGCTCACAGTTGACTTTAGGATTAGCAGCGTTAAAAAGATGGAGGCCCTTTGTCTCAGCTCGTGGAGTTAGCTATGAGACAGCTTCAGGTAGCAGAGAGCTGACCTTGACTCAGCTGTACTGAGGCCTGCTCCCTTCTGCAGCACTAAGAATACCCAACCATATGCTGTATCTCGCTTTCTCTCCTAATGTACCAGGGCACCAATACTATTTCTTTGGCTGATTTTAGCAGCATTCCTTATCTGCTGATTTCTAGACTTGACTTTCACAAACAAATAATTTCAATAATTATTTCTAATTGCTCTGTAAGAAAACAAATATTCATTTCAGATTAATTGTTTGACTGCAGGTTTCCTCAGGAGGAAGGCAAACATCTTCTTGGTTATTCAGATATTAAGTTACTGTCTTTCTACTGCTGAAAACATTTTTGAAGGAGAGGCCTCCTGCCCAAATCAGCTTCATATTCTGATTAGGTAATAAAATCTCTGCAGTACATACAATACTGGAGCTACCTCTATATGTTAATGCAGAGTGACAGCTCAAGAGAGCATGCTTTCACAGGATGCTGGCACTGGTAGGGAAGCCAGCTTACAGAATTACTGACCCTACCAAATTATTCTTCTCCCCAGACTTACTCATCACCCCCCGCTGAAGCCAGTAGCAGGGGACAGAGTCATTGAACAGATCTGACTTAAACAATCTTCAAAAATGGAGAGGAGATGGAGTTGGCTTCATGGAGAATTTTTGGTTAATTTTGATGAGAGCAACTGGGGGTTAGAAGGCAAAAATTGTTTAAGCCAGCTTCCAAGGCCAAGTCAGCCTTTCATGCAGCTAAACACTTGACAGTTTTATGGTTTCAAGAAGCAAGAATGACCACTAAAAATAAATTAAACCCAAGTATCTTACAGTGGAGTCAAGTAACAGATAAGAGATAAGGAACACAGCTATTTAGCTGTTTATTTTACAGCTAGATAGCATATCCTTTCTGTGAAGAAACTGCTAAAACTGAAATAACAGCAATATCACTAATTAGAGTGTAACCACGTCAACTACTTAAGTTACTTTGGGCACTAAGTCTTGCAAAGAAAGACAATTCATCTGTGACTTACTGTGATCAATTAGTGCATTTCCAGATGCAACAGGTGCAGAAGTAACAAAATGCCCTCTGTTGTCTCAAAATCTAACCTCTTGATTCCTTCCTCAGCCTCTGAACCAAGGCCGCTTTGGGCAGCCTCTTTACGAAGACTGCACCACCACAGAGGTCCTATTAAACTTTTCTCTTTCCCCAGTGTCCTCTACATATGTGAACAAGGCTACCACAGAGTGCTTATCCACATGTTTATGTCATGTGTTCTAAGTTAACATTCATCAATAAAGTGCTTCCAACGCTTACAAATGCTAACCAGTAAAACCCGAGGGAAGGCTGTGACATTTCCTAGTCCATGAAGATGTGATGGGAAGAAGGGTCACGCACATCTAAGTATTTCAAAAATAGAATATGCATCAGAAAGAACGTCAAAAACAGGAGATACAGAACTATCTTCACAGTAAACAAGAGCAACTAACCACAGTAACCAAACACCAGCTCCAGAATATCTATGAAGAACTTGTTTTCAAATCTGTCAGTAAACAAAGATGTACGAACATCAACCCTCATGCAAATTTTCACGTGGCAAACTCAGCACACAGCAGATATGGCAAAAGAAGACGCACTTCCTCCTCTCTCCAGACAGGAAAACAAGTTCCCATTCACTAAAATCAATTAATATCAGAAGTATAATTTCCAAAAGTACTAAAACGCATTTAACAGCTGTATTACACTGGCTTGATACTCTTTCATCTCAAACCCCACGTTCTAGTTGTGAGAATACCAAGAATTACTCTTCTACAGACAACATTTACTTACACAAGCTGAAAATCACACACGCTCAAATCTAAGTCTTAGCTTCTCTTTAACCTGATACAACATGATCTGATTTGCAGAAAAGGATTTACTGCAATATATCCAGTTAATTAGGGCTTGGCTTTATCCTTAGCAAGAAGGGCTTTTCTGAGCTTACTTTTGGTGGGGTTTATTGATGTAGACTTTAGGACTTAGTTTGTTTAAAATAAATTTTAAAAAATAGTATTCACAAAAAAAGCACACTACTTAAAGCATTAAATGGTAATGCTTATACTTCCAGAATACCGTGCAGAAAGGTCATGCAGCTGGAGGGAATTTTTTTGTGTGCACTCTCTGAAAGAACTAGTTCTCAGTATAAAAATAAAGTCAGCCCAATTAAGATACAGAGATACCTGAAAGCTCCTGGGATTTTAAGGAGTCATCCATACTTCCAGGTATCAGAATTGCAACCAAAACACAAAGGTGTGTTACTGTAAAATAACGGTTATTATGTTACAGCAGTAGGTCAACTTAGGGACCTTTTTAACATCAGTTTATACCACTATGTCGGAAAAAAATGAATGCCACAATGAGCAAGGAAGTATTTATAAGGTCGCGACTTGAACCCGTATTTCTCACCTCTTTTGGGAGCAAGGAAATGAAGTCTCTTTGAAACTGGGGTTCTATCACTTGCATCATGTGTTTCACTTGTGTTGGTTCACAACTGTCAATGAGCTCATCTAAAGCAAGTAATTTCTCTGGTCCACTCCAGCTCTGCAAGAAAAAACAAAACCAACAAGCTTAGTCTGTATTAGTAAGCATCGTTGCTTTGCCAAAAATGCAAGTTAAGTTTCCTTGTCGACCTATGTACAAGCGTATAAAAAGCCAGCAAGAGTAACGCTCATGTAAATTACACAAAAATGAGAATTTAATCAACACAAAATATTCAAAATTACTACACTGATTCTTAAGCTAAGAAAGAATTTGTTATACACACACATACAGATTAGCAATTAAGTACATAATAATATTTAATAATAATAATTAAAATAATGAAGCTTCTTTTGAAGTTGATGAAATTTATGCACATATTACTGACAACAAAGCGGTTGAAACAAAATTTGCTTTTTTCACCATTGTACATTCAAGTGAGGTAACTTTTAACCTTGATGTATCATCTGATAGACCAGAGACTTGAAATTGAATGAGAAGAAAGGAAAGGAACTTTCTCCAGAAATATACTGCCTGCTTGTTACTATGGTATGTCCCTATGTGACAATGCTGTTTTTCAGAATCCTGGCTATAAAGCTACATGTATTTGTAGCTATCAATTTACACTTGAATAAACAGGGAATTTTGGCTGGTAATTTTCTTACTTCACATTTTGACTAATGGGCACCATAAAATCTGAAGATTTTAATAAGGCGCTCATCTGAGAGCATAGCAGATTAACAGCATCGTTTGTAGAAAAAAAAATAGTAACTGAATATACTGCATGTCTGAAAAGCGTGCCTCAAACTCATCTGTGCTCATCATAGAGTTTAGATTTGTTATGTGAAAATAATTTAAGGAAAAAATCATTTCTACAGGGAAAAAAAAAACAACAGCCACTGCTAACTGACTTAGCAACAGAATTAGAGCATGAACAAAGCCTCAGAGAGAAGAAAAAATGAGACATCAGTTTTTGAGAGCAAATTCACATTCACATTCTTCAATGTCTTCTAGAGTGACATTTACAAGTAAATTGATGCATGGAAATTATATTGCAGTTACAGTAAGAGGCTAGCTGAAATTTAAAAAAAATAAAGGGCAAGATACCTTAGAATTAAGATTTCTGTTCTAATCTGCCGTGCATCTAAGGGCTCTTACTGCTCACATAGATTCCTGTTCTCTTGAACTAACAATTAACTCTGGTCTCTGCAATACAACACTTGTGTAAAGTTTCTTTCAGTAGCAACATTTGCTTCACAGAAGAGTTCTCCATACATCACGCACTGAAGAGCTGTTTATCTCACCAACTTTCCAACTGTTTGTTTCAGCAACCCCAAGCTTAGCAGCCTTTAGGTACAAACAGTTGGAATCCTTCATCTTAGCTGTCAACTGTGTTTGAATTTAGGATAATTAAAAGAAAAAAGGAAAAACAATACCTGTGCTACTTTCTCATACTGTAAGTTTCCAAGGTCAGCCTACTCTTAATTTATAAGCAGCTATAATAAATTAAGATAAATCAACCTGAATACCATTGCGCATCGCTGTGGCAAGCATGGATGACAGTTGTGAAGACATTGATAATTTCTCTGTGCACTATCTTAATCTGTAATTCTCCTAAGTTTCTATTTTTAAAATGCAATGCAGAGCTGAACAGAAAAGAGAACAGAGAAAATACAAGAAGGGGAAAGATATGCTAATGAATAAAAGCAGCACCCACTTTCATCTGTCCAGTCATCGTTACAGGGTGGCTGCAGGCAGCTACCTAAGGCTGTTCTTGAGCTATCAGCTGCTAAAGCTGTTTTCTCTGGGACACTGTCCCCTTAGTCTGTCACATAAACCAAAGAGACCCCCAGCTACTGTCAGTAAGGGGTATCTGAGGGAAGTTTGGCATGGAAGGATTTGATGGAGTAAGCGTGCCAGATGAACACAACTGCTTCTGATAATGAAGGCAGGACTAAGAAATTGGCCTTTCTGGACCCCAAAGCTCGATCTGCTTGCACAGAACAGCACAAAACTGCATTGAGCAGAGAGCAGGAAAAAAAAAAAGCTTGTGGCTTCAATGAGGAAAAATGGAAAAAAACAAACAAAAAAAACCAACACAAATAAACAGGCACCAGACATTCTGCAAAATTTCAAACATTTTCGATGACTGATCTAAGATACCTGTATAGCATCCAGACACCCTGGACTTCTACCAGGTGATCCCCTTTCAGGTTGAAGATCTTTGTAAAGAATATGCATTATCTTTAAAATGCATTTATTTAATTCCTTCATGTACCCCTGGGGCAGGGACTGCTGATCCCAGGGAGCTGAGGACTTGAGGTTCCCAAACAAGGAGTCCCATCTTTTGCTCAGGTCCCCAGGAGGTCCCATTCCTTCAGCCCTGGCCTTCTGACTGCTCATGCCATCCCTCATTCAGCATGCAGCTACTGCAGCCACAGCACTGCCTAACTAAAAAATGGCCCTTCATCTCCTCTGCACTCTTGTGCTTAACCCTCTTTCCTGTCTTTATCAGGCATGCAAAACAGTTTGATATCAACATAAACATCTCTGCTGCTCCTACAACTTCCACCTCAGCCCGCCCATCTGACTCGCGACTCATCCTTTCACCATCTCCTCCTGTTTCTGCGCCTCTGCTGTGAGCTATGCTCTTCTGTCACACAGCCCCAACCTATTAAACTCCAGTTTGCACAATTACAGTTTGCAGCAATTAGATCTTTCTTCTACTATAGGTAACTTAAGGACGCCTATTTTAAACATGTTACGCTGCAGTACAATCTCAGAGTGCTATTCTTTGTGACTGCGTTCTAACAGAGGTGTGCTGTTTCATGCAGACTTGCAGAAAGGGTTGTTCCGCATCCTGCTGCCACTCAGCTCAGGCTAGTTACCAAGCTCCTGCCAGCTCACAGGTGATCCCAGCCTCGGTACACAGAGCACGTGAGCAAAATCCCCTGGAGGAAAGGCCATATCAGCGAGCAGCCTGTCACAGCAGGGGTTCCGGGAGCAGGGGGTGACTGAAGCTGAGCCAGGCTGAAGGTTCCTGGAGGAACTGGAGGAGCAGTGACAGCTGTGTCCCTGCTGCAGGTTGGCAGTGGCTTCACCCAGAGCTTCTTCCAAAGGGAACCTAGCTTGTACGTGCCAGAACTGCTCTGCCACCCGAGCCAAAGGGGTATGAGCAGGGACGACCAGGGCATTGGCTGCAATCCCCACTGCTGCTCCCAACCAAACTGGTATGGCTGAAACAGCCCAAAGCAGCACGTTGCTGCAGTGTGGGTCCTTCCCATTCTATACATCAACACTGAGACCTTGAACTTGTAACCGTAAAGGAGAAGATGCCATAATGCTGGCGATGATATCATCTCCACTGCCTGCATCATATAAGAGGTGGGCTACTCGGCCCCATGCATTTATGCATTCACAAGTGGCTTTGGAAGAGTACAAAGTGAAGAATGTAAGGTAATGTGAATTGCAGTGGCTCAGCCAACTCTTTACATGAAAGAAAGAAACAGTACTCTCGCCAGCCAACAATGGCTAGAGGATTTGGGCACTGCTTAAACCACGGAGAAAGCAATGTTTCCAATCTGAGGCAGAATAATAGCCCTCACTAGTTACTTAAAACCACTGCCTGTACTTACTGCCTTTGGAACAACTGCGACATCGCTACGAATGCCCCGAGATATCTCCAGAAAATTCAAATTTTTGATCAAGTTACCTAACACTGTAAGTATGTAAAGTAGGAATAATGAGGAGAGAAAAACAGAATTTAAGACGTAAAGCAGTACTGTTGCTGACTGAATTTAGCACACGGCTGATCTTTTTTCTTATCGCAAGCAACTTGGTGACTTAAAAATATTTCCTGTTCCAAATAAAATAAAAACAGGTTTATTGTAGAAAAAAAGAAACCTCGTAATGATAAAAAGAAACCTTGTAATGACATATTTGGTCACTGAGTTTTTAAAAATCCTGTAGCAGACATTAAAAAGACCTGAAGTGAAGAGTCAGTACAAAACAGAAAAATAAATGGGCCTTTAAGAAATTAAATAGCTCAAACCTATCACAGTGCTTTTCTGCTTCTGTTTCCAGACTAACATTTCACTGAAATCAATATACATCTTCATTTTTAAAGGGAAAGTGCAAGCACGCTTCCAACTGTTTCTCCTTTCTGCATTAGTTTTTGTCATTTTCAAAATGAAACACCTAGGTCAACTAAAACGTAACAGCAGCAGTAATGTATAAAAATAAATTTAAAAACCCACAAACTTAGAGGACACGTTGTTTTCTTAGTATTTGAATTCTTTTGCTTTTAAATTTGTCCCCCCTACACTCCTTCCCCGAAGAAGTAAATAAAAGAGAGGGACTAAAGGCCAACATACAGGCCAGGGACCTCCAAGTAACTGAGAACCTCTGCTTACTGCTGGTTTCCATGCCAAAGTTTGGTTCTTCCTTGAAACAGGACATATGTCCAGCTAATGTGCCCCTGGAAACTTAGGTTTAAAATTAATTGGAAATATATTTTCACATAAAATATGATAGGGCTATTAAACAGGCGTTGGAGGCATAAAGTACCTAAAGAAGCAAGGCCTCCCATTTCTGTTTCTGAACTGTAAAAGCCTGGCATTGCAAGAACGATGCTACACGTGCCATTTGATTCTTCTCTCTGGGCAGAGCTACCTCCCCTGACTTGAGATTGTGCTTTCATCATTTCAACAGGTAAGACTGACCTCCTTCATAAAATTCATGCACAGAATTAAAAAATGAGAAAATGAGCGTGCTTGGCATGCACGTGACTTTAAAGGTTTTAGGTTGAAAGTAAAGGACTCCCTTTGTGAAAGCAGTACAAACTATCAGTAAGAGCAGCTACAATCACTGAGTGCTACTAGATGATCCCTAGTTATTAAAAAGAGGCCTCTTTCTCTCAAGAGTCCAGATCAGAACTTGGGAATTACTACAGACAGTAAATATTTTCAAAAACCAAAAATATCTAATTATTTACTTAATGGAGAGCATCGTTTCTCCGTTACAAAACCAAAAATAACAAGAAACCAATTACAGCAGACTTTCCATGGGCTTACAGACTTTTCATGATGCTGACTAAACAGCAAGTAGCAGTGCTCCTACTGCCACGCACGCATCCTGCTCTCAAACATTTCAGCCTTTCATTGCTTTTTTAATAAGTAGCTACTGATAACTGTTCATCTTATCTGAGAAAACGCACACTAGGTCCTACACATAAAATAGCTTTCCTTAGCTTAAAAGTTTTATCAGCATATTAAAATACAACACAGAATTACGTTAAGTATCACGTCTACAAACTACCATTCAAATACGATTCTTAAGGGTTAAAGAGACACCTTTCTATGGACAGTCTTAAAAAAGACACGCTATTACAATTACACACGAGCATGAACGATGTGTACACGAACATCTTAATTCCAAACTTCCACTGTTATATGCAGATCATAAATGTGTAAAAATAAAGAGGGAAAGGAGCTCTCCATTATTATTTTAATGTTCAGCCGTGACAGTGATTGAGATCAATGGTACTATGTGGCAGCATGAATCAAGCCAAAAGCACACTCCCGCCTGCAAAATTGTATGCTCACTACTGTATCTACAACATTGTTGTTCTCTCTTTAGAAATGTCTGTTATCATAATTGAGACTATGCCTGCATTAGTTACTTATTCCTTCTGAAAACATTTTTATAAGTAACAGTTTATTAATCAAGATTGGAAGACATAATATTTCCATTTTTCAAATCAATGACTGGGAGTCATCCCTCCTTAAAAACACACCGCACAGCTGCACAGCAGAGCTCTCTGATGCTCTCCTTGCCCTAGGAGCACTGCCCTGTCCCAAGGTGTGTCTTATTAATGCCCACTGAATTGGCTCAGCTGCTCCCAGTGTGGTGTCTCCCAGGTGTCAGCTTCCACTGTGCAAGTGTCCCTCATAGCACTGGGTTTTGGTTTCTCTGCTTTTTGGTCACATTAAGGTTTAGACATCTTTGAAGGCTGTTGGAAAGATACAGAAAGCCTCTTTTCACCCTGTTCTCAATGTACACGCATGCACCAGCTGACACTGTGTTCAGTACTCAAACATCTAAAAAATACACACTGAGTTTCCATTTAACCTATTTTTCCTAAACATTTCTTTCTATTCTTAGAAGATAGCAGACTTGGGATAAATTTAGTGCTATACCTACGCTGCGGCAAACCACGCGCTCCCGCTTGCCAGTCTCCCAGTGAAAACGTCTCCAGTTAGCTTGAGGCCACGGAGGCAGCCGTAACATGCTGGACTGAATTTGCAGAAAATGTGAAAGCATCAAACAGTATGGGCTATTTTATTAAGAAACCAAAGAAGGCAGTATTTTTTGTGAGTTTCTACAGTAACTAGCTAAAATGGCCAGCTGCGTTTCCTTGAAGTTGATGTCCGTTTGTTTTTTCAACAGTACACAAAATCAATGCTGGAAACATTGTGGGATATACAGTGAGGAATGCCTTCACTGAAGCAGCCTTTTGCTTCAGTCACAGAGGTAAGCTGCCTTCTTTAAGCGCGAGTTACCTGAAACATTTTCAGCCATTCCTGAAGGCCCGTGGGTGGCTGCACAGATGTAATGCGGCGGCGCTGCTGCCCCTGGCCATTGGCTGCCCTCAGGTCCCCAAAAGTGGTCGGTGTGGCAGAGCACGGCACCAGCCCTGTGGTACTGGAATACAAAGTGAAAGTTGTGTGTAAAACATTGAGAAAAAAATTAGAGTCTACAGCAGAAAAAAAAAAAAACCTAGTACAGAAGTTGCAGCTATTACTTAAATTTCACTTAAAAAGCCTTAAACTTCCTGCAATGACAACAACATGAAAACATTCTGTTGGTTGCCTGAGGCATCAGTTTCTCTGATGCCTTCTCATCCCTTGCTCCCAAAAATTCTTTTCCACCACTGCACTACTAATCTGCCAGGGCCAAAAAATGGCTGCTCCATCAACTGCCCACCACGTTGTCATAAGGATGCATGGTCATATACTCCTTTTCTTGCCAGAGGGTTTCCTTCTTCTCTGGGCTGCATTTGTGCCTTCTGACTGTTATCAATGTACTGACAGGGGTGTAGGGAGCCAGTTAAGAGTCTCATCTGCATGTAATGTGCTATTGCTGCTTCATCAACAAACAGAAGAATATCTATCATTAGCTCTTAATATGTTTTGTTGACAGAGAGCTACAAGTATCAAACAATTCCATTGCCCTAGTGATTGGAGTTGGCCTCTGAAGTATTCATTAGTGTTTTAAAGTTTGTGTGTTGATGGAGGACACAGGAACTAAAGGGGGGCTGACATGAAGGGGTGCCAAAGGTGCTCCCTGAATTACAGTTTGTTTTTTGCAGTCTGACATGTTAAAAAACAGCTCGTTCATATGGGATGCGGCTTTATTAAAAAAAAGCTGGGATTAAGCTGCTATTGTAGAAGTCTACTGTAATACAGCTGACTGAGTTATCTTTTTTTTTTTTTTCCTAACATAATGTAAAGTACTTTGTTCACAGAATGCCAACATTGTATTCCCTAGCAGGAAATCTGGAACTGTAGGATGGTGTTTTCACAAACATTATAATTCTGAATACAGTTGTGGGACTCCAAAAAAAAATCCTGTTATTTATGATAAGCCCAACTTTTCAGCAGGTATGAGCTTCAGGGGTTTACTGACATTTCAGTGGCTACAATAATAGCTTCCAATGATGCAGAGCAGGTTCATTTTCATATTTATCTCATCATAATCTACACATTTTTCACTCTTCAGTCTTCCTTGTTCTGAAAGACAATCATAGCATGGTCTACCGTTTATCCAAATAGGAAAAGAAAAGAATGATTTCAATAGGCTTTTTTTTTTTTTTTTTTTTTTGCTGCTAATTTTACTGAGTAATAACATAAAGATAATGTGATATAAAAAATACTGTTTCAGAGATCAGGGATCCTCTTAATGGCACTCGTTTCCTGGCTTTACCTGGTATATGCAAACAAAGTTCATCAGACCTGCCAAGTTAAAGAGCGTCTGATCCCAGGGAAAATGAAAAAGCAGACACAAGAGCCACATTATTTGCCTAAACATTATTGCAGAAAATACAACTGAACAGTTTAAGAGAGAGGATAAGATGTTATTTAAGGATTCTTTTATGCCAATAAAGACTCAAAATCCAATCGATGACAATAGAAAATATCTTTCTAAAACAAAATCTGTATTTACAGCCTACTGATTCTCATCACCTGCACAGAGACAGTGCCAAGGCCTATCATTTCAGCTCCAGAATAAGGCTCTTAGCTTTGGCTTATGGTGTATCTGAACAATTATATAGCCTTGAGCCTGCTACAGAAGAACAGGTACACTTTAATTTCTCCTGTGGTAAACTGGCTCTCATTCAAAACCAGGTATTCAAAGCAAGACCTGAAAGCGTCTTTCCTTTGACCTGAGATTAAACCGCAAGATTTTTGGTCAGACTTTATTTTTTCTGTTTGCTTTCAACCACCTGAAAGGGCCAGCCGGGTTTCTGTGGAAGCTGGGTGAGTGCAGCAGTTCCTTTGAACGTGATAGATACACGTGACAAAAAGCGTACTTTCCTTGTTCCTGAACTGTTTGCTTTTACATGAGTGCAGAGAACGATGTGCCACGTGAAGAACGGGTGGGTGAACAAGAGCGCTTTGCTGTGGGAAGAATGGAAAAGCCTGGAGAAGCCACAGTGCTTCTGGGCAACGAGGCACGGTCTCTCTTTCTCTGCTGCAGTGTTTACGTATCCAAAAAGCAAATAGGGAACCTGTTTCCCCACACTGTCCTAACTTTTTCACTCATCACCTGGCAAATCTCTTAAAGGAAGAGATATAAAATACAGGTTACTTTTGAAAGATCTATCAGTTGTTGAATACTACAATAGCATATTGAGTAAAAATAATGTCTCCAGCCACATTTAGGAGGAGAGCA
>JAOWBP010002392.1:13401660-13445995 GCA_028571105.1 Tragopan temminckii
CGTTCCCACTAATGATAATGAGCCCGCCGCCCCCGGCTCGGCCGCCGCTCCGACACAGCTGCCAGCCGCGGACACCAATTAGTCCTTCAAAAGTGCGGTTAATTTTAGAATTATTCGAAACGCGCTACAGTTTGTCGGGGGGGGCGAGAGGCGGGATAAAAAAAAATGCAGAATACCCTCTGCCGGCTAAACAATAGACCCGATTGGCTTGGAGGAGGCCGGAGGTGCACCAGCCGCATCCAACAATTGTGTAACGCGGGCTGGATCGCGAGGGGCCGCGCGGCGCCGAGGCCGCGGAAGGCAGCGCCGGTGCGGCTTCCCAGGGACATCGCACCGCCCCTGCAGCGCCCCGCACCGCCCCGGAGGGGGGGGGAGACGGACGCCCCGCTGCGGGAGCCCTCGGGGAGCACACCTGTTAGCGAGCGCTCGCCGCACGGCCGCGCACCTGCGCGCCCCTACGCTTCTACTCAAGGGTAGGGAAGTTGTCGGGCCGCGGGTGGGCTCTCGGCTACCTGCAACCGGCACAGCGGGAGGGCAGCTGGGGGCGGCTGAGTTTCTGAAATGATACGTTCTATCTCCCGCAGTTTTCCCCTCGGCCTGGTTGCCGTTCTGCAAAGTTTTCTGCCCGAGCGCTAAAAACAAAGCGGTGCAGAGCATCCCTGGAACAGGAGCTGAAGGCGCGGCGCTGCCCTGCACTGTCCGCGCCGCAGCTGGGGCTGCTCGGCTGCCTCGTGTGCCAAACACGGAGCCTGAGCCTGTTGGCCTGAGGGGAAACCATCTTCTCCGTCACACAGAATACTATGAAAAAAAGTAGAGAAAACCACGTATCTAACAGAGAGGAATTGCCTTCTGCAAGATCCTCCAGCCTACTCATCAGTACTTAAAAGAAAAAATCTCATCTGTACTAAGACTTTATTACAGCTCAGCGCGCTCGCTGGGTGTTGGCACGCAGCACGCCAGGCGCTGCTTCTGCAGTCCTACCCATCTCCCGGCCGACGCAGAGTCCTCAGCCCATTCCATCTCCCAGTGAAAATGGCTCTGCCCATCAAATCTCGGCATTTACGCCGTCATCCATTAAACTGCAGTGCTGTATATTTTATGAGAACAAAATGGTCCTGAGTTGACTTCATACTTCAGATATGGAGAGCTGTACACATCCCTAGAGACTACTACCGTCTTCCTTTGCTCGCACATCACACGCAAAAGGGAAGGAAAAAGCCATAGGCTGCACATACACATTAAATAATCACAGGAAGCAAATTAATACTCAAATCATCAGAGAACGAAAGCAGAGAGCATTACTGCTCCGGGGATGTGGAAGTACTTCATCCACAGGCACGGCCAACATGCTGCACCATGCTCCTGCCTGCCTCTCTGTGTCTCCAGCCCTGCAGTGAGGGCAGGACACCCTGCAAGCAGCCTCTCCCCGCCCCACAACAAGCGAGACCTGACCCGTAAGAGGGTTCCTCCTTGAACAGAATGCTTCAGGATAAGCAATGAGTTGAATGATAATTAGAAATTACTGCTTTTCTCTCTTACGAAGTACTGCTGTTGTTGATACCTTCTCCTTTGAGAAGGATTGGCAGGTATTCTCTCATGGTAAGAATCCCGCTGACTTAATCGCTCATCTCACCTCAGCCAGGACCATGCAGTAACCCCAGCAACCACCTGCCTGTGGTGGAAAGCCTGGTGCATCAGACAGCTACGTGCACAGAAGGGTTGGAGTTCTGATGTTAGAGGTAGCCCTGACAGATTTTGACATGTTAATGGTGACTGCCTTTCATCGAGCAGCCCACCTTTCTCAGAGCGAAAATCAAACACTGCACATGGATCTCACGGAATATTTTTCCCTACAGCGTTACCACTCTTGACTGTCCACCACCAACACATCGCCATCTGCCTGAAGGTGAGGCTGGCAGCCCCTGGCACAGTGACACTCCACTTGGGTGCCCGCTCCTCCCCAGAGTGCCCACCCACCTCGGCAGAGTTCAGCGTTGGGAACACGCCATGACATCAGTCGTATGGAACAGCACAAGAGACGACCGAAGGCCTCGCGTAAGTCGAGGAGAACTGACCAAACCGTGAGGACAGCGCAGCGCTGCAGGGCACAGCAGCTCCACTCTGCACCACCTTAGAAAATGGAATAGCGGACAACTGAGCCGCTGACCCTCGGATGCTTCTGGGAACCCAACAGCAAGTAGCAGAGATGATGCATCCATTTATATCTTTACTGACATTTGCAATAATCTTTACTGCGGTAACTTAATACGCTCTAAGCATACTTAATGGTATCGAGTAAATGCTCATCGCAAATTAACATACAGTGAGGCTAACTGGACTTTATAAAACAATTTCAGAAAATAAATCAAAAGTTGCTGTGTTTCTCTACTTCACGTATGTTCAATTTCAAAGGCTGCTTTTATTTTGCTACAGCTGAAGATAATCTTTCAAGTTCCTAAAACCCCGGTATAATTTGTGATTCTGAGATACATGCCCACACCAAAACAACATCGTTTCCACTGGACACAAGTCCAGCCTTATTTCCCGTCATACTGCCAGCTCTTAATTAATAAATATTCACATCATCCAATTCTTTTCCTGTTGGCAACATTTCTAGCACCTTTACCAGTCTGTCATGTGGCATGCTGTAATTAAGATCGTCTATTACTTCTAATGAAAGACCAGAATGAATTACAGAAATCACCCGCAGAGCTATATAATCCCCAGAAGAACAGAGATTATAATGCAACAGGCCAAAGAAACAACCTTTTTGGATTTGGGGTTGGAGAAACATTTTGGAGCGAAGAGTTCTGGCTGCACCAATGGACAGTTGGCATTTTGGGAGGACGCCGGTGCTTCAACCAGCAAACGCAAAACACGTTTGCGTGCATAATTGGCTTTTCACATACACATATGTGCCTTCTGCACACAGAATGCGCGCAGGAGGAACTGCGGTGCAATATGGTTTGGTATCTCCATTAATATTGGTAAATGCATCATTCAAGACAGTGCCAGAAGGGATTCTGTGTACTCGGCACATTTAGCAGACATTTAGCAGACTGCCTCCTTTAGAAACATTTCAGAGGGGGTTTTGTGTGGTGTCTAATAAGATTGCTTTTTTTTTTTTTTTTTTTTCCAACCCCGGAAAACCAAATGCCCTAATCAAGAGGGGCCAGTCCTCAGCTGCGTATGATTTAACCCAGAGACAGCAACGAGGACCCAGGAAGGACAGTCAGGCTTAGTTATTTTCCCTTTTTCAGATTTGAAGCAGCCTAGGTTTTAAGCACTTCCCTTCTGCTCCGTAATCGAATTAGGGCAGCTGCAGCACTCGGCACTTTGTCTTCTATATCTGACCTCTCCATCCGACCACATACTTCATTTAATTTGCCAAATGCTCCCATTCAGGCAAGGATCCGGCCCCACAGAGAGGTACTTCTGCCATCTGCTTGAGACATTTAACTGCAGCTTGGGCTCTTACACACGTAGGTGTGCTGCACTAAGCTCCCCACTCAGTCAATGCGAAAGGCAGATGCTAGAAGTCTGACTCGTGTGAAATCCTGACAGAGGAGGGGGAAAATCCCATCCTAAAGTAAATGTTAAAACATGTACAAAGTAATTCCTCTACCAAAGGGCACTGCTATTATTGCCAGACATTTAATTTTTTTAACGCATTATGAGATGGGCCAATGGGAACTTGGAAAGCCAATGTTTCTGTGGTTTCTCCCAGTTCAGTGAAGGCCAGGCAGACCTTGCAGCTGTCACTGATCTAAGATGTATTAGTGGGCATCCTAAGCGCTGAGCAGGAGCGATTTTAAGGTTAAACTCCACATCTGTAAGTGGAGCAAGATGCATGTTTTAGGTTGCTGACGAGTTCAAGAAAATATCTGGATACCCGGCAAAGTGAAAGGATGCAGCATAGGCTTATAACATAATTTACCATGCTGCTGTCACCAAACATTTGCGTAGAATGTGTAATTACAGTAACGATGTGACAGCACAGACTTAGAGAAATGAATTTAAGCGTGCAAGTTTGTGATCAACAGTCATCATCCTGGGTAAGAAGCAGGAAGAAAATGGACCTCAACTCCCTGAAATGCAGTTCAGATGGAGAAATTTATAATCCATTTACTCATAATTTCAGCAGGAGGCTCAGGGAGGATCATACTCACACGTATGCCTCAACAGAGACATAGCCAGATTCAAGCTCATGATCTCATGCCGTGCAAACCCAATCACTACAATACTGACCAGTAATTCACACTTGCAGAATTGAGGGACCTGAAGTTTGAGAAGAAGCAAGGCAAGCAGCATCACATGAGGCAGGAGGCACAATGAGAAACAGCACAAAGCCTTCAAAGGCTTACTTAAATGCAGCAGCAAGGACATATTACAAAGTATAATAGGCGTTACTAAATTGTTTTACTAATTGCATAATGTTTCTTGGCAAAGTATTTCTAAAAACTGCTGTCAAACTCAAGTTTTCCATGTTAATATTATTTATTTCTACATAAAGTAAGGTACTGTAGTTCCTAAAACTGTAAACAGCCTTTACGTTTTTAGCCTCTTTCCCCCCAGGGAAGGAAAAAGGCAGAGATAACAACTGAATATTAGATCAATATTTATTAATAAATCCTGATTTTATGAGAGTAGTATGAACTTTATAAATACCACTTTCAAAGGTGTTATATCTTTGGCAGACATTTCCTATAAACCATTCCCTTTTAACATTTGCCTTTAAAAATAATTTAAGATTTAAATATTCTGTGGTAGGATTCAAAAGGCGTACTAGCTAATGGCCACAAAAATAGCTTCGAGAAGGATTTATACATGAAGTGTATGGAACAGACTTCATCATTAGATATTTAGAATAAACTTCAAATTACATTTCAAGATCAATGAGACTGCAAAGACAGGCTTAATGTAATAAAGCATCCCCACGTCTCCAGCAGAGCAGAACTCCCCTCTGAAGGTCATTTGTCCTGTCCTCTGCTTTGGTTGGGCACAGAACTTGAAACATCTGCTTAGATTATTGGAAAGGACTACAGCCACAGCTGTCACACATGCATTTGCTGAGGGGACATTTGCACACGCTGTTTCCTGGTGACAACACCAGCTCAAGATGTTCCAGCATCACCTGTGCATTCCCCTTCCCGCGTGACACTCACCCTTGTGTTTCTGCAGGCACAAACATCTGTAGGAATGCTCTGCAAACTGGGTAAGTGAACTCATGCAGACTAAGGGGAACCAGTTTTAAGCTTATTCCTCCTTTTTGTTTGTTTGTTTCCTTTTACACCTGTTACAATTTAGTCTTCCACCATGTCTCCACAAACGACTAAGCCAGCGGGAGCAAGCAAGCAATACACAGGCACAGAGAACGAACTTTGTGAGCCAAATACACCACTGAGAAAAGGCATGCGGAACTGCGACTCGTGTGTCCCATGCTGAGGCCATAAGCCTATTATTTACACCTATAGGCACTGCTCTCTGCTATAGCTGGATGTGCATTTAAGCCAGCACAGGCACTTAGAAGGAGCCGTCCTCGTGCCTACAGCTGCCCTTGGCCATCCACTTCCATGCTGGCACCCCCTGTGCAGCGGGCAGTGTGTGGCTGTGCAGTGAAGCAGGGTGGCAGCTGGTCTGGGACAGCTCTGGGGGCTGTTCTGCCCCAAGAGAGCTACAGCACACATTTGCCCAACTACAGTCCTGGGTGACAAGGTAAGGGACTGCAGTTTAGGCATTGTCCTGCCAGACAAGGGGGCTGTGTTGTTACAGGGAGCAACAACGTTGCGTTAAAAAAAACATACTTAAGCCTCTGTCAAATAAAAACGGCCACAAAAGCATTAGGGTTTTCCCACAAAACAAGCACAACAAGGTGAACTGCAGGCTGGGGGTAGAATGTCAACCTTCCTTAAACATGTCATGTTAAAACTCCAGGGAGCTAGTCTCATTAGAACTGTGTATTATTTCACTGGAAAGCAAAACAAGACATTTTCTTCCCAAAGCCTTTTCTTTCCCAGTTAAAGAAAAAGATAGATGAAAAAAATATCAGTGGAGCTAAGCTTCACAATGCTTTTAAATTCCCCGTGACAGCAACTGCATGCAAGTTACCTACGCAGAAGTCTCGTATGCTTTGTTTTAAAACTGGGAAAACTCTCACATAAAGATTTTTCATAACACATACTGCAAGGAGCAGAATTAAGGTCGCTAATGCAGCCTGCACTTTCACATACCCACCTGCTTTCTGCACAATGGGAACATTATGAGTTTTTTTCTCGTGTTTTGCCTCTACAGTGCGTTAGCACATTATTCATTTTTCAAAGGAAGAAGGAGGAATTGCACATAATGCAACCTGCAAAACATTCGCTAATGGCAGCAGATCTCAAGAACTGCATCTTCATTCATTGTACTCCTATTAAAGTTAACTGTAATCTATTTGTTATATCATTAAACTTAATATATTGCAAGATGAATTCTATTTATAGACGCAGTAATAGCCGTGTTAATCACTCAAGTTCACATTGAGCGGGCTGTGGCACGATGCAGTGGCAGTCATGTCAGTGAGCAGAAGCAGGTGGCCCCAGCCCAGCCGCGCAGCCTGGCACTGCCCTGCGGCACCGTGCGGCCCTCACCAGCCCCGCTGGGTCCCACCTGCAGTTGGGATCAGGAGCAGGGCTCCAGGCGTGAGGCTTGGGGCACCGTGAAGGCAGCAGCCGGTGCCTCACCGAGCGGGCATTCATCTAGTCATTTTCTACAATATCACCCCCGGGCTCCATTTTTAATAATTTTTATATGACCGTTATAATCATTTCACAGATTCTGCCGATGCTGAATGCCCCAGATGTAGTCCATAAAGTTAGAAAAACATGTGCCTGAGACATTAAATCCCATCTCCTATGCGTGAAGCACAAACCCTTCTCGCTGACAAATGGACCACAACCACAACGCTAAAAATAAAAAATAAAAAACCAACAGGGATGAGTTATTTTCTTCAACATTTCAACAGCAGAACGGGGTTGGTTTTGTTTGTTTGTATTGATAAGAATGCTTCCAATTAAAGGAATGTGCATTCCTGCCTTTGAACAGCAGCAACTCGAGCACTTTCACTCAAATATGAGCAAGTCGGGAAATCACCTTTGCACAAAGAAGAGGTCTGCCTGGACTTTGGGGGGATTTCCAAAAAAGTCTGTGCTTTGCACTGAATGCAAACAGAGCACTGGTATTTACTGTCCATTGTCTGATATGTTTCCCACTTTTGTTTTCATGGGAGATAGCTTAATTTTGATTGCCAAGGGAAACATTTGCTTATCTGGCATCGTATGAAGAAACCTATTTACAAAACAGTTCCCGACCCTCATCTGAGTTCTGTAAGAATGGTAAGGGGTTAGTGTGGAGCCCCCTTCTACTGGCAGAAGAATTCCTAGAATTACAGCTCATACCAGAGGGTTTTAGGAAGAATAAACTATTAAAAATGTCAAGTTTATTTTCCTGACTGCATTACCTACAGACAGTATAAGGATTACAAAACCAAGCATTCATGAGAGCTGGAGACACAGATGTGAGATACTTTCGGTTCTAAGAAGCTGCTTGCTAAGACAGCCCTGGGCATGGTGCATGCTAAATAAGACACAGAATCTGTGGAATAAAGGTGTCTGATTCATTTAAGATACATCGTTACGCACTTGTGCACATGCCTCAAGTGCACAAAGGCAAATTTGCAAATACTTTTGGCAAGGCATCCTGCAGGATTTTATAACATAGAAGTTCTCCTCCATATCACCTGGCACCAGTGACTCCCCACTCTCTTTGCAGTGGTGTGGGACAGCGTGAGCCCCCACAGCCCGCTGCCAGCCCCTGGATAGCACTGCAGTGGGATGCTGCCTTCCTTGTCAGTTCTGAGTGCAAGGCTTTATGCTCATGATTATCCCATACAGTGTCCAAGTATCATCAAGGGCGTGTCAGGGCTGCAGGACATGTAAGATATTTGATTCCTCACAGCCTGAAGCATCCCTGGTATGTGTAAATGGCTGCTTTTCTACACACAGCTGTAGCACCCAGTAGGCCGTACTGGGAAGCATCACCTGTGTTTAGAAAGGTGACATGCACATCGCACCTGCTTGAATCAACACCTCTCCTGGGCACGGCCGGGCAGAGGGAAGGTACCAAAACCTTCCTGCAGCCTCCTGACGCTTGGCCATGGCAAGCTGGGGCCCTCCCTGGGTTGGTTTCTTGCCAAGTGCATTCTTCAGGTTGTGAAAATCAATGGCAAACCCCTGCCGAACAGAAAGGCATGCCAAGCATGCCGGGGTCACACCAGGCTCTTTGAAGTCTCCCTAACCCACTGTCATTAACCTTACACTGTGCCATTTTGCATCAAAAGGGAGCTAAGCAGGCTAGGAAACCTGCCCAAGCTAAACAAACTCTTCCTTGAACAGGTGCTTGAAGTCTAGAAACCAGATAGCACACTCGTCTGCCTCTACAAGAAATGCAGCGCTGCATAATTAAGGGTAAGCAGTCTCTAATCCAGAAGAGAGGGCTGAGAATTGTTAAACTATGTTTTTTGCACTGAATGTAGCATTACTTAACATTAGGAATAAATAGATCTATAGTCAGGCCCAGAACTGGTATTGATAACAGAATCTCATGTAAATGGAAAAGGTATGAAATCAGGTGGCATGTTTTGTGATATTTTAATGATATTTCCAAGAAGTAATACCTAGGTAATCTAAAAACTACAGCATATAAGAAAAAATGTTCACAGCTTGCCATTGTGGTCCAAGCTTCTTTTGGAAAATCATTTTCTTCAGTAAAAGCTTATGCTGCATTTATCAAGCTATAATAATTACACTTCAATTTAAAAAAGCTCCTCAAATAACTTGTTTCTAGTATGAACAGAAGCTGCATACTGCAACCTCTTCATATCTACAGACTTGACATATTATCATTTCTCAGAAACTTCTGACAACTTGTCAGGTCAGTGTGATGCAACTGAAAAGCTCCCTACACCAAACCCATTCACTGCAGGATAAACAGCAAGTGGGTTCTCTAAACTGCAAGTTTCAAAACCCAGGAATTTCTATATTTATAGACAGGATGGAGTAAATTAGAGATTCCAGCAATACTTGGCTTTCATTTGCAACCACAAAATTAGATGGCAACCAGGCTTTTAAAAAAGAAAGAAATGAAACTAATGAAATAGTACAAAGCAAAATGTCTAGGAAAACAGGAACAGCCCAAGTCACCAACGTGATAGGCTGAGAGGAAAGCTTATTCTTGGCATCTTAAAGAAAGGTGCAAAATAGTACAAACTGTTACTTGAAATTAGTGCATGAGAAGGATTAAAGATACTGCAGCAAAGCCTGCGCGCAAGCATATCCTATTTCCTATTCCTTCTCTTTTACTGAAAGCAGTTGCTAAAGCATGTGACTAGCTCTAAGATTGTTCAAGTTATGCCAGAGATGTTCTGACCAAACTCTAGGGGTTTTTTGTTCACCTTCCTTTTATTACTGTATTTCATTCCTAATATTCAACCCTGTCAAACTGGATTATGTATGCCAGCCTTCCTCACAGAAACGGAAAAAGAAATCCTGCCACATATGTCACACGCCTGCTGATGTTCCAGGGAAAGACAGGATGAAAGCGGAAAACATTTAGGAATACTTGATTCAAAAAAAGATCTGGGAAGAACTCATTTCCCCCTTGTATAAATATGTTTCCCCATTAAAATTTGATAAAAACAGTCTTAATGGAATACTGCAACCTCATTCATGCTTTTGCATAAAGTGATCTAAACTGGCAAGAACAAAGTTTAAATACACTTCTTCCCCACTAACTGTCCATAGCTTTTTTTTACGGCCTGCAGGGACCGGTATGACTCATGCCTATGCTGTTCTTCAAACACTCTATTTTAAAATGCAGATTTTTTCCACTAGTCTATTGTGCCATACAAGTAACTGCAAACTGCAAGAGACTAAAATTAGAAGACAGACCACTATTG
The DNA here is from genome assembly GCA_028571105.1 of Tragopan temminckii. Taxonomy (NCBI): domain Eukaryota; kingdom Metazoa; phylum Chordata; class Aves; order Galliformes; family Phasianidae; genus Tragopan; species Tragopan temminckii. Next base: position 13,411,655 of record JAOWBP010002392.1, read on the forward strand.
CCAGGGGGATTAGAAACTCTTAGGCTGTGTTGATTCAAAAAGCCGAACTGGTTGACCACTATGAGGGAATCTTTTATGTTGGCTTCTGCTACATTTCTGGCAAACTTCATTTGAAGTCTCTTTTGGCTATAAATTATTTGAAGTACACGTATTTGGGAACAGAGAATTGTTTCCTGATTTCTGTGTAACACTGCTCTGAGTAACCTTCTTATTTTCTGCAATGTCACCTCAAAAAAATCCAAAAACCAAAACTGTACAGTGACACTCTTTTCATGTGCTTCACAAAAAGCCTGCTAAATTTTACTGATTCTCACTAACAAAAACTTTGGCAGAAAGCTGATTTAAAGAAATAGCCAGTCTTAAGTTTAGACTGAGCAATCAACCTGCCAAACTACAGAAGATACTAACCATGCCTGTACTGTAGAGTAGCATTTTAGGTATGGGAGGCTACTGGGTTAAAAGCTAGAACAATAAGATAACTTTCAATTGAAGACAGAGATGTCAGTCTCCTTATCAGTACGCTCCTTCAAAGAGCCATCTGACATTTTCTTCCTTTCAGACAGACAGTCCTCAGATTTGTGGCAAGATGTGTGGGCTATAGTCAGAAGTCACCATATAGCTGCTCTCAAAGCAGTAGCTTCCTAACAGAAAATGTGGGTAGGCTTTGTGCTTCTTTGTGCAAAAATACAGAGGGGAAAAAAAATGCTTAGTACTTGATTTGCCATGTCACAGAGGACAATCAAACGCCTCCCACCAGGTGAGAATATCAAGAAGGAAGAACATTTACACTGACTGGAATTCGTGCACTTCCCTGCTAATAACTATTTACATTGCTACATTGTGTGTGTCTAGCTGAAGAACAGATTTTTTTCTCTTTCACCAGGTGGACAGCTGGCAGATGAGCTGCACTCTGAAAAGAGCTGGAGAAATGTGTGTAGTGAGCTGCGATCGCTGTTCAGTATTACACACTAAATGTCGAACAGAAAAAAGAGGAAGAGTCAGCACAGAGTCTACACTGATCTAAAACACAGGTCAACAGTTCTAAGACACTGAAAATCCAATTCATTTCCCATTTCCAACTTTCAGGGGACATCTATTACAACCTGAAAGGTATCCGATTTGAAGAGCTGTGATCCTAAAGCTGTTCTCCAAGCAGAGGCAGGGTACACCAAGGTTAAAGAGATGGCTGCAGCAAAAGAAATCTCATCTCAGAAGGGAAAAAAAGTGAGAAAAATCATCACAGTACCCACCCCCACTCCCCATCCCTATATGCTTTTTTTTTTTTATTGCAGCAAAAAGTAGAATTCCAACTTACAAGTTTAGCAGATGCACAAGAAAGATATAAGAAAACCGGGAGAGCAGCCTGAGGAGTATTCATACAGGCTGTGAGAACAACCAGCAGATTGAATTCAAGCCTCTCTCTCTGAAATCTACTTTCTTTATCTGCATCTGGCAGTTAGTATTTGTTTAGTTTTATCTCCATCTATATATACAAATAAGCAAAGTATCTTCAGCTTCTCAGAAGAACTTGTCCTCAAGCATGCACAGCACTTACAGAAATAGAAGCCAGTGGTTAAAACCAAGTAAATCTTTTCTCTCTGCTAGAGGTATACTGCCTGCTCCTCCAGAGCTGCATCTATCGTCCGACTTTGCAGACTGACCTACGAACAAGCCCCAGCAATCAGCCAGCTGACAGAGTCAAGAAGTGTTTTGAGGGGAGTCTGAAATTGTATGGACTAAGGCTGGGCCCCTGCTATGGATCTGGCTTATGCTCTGTACCAGGAGTCTGAAAAGCGTTGTCTACATCACAGCAAATGTGGTCCTGCCCAACGAAACCCCAACCTGAAAGAATTTATCAACTGATTCTTTCCAGACAACACAAGAATTTCAGGAATGCAAATTAGCTTTCTATCTCTGACAGGTCTTTCTAAACCATCTACCAGTTCTTCCAGCTTTTCATCTCCCCAAAACAAAATCACCACCCTCAGAAATACTCTGGAAGAGCATATGGGAAAGAATAAATTTCCTTGTACTCAGATGTTAAGCACTAAGTACACCCCTCTCCCCAAACCAGCATTACAGCCTTCAATGTTTTTAACTGAAAGGAAAAAGAGGAGCAGCTTGCAGTGGTTTCCATATAATGCAATTATACAACCTTCTGTCTGTATGAGTGCCAGCACTGAATTGCATTATTCCTATTGAGGCCTTTGGAATTGAGGTGAGAATATTATCTTCATCTGCATTAAACTACTAACAGAATTGAGTATATTTGCTTCTTTATGTTAAACTAATTTTAGGAACCTCCTATTACATTTGTTAGCACTTTTGGGGAGCGATCTTGAAGCTGGAAAAGAAGAGAACAGACAGCTCAGTGTGTATAATAAGGGCTTGTCAAATAGCATCAATATTCCCCAGTAGTAAGGTCGCCTGTTCAAAGAATGACTTTGAGATGCAGGAGGGATTCCAGCTTACTGGGACCAAATGCAGTCAGAGGCCCACAGGCTGAGGGTTTAACCAGGCTACAGCAGCCAAAGACTAAAACTTGGCTGGGAAGCAGACAGTTTCATGATACCATTTTCACCTTTTCGTTGTAAAAAAAAAACAAAAAAAACAAAAAAAAAAAACCACACACCCTGGGGCAACGGCTGGGAACTGCAAGTTTCCATATCAACGCCTCTTTACAGACCAGAAAGGGTGACTTTGGGCTCTGTCAGTAGAAAATTGTCAGAGAAAAATCTTTGAGGAGAGGAGGTTACTGTGATTTTCATAGTTTAAAACTCATTTTCAAAGCTAAGGGAAGGTGACAATAAACAGCTAAACATGTTTTGCATCAAGAACAATCCTAGACAAGAGGTCTGCCTACTCTGGAAGTGTTCCCATGTCATCCACCACCTCCTAATGAAAAAAACACATTTCTCTACTAATCATCTTCACTTTAACACAGTGACTCAATGTATCTTTCATAAACTAAGTAGTCGAAAACAACTCTTGACACAAAAAGACATGGGCATACACTCTTTTGGAGATAGCTTTACCAGAAGAAGAGAATACAATTTCCTCCTTAACCTAGTTCAATCAGTAAGCTAGGTTGATTTATACAACTATATATAGTAGCAGATCTTTGGCAATAAATGCTTTTTTTTTTTTTTTCCCCCTCAAACTTGCTAGGAAGTGATGATATGAGCAGCTTAACTGGCAGATCTGAAACAGCAGCAGCAGTCTGTTGGCAGGATGCACAACAAATACCTGGAAGTAGCCCGAAGGGTGGCAGTTTATTCAGCCAACATAGCTGGGTTGGAAGAGGACACGTTCACAGAACCAACTGGTCAGACAAAAAAGCCAAAAAAGACACTTGATTCCCTATTGGTTGGATAAGCAATCAGAGTTAACCAGGAACTTGTGGTGCTACTGAATTTTAACCCAGATCATATAAACCCATATACGTGCTGCCTTAAACACTGAACCTTTTCTCTCCTGAATCTGGTGTCTTAACTTTAGAGGATGACTTTCTTTGAGAAAGCCTCGACTTAATCCGACATCAAAAGATTAGTAAGAAAGCACAGTTGGGTTGCTATTTATTGTCACAGTTACAGGACCTTCTCCTGTATCTTGTACTGGCTGTTCCCAATTCACTGGCACATATGAAAATCTATCGTGTCAGGGCAGACCAAGGAAACTGCACCACAAGTGCTTTGTACAGACAGATACACAGGTAGCACTGCTAGAACACATTTCATTTATTCAGTTCAAAAAACAACTTAGTCGAGTAAACAAGTCTTTGGTCTACTTATTCTTTCATTTTTTTAAAAAGACTTCCAAATTCTGTTTCTAGTGCCACTGCATGTGACTTCAACCACCAGTTCACAGGACAGATATGCAAGAGAACTACATTCTGTTGAGAATTACGTATTAGTAAATACACTCAGGGTCAGCACTTAGCTAACAGCAACCAGCCTTGGTGAAGCCTTGGACTGGTGGTCCCCTGCTTTCAATTTAAGAGGCAGGCTAGAAAAGCAGCACAAGGATTAATACATACCAACAGCTGAAGTACAAGCTTTTCCAGAGACCCTGATACGTGCGCTGGCTACCCATGTGTTCTGAAACTCAAGCCACAATGATTCCCCTATTATTGCTTAGGCCAAGCAAATGAAGCCTGCATTTCCATTCTGCAGGCATAAAATGATACAACAGAGAAACGAAGTCTAGTAACTTCTTATGGATTTGTTTGAGAGGGGGTTTTGGTTTCACCAGATCAAAGTTTTTCTGTCAAGATCTGAGTCATTCTGCTCAGATATTACTCATTACAAGCATTTGCACCGACTTTAAATTTGAGAACCAACTGATTTTTGTTATGAGAGATATGTAATCAAAACTCACTGATGAAACACCTCCAAGTCTCAAATCAAAGGCAGGCCTCACACTGCAGCACCAGCTCACAAGATCATTTCACTACAGAGTCTTTTCTCCCAGCTATACTGGCAACAGCCAAACCTCTCTAGGACAGGGCGACCCACATGCCAAGACATTTGAGTTACTTCTGCATCCCCAAGCAGCAGTTCCCATCCTGCTCCAGATGTTAGCAGGCTCACCTCAGCTGTTATCCATTGACCCTTTCCTCCACAGCCCTCTGTACCCACTAGCAGAGCAGGTCCCATGGAAACACCCCTACCTCTACTGCTCAAGTCAAATAAGGCAGGCTTACTAGTTAAAAACATCCATTTCACTTTAACAATTTTGCCAGCAGATTTGAGAAAGCATTTCCCTAAAATAAATAAATAAATAAATAAATAAATAAATAAAAGAGGGGTTGTGATGAGCTTACCCAGGCAATAACCTACAGACTTAGGGAGGTGTTTATGAATGACTGCAGTGGTGCAGACTAAGCCCCTGGATTTTGCAGAGATGCAGCTGAGAAGCATCAGTGTTTTCTTTCTACCCGTCTGTGAGAGCAGAGCACCCACAAACAGCTGGAAGAAATATTATCTTAAGCCGCTACAGCTTCTTGTTAAGAAGAGATCTGAGCTCTTTGCCAACCAAAGTGCCTTTCCCACAGCTTAGCTGTAACCTAATGACAGGTTTGGTTAGTGTAGATATAGCAGGTAAGAAGTGGGACTCTGAGACATGAGCCCTTGTGGCTACATCAGCAGAACTGTTGTGCAAATGATCCTTTCTATGGATCATTTGCAGAATTGATCATACTTGCAGCCTTCTTACATAATCATAAAATTGTTTTGCTATTATGAAGGCACAGTCATCGCCCACGAGTTTGCACATAAGTAAGTTGTGATCTCTGAGAAATAATAAGGTAGGCTACAACTTAGACCATGCTTTAACATAAGGATACCAAAAAGACACCAAAAACTTTAAAAAGCCTACTCAGCTTCAGGACATCTACAAGCTGACTTAAAGGACGCCTTTAAAGGCTATATCTGCAAGCTTTTTCAGAAATCCACTCGTACAAAAGTCTGCAATCCTGGGAGTGAGGGTTGAAATGTACCAAAAGGTACAAAGTAAAAGACACTACCAAGAATACATATTTTTTTAAATTCTTGTTTGAGTACCTGATTTTTATTTTTTCATTTAGAATCTGACTTAGTGGCCAATTACAGGCAATTCTTCCCTCACCTGTTTAACAAGGTCTTAAGAATAAACCAATTAGGTGTTAAGTTCCAGCAGACCTGACATGAAAAATTATCACTTACGTGAACACAGTAGGTTAATTTGATTAATCCTTTCATCAGTAAAAACATGAGCTTCTTTAAACATTGGGGTTGTTTTGTTGGGTTTTTTTGCTGTTTGTTTTTAAAGATAACAAAGCTCCTCTTATTCCGTAAAAGATTTCCTTCCGCTTTAGCTAGGATCAGTTTCTTGAGCCAAGAGATGTGCAAAAGGCAACTTATGCAAATATTTTTATATAAAGCCTTACACTATAATAATTGCACAGGTAGCTTTACAAAAGAAAGTCACTTGACTAATAATTGGAGTTTGCAATTTGATGCTAGGGTTTAAACAGTGCATAAGAACTTTGCCATAAAGATATATAACAACATCAACCTCAACTAAAAATTAGAGACAGCTAACATTTTTTTGTGTTTGGAAAAGAAATCAGAAGAAAATGATATGAAATTGTTTAGCTTTACTGAGTGCTAAGAGTAAACTATTCTTATACTTGTTGGCAACCCACGTAATATGAATTCAAGCATTATTACTTGTGTTTCTTTTGTTTCAAAAACAAACTGAAACTTTTCTCACAGAGCACCTAAAGCTATAAAGACAAACAAAAATTGGGAATGCAATGAAGCAAGTAACACGAGTGTAAGTCTGAAGTTTAGTATGTGCTTTCTCAACATCTCTTCGTTATCCATGCCTACCAATTTTCTGCTATTTTCTTCAGATTGCATTGAACAGAACACTGTAAAGTGATTACATGTCCAAACCTTAATAAAAAGTCAAAATCCACTACTCCATTGTATCTGCAATTACATTTTCCTCCTATTTACAGGATAGGAAAGACTACGGTTTTGTATTCATGGTGTTCCAACCACTATGTTTTAAGTTGTGGCTTAAAACACATTTGCTATCTAGAAACACATTATATGACCTTATATTTAAATTAAAAAAAAAAAGACATTTTTGTTAATAAAATATTGCTTTACCTCAAAAACACTTCTAGAAGCTTCATGTTTTTAAACAGTTAGTGGTTTTCACTGCAAAACAGAGATGGTGGCCAACAGCTTATGTCACTCATCTCTACAACAAAGGAAAAAAAAAGGCAGCAGACCAGATTCTCTGCTGCAGTTTCAACTCAGCTCAAGTTCAAACGAGAAGAGAAAAGGTCTTTGGGGAAAGAGGCTGCTAGAAAAAAAAAAAAAAGAAAAAAAAGAAAAAAATCACTGTTTTGGCCTCAAAGCTTCTTCCATTTGCCAGGCCAAGATGCACGCCTCCAGACTCTAATGCCAATGGAGAAAGCAGCCGTACCTGACTGGGGTGGTCCAGCAACACTGGGAAGGAACCTTTATCTCTGCTTCAGGATTACTGCCTCTGGGGCCAGAAACAAGATGAAAATGACAGCAAGCTAGGACTGCCCATCACTGGCATCAAAGCAATGTTTACCGTGCTTTCTTAAACCACCACCATGCAACTGTTTCCACAGTCAAGATAAATTACATCCTAAGCTACGCACTGAAACTCCCACCCAGATTTTCCATTATATACGTAACACCTTCTGACAAAACAGAACCAAACTGTTTGAAGCTTCCTTTTTCAGTGTGAACTATTACCTTGAAACCGGTTACCCAAAGAAACAAGCTCCTTCGATAAGATGAAGCATGCTTCTCCGCTTCTTTTTAATCATATTACTGCCTACAGACAGTTATTATGGGACTCTTCCCTCTTTACTGCAGAGAGCAGAATCACTCTGATTTTGAACAACCAAAAGCATTGTGAAGATAGTACACAGTCTATGCTGTTCCCCTTGCCAGGGGAAAATATCAAACAGAAAACTTCTGTCAAGAAGCACAACTAAACGTTCATGGCCAATACATGGTATTTAGTCAGCTTTTGTGCACTGACGGCTGCATAGCTGAATAGCAAATCTTACTGCAACCTTCTTGCCAGGAGATTTAGCCCTCCTAAGAGCTGGGCTTTGATGCGTCAGAGAGGAAAGGATAATTCTTGTATTTTCTTGGGAAACAATGCAATTGTGATTGTGAGACATACTTGTCTGAATTAGATGTATAATACCACGTCTCTTAAGAGACGTTCTGAACTTCTAAAGCTTGCCTGCCTGTGATAGGAGCTATTAAGGAGTCTGCTTTAATGGATAAGCAATACAACAACTCCCACAGAGAATCAATTGGTGCTGTGCTGAAGGACTCAAAGTGCAGTCCTACCATTGCACTTGCCCTCACAAAGGCAAAAAGAAAAACATGGTTCTCATTGAGATGCCTGTCTCATCTTCTTTGAGAAATACATGTGTGACAATCTGGAGTTCCTACATCTCTTCTGAAAGAATTTACTGCAATCAAATGGATTCACAAACAAGATCCAGTGTAAGCAAAAGAGCTCTTGCCATACAAATGTTAGCCACCATTTTGAATCTGGCTGCAGTGAAAAGACCCTTGAAGGAATATATCATCTTGGTGAGGCAGAAGCAACAAGCTCACCAAGAGAATCACTCCTCCACCAGCCAGTATAGCATTCATTTTTGTGTTAGTACTGCTCTGAAAAATGACACATTTGTCCCCAGACTACTGTCTGCTCTATAGACATTTTGTTTTCTCCTAAATCCTGACAACTTGGGAGATGAAACAATGATCTTGTTGTTGCCCCTCACCACTTCCCTTGAGGTAATCAGTAGCCTGCTGACTGGATTACCAGGGAGCATGGGTACCCATGGGCCAAGTGTCACAACTAAATCCAGTATCTGCCTGGTAAGCCGTGCCATCTGATATACACTTCTCATCTGATCAACAGTACATGCTGAAACAGGAAATCTCTATAACCAAGAAGGTGATTCTCTTCCTTCTTTAGAAATAACTATAAGTAATAGCTAGGGTGGTTTCAAATTCCTCAACAGATAATGTTTTCAGCGAACCAAAATAAATCTATTACCCCTAGGTTCAAGATCTCAGTGAATCAGCACTGCAGACAATGTTGACCGTACTCGTACTCTTCCTGGTACATACTGCTTAAACTAGTGTTGACCAGAGTAAGTGCTTTCCAACATTTGCAGCTGACACCTGTCATAACAATTTGCCTGTTTCTCAAATGGGAGGTAAGTTTGTATTTCCCATATTATCTTCAGATGGAAAATAGTATTTATTTCATTCAACTTCCCATTTTGAATTAAGGCCAGTTTCAACTCTTTACCTATGCTACTCTCAGATGAGATCTTGCTCCTGGTGGTATTTTCCTCCAACACAGGTCTTCAGTCTGACTTCTCCAACTTCAGTATCCACCCTACCCTGTGCTTACTGCAAATTATGATGCACTGAAGAAAAAAAAAAAAAGTATCTGTTTGATTCATCTTTCCCTTCATATACTTGTAAAACTAATGTGAATTATAATTGCATTTCCTTTCTTCCTAAATACAATAAAATTCTGCAATAAGCATAGAGGATAGGCTGTGGGAACAGAAATTACTTAAACAGTCATTGGTCAAAAAAAGAGAACACTAAATCAATTGGCATTATGCTAAAAAAAAAAAAAATAATCAAAAAACAGCTTGAATTCCTTGATAGGAATAGGTTGTAAAATTCCACTCAAAATTTGTATTAAATATCCTTTCCATCTTGGTTCTTTCAGTGACTATTCTTTCAACACAGTCCTACACTACATCCTTATACCTAAGCTGAAGAAATAGGGATTTAAAGGCTGAACTATTTCAAGGATAAAGAGTTGGTTGAATGTTTGCAGCCAGAGGTTTGTGGTCAATGGCTCTATATCCACGTGGAGGCCGGTCACTATTGGCGTTCCCCATGAATCTGTCTTGGGATCGGTGCTCTTTTCGCATCTTTATCAGTGACACAGTCAGTGGGATCAAGTGTTCCGTCAGCAGGTTTGCTGATGACACCAAGCTGAGTGGTGCTGTTACTATCATAGAAGGAAGGGATATCATCCAGAAGGACCCGGACAGGCTCATAAAGTGGGTCCACATAAACCTGATGACATTCAACAGAGTCAAGTATAAGATGTAGCACTCAGGTCAGGGCAATCCCAGTGTCTAGAGTCTGGGAGAAGTACTCATTGATAGCAGCCTTGAGGAGAGAACTTGGGGTTATGGTGAATAAAAAGCTGGACCTGAGCCAGCAGCTTGCACTTGCAGCCCTGAAGGCCAACCGTGTCCTGGGCTGAGCCTAAAGAGGGGTGACCAGGAGGGAGAGAGAGGTGATTGTCCCCCTCTACTCTGCCCTCATGAGGCCCCATCTGGAGTACTGCTTCCAGGCCTTGGGCCCCCAGCACAAGCAAGATGTGGTGCTGTTGGAGCAGGTCCAGAGGAGGGCCATGAAGATGACCAGAGGGCTGGAGCACGTCTCCTATGAAGAAAGATTGAGGAAGACATACTTACTTAGCTTAGCGAAGAGAAGGCTCCAGCGAGATCTCATTGTGGCCTTTCAGGAACTAAAAGGAACTTACACGCAGGAGGGGAACCAACTTCTTACATAGCATGATAGTGATAGGACAAGGGAGAATGGCTTTGAACTAAAAGAGGGGAGACTTAAGTTAGATGTTAGGAAGAAATGGTTTACTTGGAGAGTGGTGAGGCAGTGCTATGTCCTATCCCTGGAAGTATTCAGGGTGAGGCTGGATGGGGCCCTAGGCAGCTTGATCTAATGCATGGCAACCTTGTCCACAACATGGAGGTTGGAAACAGATAATCTTTATGGCCTTTTCCAACCAAAATCATTCTATGATTCAATGGTTCTATGACTGAAAAAAATAATAAAATGAAAAAATGCGGCACCAATGTAAAATTAGACAAATGCATATATGTCAGCAAAGTGGACTATCACAAGGCTAGCAAGTACAGTTACTATTAAAAAACTTCCCTTCAAAACTTTTATGTTGCTACATAAAAGTTAACATAACATAAACTTGCCTAGTGGTATTTCCACCTGCTCTACCTCTGAGTATAATTCTGCTTTAACAATACACATTAAGGACCAAGATTGTGGCAATTTCATGATTATTTTAATTGGCCTCTCATTTTTGGAGAAGGTTCCCTAATTGAATACTAAAAATAAAAATGATTCATCACTGAAAAAACACTGAGCTCTTGACTTCAAAGTACAGCTGATAATACAGACTTCAGGAACAGAGAACTGATGCTTCTTTTTTAGCTGCATAACCACTAGGCTGATTTGTCCAAATCTCAACATACTCAAGGTCCATCAGCAGAGCTCTGTGTAGCAGAAATACCCACAACAGAACTGTTAAAAGGCTGTGTTCTACTACAGAAACAGACAAAAGTGAAAAACTTCAGCAGGGCATTCTCTGTTGGCAGCTGACTGACAGCTTCAGTTTTGGCCATGGATTGCAAGCACAGGGAGGCATCCAGTGCAGGAGATCAAGAAGGACCCTCAGCATAACAGAGGCAAAGCCATACCGTCTCAAAATGCACTGTGAGTTTCCTGTTATCTCCATTGTCTCTCTGAAAATTTTGATGTGTTCTCATTCAGTTGCTCCAAATTTTGATTACTCATTACACTCTGATTTCCCCACTGTTTTCAAATTCCATAGATAACTACACCATTGTTCTTCCCCTGAAGGCTTTAGCAAACTTCTCTGAAGTCAGTATAAAATACCTTTCATGGGACTAGATTCTGGATTGAACATCATTCTACTCAATCTACAGCATTGTCTTGTCTTTCTTTTAGTCTTGAAAGCGACATCACCTCTGAAGATCCCGCCCACGAACTTCATCAAAGAATCCACACGTAAAGAGTTTAATGGAAAAAAGATTTTAATCTGTTCAAAACTGTGCGTCTCCTATGAATTCCAACCATCAAGCATTAACCAGGCACTAAGCACAAGTGATATGCCCATAAATATTACAATAATGCAGAAGAATTTTCTAAGTTTTTCAAAATATTTAAGGCAGGAATGCACATAAGACATTCCAAAAGGTGACCTTTAGACACATTCTAAGGCAGAATTTTTCTCTCCCACGTATCAATCAACTGTAATCACAGATTTTAAGACGATGTCTTAATGAGATTTTTAGTTGTATCACAAACATCATTGTTTTTATATTTAATGTGAAACGCTATTCTAGACATTCTGAATTATTTTACAGCAAGAGCATAAGTTATCCACTGGCTAAATACTTCAGCTGAACTACTTTAACACATGAAGAAAATTAACAATGAAATCACATCATGCTTACAGACACCCAGACTTAGACGATGAAGTTCCATGTTACCACCTATCCACAGGCTGCAGTAAAGTACACAGTGCTTTCTGCTGTGCAAGAACAAACTACCGAAGTTATTTCAAACTCACCCTTCTCAGCTTAAGCCTAAAACAATCAGAACAAGTTTGTTCAGAAACAAACTTGACAAATTCTTTATTCACCTCTGCTCATCAATCCACTTTAGAGAAAGTCTTAATAGCTCCTGAATAATAAGTACATCATGGTGCTAGCAAAGTGCTCAGTATGGCCAACAAGCACATCTGGACACTTTTGTACCACATATTCCTCCACATTTAGCTGCACCAATGCAAAACACTACTGCCCCCAGTAGAGAACCAAAGGAACAATCCTGGGAGGGTTTTTAAATTCACATTAGGCAGAATTAGCTGGGTTTGTTCAAATTACCCATTTAAATTGGCTAAGCTCTTCTGGCTGAGTGCCCCCAAGTCAGTATGGGAACACTCATGAACTGCTCTGCCAAGGCCACAGCTGCCACTGAAGGGGCAAAGGAGCTGCTATGGGAAGATCAAGGTTTCCAGCAGCAAGGGCTCCTGCCAAGCAAGTAGTTGTCTACAACCTTCAGTTTGTGAGTTTTAATCAAAGTAGTGACAACTTCACAAATAGTCAGAAGAGGGCAATTACAGTGACAGAAATGCTTACATCTGCTCTATACACACCACGCATAGGTGTTTGCTCTGAATGACTTGACCAGCTGAAGATGTTCTACCCTCAGTTATTCTACTACCTTTCTGCAGGAGGTCACTGACCTTACAGTTCCACTGCTCTTTCATCTCCTGCACACAAAAAAATTACCACATAGTTTAAATCACTTAATAGCCTTTAAAACTTAACTAACTCTGCCTAAAGCAAACTGGAACATTCACAGGATCCCAGTTGCCAGCAAAGCTTAAGGGAGGGAAGAACTTCTGGAAGAGTTTCAGCGCTGGGAAAAGAGGCATAAAAGAAGAAGGTGGAAGACATAGGTGTGCAAATAAAGCCTCCAGCCAGAAAAGCAGGTTTCAGGCATCTGCTCATTCGTTCATAACCTCTTTTTTTGCTTTTAAAAAACAGCTTTTTAAGACAGAGGCACAAAACCAAAATGCCAGTTTTTAAACTAGCAGGACTCACACCCACAAATACAGCCTGCCTCAGTATTACTGATACAGCAGGATTTAGGATAGATGCAGTATTGATCACTACTCCAAGTAATACTGTTGGGGCAGTGGGGGAAGAGCAAGAGGTTGAGCTGACAAGTTTTTAGGCGTGCTTCTGAGACTTTCCGGTCTGCCTTTAGGTATATATCTGAGATTTCCTGGTGCCCACGGAGCAGCAAGGAGAGGTAAGCAGTTAGTTCATCTCCAACAGGAAAGAAATGGGTAAAACAAGAGCGAAGAAAATATTCTAACATGCCACCAAATCAACACCTCTATCAAGTCAATGCTTTGGAAAGCTTTTTGTAGGTCTTCCTGGAAGGTTAGGACTGAGACGGTCAGAGACAGCATGGGTACTCTCTGAGAAGTGCTAACTCACTGATGCTTCTGTCCTTCACCAGCTGTCAGAGAGCTCCATCTGTATGAGGTGATTACTTGGTCACTGTGCACCCCAAAGGGTCTGGAGCACTGCATGAAATGCAGCAAATTCCAGGATGATGGCAGGAATCCGCTGATCCTGTTATGAGGGTCATACTCTCCACCCATGAAGCAATGTCCTTGCACATACCAATTACTGTGCACTTCAGGCAGCAAATCATTCACGTATATGCTTAAATGCAGAACACCTAAGCTTGCACTTAGCCTCGAAATCTCTTGCTTCCACTCAGGCTGGAAGAAAAACCCACCCTCCCAAAAGCTTCTCTGCTCTTCCCAGATACAGTTATAGAGCCAGCTGAAGACGCACCGGCTCCAGACACAAACTCAATTGTCTCTTGAGATTATCCCAGCTAGTGCACCCCGAACTTTATCACTTGTACACAAATGCTATGAGTTGGCTTTTGGCATGGATTTCAATAATTGTACAAATTATGAAATTCAGTCACAACATCAAAAGGAAAATTGTTTTTCCTTTCACAAAACCTGGGATTCTACTGTTTGGTCACTCGTCAGTTTTGGAAGCAGCCTCAATCACGAACACTATACACAATCTTATGCCTTAAGAAAACAATAAGGAAAAAAAAATCAGGAGATGCTAAAGGAAACAAACAATAAAGTGGGGGCAGCAGGATTGGATCTAACATTTTTGCAAACAACCTGTTTGTCACTTTGATGTACAAGGGTTAATTAATATTCTATAAAGGTCTTCCAAAAGCTGAATACCTCTCGAGTTCTGAATTCATGGGGCTGACCTTAGACTTTCTCAGAATGATTTTTAATGCAGTCTGTTATCAGCAAAACCCGTTTAAACACATGTCCCATCTGCCAGCACCCCATTTGCAAAAGAGCTTCTTATACTTGCAGACAGTAAAGCTTCTGCCTGCTTCCCTCTCTCCTCTAAATACCAGCTGTATGGTAATGAGCACAAACAGCTGAAAAATACTGCACAGTAACAAAGCTGGTACGAATGGGCAGAACAACGCTTCCACTCAATGAAGCAGTTGTAGCATGAATTTAGCAGATTAGCTATTGAACAGAGGTGGGGGGAGGTTTGGAAAAAATGTAAAGGGTCTGCACAGATAGCAAGAAAATGAAAAGAGACCAGAGGGACACAAGCTACCAAAGGAAAGCCTAATTTCTAAAGTACTTTTGTTGAACCGCATGAACCAATTCTTCCAATTTTCTAAGGCTGATTCCTTGCGTACTAATGATATGCCAAACGCTATTCTGATAATTTGCACGTTCAGTTAGTTTTTAAGGGAGACAACTTGTTAATGAAAGTTTTCCATTCATTAACAAATCACCTCATGGGTTGGGGGCAGGGGGAAACAAGCTCTGCTACTTCAGTTTCTGGTACTTCCAGCATGTGTGACCAACAAGCACCATATTATCTATTAACTTTTTGCATAATAGCCCTCTCAGCCTGACCGTTTTTGAAAAGCAATTTTTTAAAGCGCTGACAACATCCACGCCGTACTCCAGGCACTGACAAGCTTTTAAAGCCATGAGGATAAAAGACGTTTGCTTTAAGAAAATTTGTGCAGAACTGCACTAATCTGAGCAGCTGACACGCACACGAGGCTCGCAGTCGAGTATTTGTTTACCCGAGGAGCTAATTAGATATACGCTGTTTGCATCAAGGCTAAAAATTGCACATGCACTTTTGCACTTGAAATTGCATACATCTACTTGGCAGAGCTGAAAGGAGTACGCAGTTTTGATACATAAAGCTAACAAGAAAATATGCTATCTTTTCCTTGTTTGTGATTTCCCAGTGGTGTCTGGAGTGTTATGACTGCTTTTCAAGAATTGGAGCCTATGCTTTCTAAGAAACATATGAAAAAAGATGGTACATTGACAGCGTTGAAACAAGAGCTCTGTCTAAAGTTTAATACACGGGGCTTTTTATCTTTTCCTTTTTTAAAAAAAATCTTAATTTAAAAGCATTACTGCTTTAGTCCCTCATCTTCCTAACATTTGTCTTTTGTGGAAGTAAGGCTTGTAAGATATTTTTACAAGAGTTCATCTAATTAGCAAAATTAAAACACTGTATTGTTTCAAAAGTGATAAAGAATGAAATTCACCATTTAAGAGAGAAAAAATGTTTCCTCTAAGGTCATCATAATAGAACTCCCTGAAAAGCACATTCAATCTTTTAACCTTTACACATCACACTTAGGGAGTTAAAAAGAACACACATACAACATCGGCTGTTACTGGCTGCTTCTAACTGGTGATCTTAGAATAAACAGAAACAGAGAAAGCAATTTTCTTGGGGCATGAAAAAGCTTGTCATGCGACTGTACAATGACATTCTCAAATGACATTGTTATTGCTCATTTCTATCATAGCCTTGTAATAAATCAAGGAAAAAAGTCACTATTGAAGTTCACTGGAAGCCTCTTACTAATTTCAAGTATTAACGTAGGTCAAATCTGTTGAATTTAAGTTAAAGAATGTGTACTTTGATTTTTCCTGGAGAATTCATGCACACATTCCAACGTATTTCAAGCATCTTAAGGACTTAAATGATCAAAAGAGAACAGGTAGCATTTCATTATTTTGAACATGTAGACATGACATTAAGTAATGATCAGCTAATCTTAAAAACACTTATCAACAAAAAAAAAAAAAAAAAAAAGATTTTCAGTCTATATGTTTATTATCAGTCATTACGATTCCAGTAATTTCCTGTACTTAAAACTTGTCACAGATAACGCTCTTAGTTCTTATTTTTGAATATGATCTCCAAATCGTTTAAGATGCATCAGGATGAAGACTGCTTTAAAACACTAAGCCACCAAAAGCAGTTTATTATGAGAGAAAGGACAATACTTTATGGAAACATGATCCGCCCAAGTGATGTCGGATCTTTCCAGACATGCAGGTTTCTTCAGCTCACCTGGAGGAACTACCATGGCGCTGCATAATTAAGTGCTGGCATTTCTAGATGGCATTTGCTGTGCTACAAACCCTGGGGTAACCTTGCTTGCTGTCTTCCAAACAGCCTGAGCCCCTCAAAATAATCATGCGTCTTTTTCAGGCTCTAGTCCTCATCTACAGACTGGGATGCAAAGGCAGATGCAATGAACATAGAAAGCTTGACTTATTCTGGAGAACATATACATGAAAAATGCAAGATGCCATTAAATTCGCTTGCAATCTTCCAAGATTCAATGATTCACTATTTCAAAACAAAACTGGATGTTTACAGGAACATATGTGAAGTTGCCAGCAAAAATCCTAATGAATTTCTCAAGTCTGACACAGCATGCAAGGGAATCATAGAACCACAGAAATGGCTACGCTTCACTCATTCCACAAGTTTAACCTCAAAATCTTAATTGCTGTATGACTGGGACAGAAAACTAACTGTGCTAACCAGAGTACTGCAGTAAGAAAGAGACTGGAGTGAATGTTAGCCCTGTTAACAAAACCATGACATCAGAAATCATTATTGTTTCAACCCATACAACTCAGAACGATGACCTTTCTTTGTGCAATGGTGATTTCAAGGGAGATGCAGTGCCTGCTTCAGATACCAACTTGTTCTGCTGAAGAAAATCTACCAAACATTTTCAGTAGTTCTGCAGGGCCTCAAATAATGCAGAAACAACAGTTGCTATTAACAAACAAATATCTTCAAACTTACTTTAATACCCAAAGCAAAAAAAAAAAACAACCAAGAAAGTCAAAGCTCTATCAATACCCCTTTGGTTTAAAGCCTAACTGCAGCTTGTCAGCACTTGCAAATACTCTTCACATGCTTCTAGCACATGGAAACCTCTAAACATTGACAGCTGTAAAAATAAAAAATAAAAAAAAAAAGTACCAATTATCTATATTAATAAATATAAAAAATATTCAGAAGAAAACAGTGACTCATTATAAACAAGAATGATCTCAACTGTATTGACTTTTCTGGGATATGTCTTTATCTTGAAAGGATAAAACTGTTTCCCTTAAAAGGAATACAAGTACAAGCAAGAGAGAAAATAATATTTCAAATCGTCATCTTCCAGAACAGGTTGAAGAGACACAAACACTGGAAGATTTATAGACAGCACCACACTGCCCCTACATGTCCACCACAAAAACAACACCACAAGGTACCAGTAGCAAAAGAATTTACTGAAAACAAACATGGTAATCACATTACGATGTGCTTTTCTTTGTTTCTTTCTTTCATATTTAACAGCTACTCCAAATAAACAATATAGATAAAAGTTAGAATACAGTAAGACATTTACTGTGGTGGTAAAAGGACTTCTTTACTTTAGAGTTCATATTTAGTCCTTTCTTTTAAAAACCTATCTTGATTACACAGTGGATTACAATTCAGAAACAACTCAGTTACATCTAACGTTTATCTTAAAAAAAAAAAAAAAAAAAAGAATACTTAGCCATGATGAAGTTCTGAGTTAAGAACAGAACAATAAAACTTCCTTTAGCATCAGTGGCATGAGGATGGCAACAGAATTTGTTGATGAGTGCTTTCTCATAAAAAGTTATTCCACATTTACAAGGGCACGTTATTCCACTTTTTATATGGGCAGGTAGTGATAGAACAAAGGGAAATAGTTTTAAACTGGAAGAGAATAGATTTAGACTAGATATCAGGAAGAAATTCTTTACTGTGAGGGTGGTGAGACACTGGCACAGGTTGCCCGGTGAGGCTGCAGATGCCCCCTGCCTGGAAGCATTCAAAGGCTGGGCTGGATGGGGTTGTGAGCAACCTGGCCTATGGGAAATGTCCCTGCCTATAGCAGGGGGTTGGAACTAGATGGTTTTAGGTCCCTTCCAGCCCAAACCATTCTATAATTCTATGACTTCTTATTTATTCCCTTAACTTTATTGTAAACACAGTTTTCTGCTACCAAGCATCCTGTTTCTTCTCATTTAAAATTAAATATTTTGTTTGCAATTTAATATTAAACATACTGTTCAGGTTGGTGCATGGATTTAAAAATAAATAAATAAATAAACCAAAGGTGTCCCATATTTCCACACACAATATATACATTAATATGAAGACTTTAGTCAAATTGGGAGGAATATTCTCCAAAAAGTATTCTAATAGCTTCTCTTTATATATTCGCTTTTCTGTTAACAACCTTCTTGTAAAGAGCATACTTTGAGAAGAGCATGAAACAAAACAAAAACCAGTATATATCATTTCTAGATGTCTTGGTAGGATGGTACTAAAACATTTCCTGTGATAACTGGGAAATTCCACAGAATTAACTGGCACGTTCATTTGGTTTGCAAGTAGATACCTAATAAGCATAAGCATACAGTATTTCACAAACAGATGGCACGTTTAC
The DNA here is from genome assembly GCA_028571105.1 of Tragopan temminckii. Lineage (NCBI taxonomy): Eukaryota > Metazoa > Chordata > Aves > Galliformes > Phasianidae > Tragopan > Tragopan temminckii. The sequence continues at coordinate 13,430,482 of JAOWBP010002392.1, forward strand.
GTAACTTGAAAGCCTTAATTATTAGAAAGGTGAACTTCATTCATAAATAATTTGATATTCTAATGCATCAACCCTCAACCACTCCCTTCCGTTTTCTTTCTCCTTTCTGATTACTAATTATATTAGATTTTGATAACTATCTTGCTGATTTAATTTTACGGATATTTTAAAAGAGCTTAGACCAAACACAAAAGCAAGAAATGCATTGTAATTTATTTGCTGGTGTGAGTAAATCTGTAGTTTTCTACCTCTTCAATGCGGCAGAGCTATTCAGTTGCAATCTGAATACTAATCCTGAAAAAATCACAAAGCACTCCAGTCCAATCTTCATACTGTTCTTAAACTACATACAAGACAAAATCTTGTGATATTTTTCTGAAGAATAGTAAAAGAAAACAGAAGGTATTCCTTTTCTGAATATTAAGGCAAGTAAGCAAGACAAAGCATAATAAGCTGTTCTGTATTTCACTAGCTGCTTTCTTGCACTTCAGAATGGTTAGTCTCCAAAACAAACAAACACAAAAACTGGAGAGAAGCACAATACAAGTAAATCTATTACATTAATAAACATACATTTCTTAAACTTTTTAAAAAATTAATATTGCCTGGCTGCCTGCAGAACTTCATGTTATAATTAGGATTTCTATCCAGAGGTGGTATAAATATTTTCCTATTTTAGAATGAAGTAAATTCTCCATTCATGTTAATAGCATGTAATAGTATATATACATTATAAAAACATTGTGCATGTGTTTATACAATTTGTTCAGATAGGCTAAGTAATGTATTTTCACCTTCTGAAATTCAGGGATTACTTTCCTGTAAAAAAATCCATGAAATATATAAATCTTTAATTAAGATTTCAACATTAGAAAACTGGTCTGCAAAGAAAGATTACAGGAACTTCGGGATTTCCCCCATGTTACGAAACCCCTCTCTGGCCAGGACAAGGACCTGCTGTGCCATTACACTGCACAAAAGCAAACATTAAAAAACATAAACAGAAAACCTAGAATGGCAAAATCATCCATCTTCTGAAATTCAAGCTTAAAATATGCCACGTTCTACAAACGTTCATATGGTATTCAAGGTTAGCACAGCCTTAAGTAGAAAATGTACCTTGGTAAATCTCTTCTGCATATGGAATACCTTACATCTCTTCTGTCCACTATACTCATATGGTAGCTGTTTAAATAAATGGTACACCAGAGTTCTTCCTTCTGTGTGCACTCCATTAAATCCATGGGATTTTAGATATGCTATGATTTGCGAGAACACGACAAATGTCTCCATGGGTCAGGCCAACAATCCACCTAGCTTAGCAGAGTCTGGTGATAATTTAATTTTCATCACAGACTAACACTACGTCTATTACACTATTCAAGTCACTTGCTCATAAGCACAACTTTTTCAAGAAAGAAGAAGAAGAAAGGTAAGTTTGGATTATCAACAATTAAAAAGAACAGCGCAAAACACTTCTCTAAGTGGCATATTTTGGAAATTCATACACTAAGAGGCTTGAAACTACCAGTACAATTTCCATTCTTCACAGTAACAGTAAGAAGGACGCATAAGGGCGATCTCTTATTTGTGTGGGGCTGTAAGCTCACGTTTTACTGAATTATTATTACCATAGCATTGTGTGTTTACAAATACTTCAGAATCCAGTTTACAACAACTTCTAACACAGCTAACACATCAAGGTCAGGATAGGGCATCCCCTCACTAATGAGCTGTTGCAAGAAACAGTTTCAAATCAAACAAAATGATAAATAATAGCATGGAAGGAATAGAAAAAAAAAAAAAAAAACATTTTCCATTCCACAAAGAAAACACCCAAGGGTTTTCTTTTGACAATAAGGAAACTAAATTCAAGCTTTCTCTTCTGACTACATGCAAGCAGAAGCAAGAGGATTTAAAAGACAACTGATTTCCAATAAACTATGAAAAATGGTTATTTCAGTAACAAGATCTGGGCCATCATGTATTTTATTTTCTCTTTTGCCTAGACATAGCATTTTACTCCAAAGTATTAATTGCCATAATATAAGGGAACTTTCTCTTAAAGATTGTAATCTGAGCTTACATAGAATCACAAAACATCCTGAATTGGAGGAGACCCACAAGGATCACTAGCCCAGACCCTGGAAACTTGAACTAAGAGTATGACCATGTCCTCTTCAAGGGTTTCTTTTCTAGATACGATGATGCTACTCAGATCTTCAGTGTCAGGTAAACTGAAAGTCTTTGAATTAAGATCAGCGGGTCGTGTATGTATTATACTGGTGGCACCTAGGGGTAAGATCTCTGTAACTGCAGCCAACCTAGCTTTGACTTTGCAAGACATAAAACGCGATGAAAACAGGAATGAATGCATATTCGGAACTTACACCATTAGACTATCCAACACTTAGTGGCAGGTCTTCTTTTTTTATGAAATAAATGAATTCTCAAACAAGTCATGATATATTCATTAAGCAAAAATGTATTCTTGAGAAAAGACTTCACTGTATAATCCACAACATCACTTTTTAACAATTTGCCAAGTTCTTGTCAATTGTGACTACCAACCAGAGAATACTATAAAAATACTTCAATACTTCTACATCCACAAAAAATATTTCTATTTTGCTGACACGCATACATAGAAATAAACTTATTATCAGCAATATATAGCTGCTTGGTACTATAGCTGATTTTTTTTTTCTATCTTTTGTCAGTCTCACTTTCTGTATCTCATTTCATTCATGGTCAATGATGCAATGTTGTATACATAGCACAAGCCTGGGACTGGTGTGACAGTGCCTACCTTTCCCAGGTCCATGAAATGTCTACTGCCACTAAATATCCTCTAAGTTTGAAGCATCCACCAAAGAAGCAGACAGCGCCACTTTCCTTCAAGCAACCACTGTAAAGCTACAAATTGCAACTAACCACTACACAAAGTGCAGCTCAAGTTCCATCCGTAGTTGCACTGAATCTCTCAAAACCTACCAAATGCTCCTCCTGTCCACTTCTAATTTTGCTCTTAGGTGAGAAATGCGCTTAGGTATTTTTGTATTTTTATGAAAATAAATATGGCTGTAAATCAGAGCTCATTTCATAATTTCAATTCATAATTTAAGAAAAACATATTTTGCACTTTAAATGTAGTGCTGATTTTTCAACTGCTAAATCTATTATTTCTCTTATACTGAAAAGTTCCGATTTACTTAAAGCTAGAGTATCAAGTAATTCAGTGGGAAAGTAAAATGAAAACAGAAAAATTAAGGTTTGTTTTGCTACGATAATATTAGAAAAATTACTAATTTTTCCATTTATGAAAACAAGTCACAAAGGTGCACCTAACAGTGCAGATACAGCCTTTGAGTTTGATCAGTTTTTTATGTCTGTAATCAAGAGAAATAACTCAGGGCAGAGTCGCAAAGAGCTAGGGGGACATCTTCAACTCACACTGAAAGAACAGCTCTGGGAAAGCAAACAAACCAACAAGCCATACACCTGTAGCCGTGTATGTAAGCTGAGGATTATTATACTATTAGACGACAAGGTGCTGTGATTCCCCAAGTCCAAATGGAAGAAAGGAAGAAATCACCTACTAGTTTTAATGTTGCATGCTATCAAATGAAAACGAACTATTGTATTTTTAAAATAGACCATGATGTTCACAAGCACTGTTAAAGGAATTACGAAGATCAGAAATGTTTTTAGCATATATAAGCAGCAACTGACATTCTGTTCGAAATAGAAAGATGGTTGCATATATTAGGCTACTAATAGGGCAACAGCTTTGTGATCCATGTCATTACAAGCTTTGGAATGCCACATCCAATATCTAACACACTTGTTCTTCAAAGACAATCTACATTTTTATGTCCTCTCTACAGAATGCATACTGGGTGGGTTTTTTTGTTCCTTGAGAGAAAAGTAAAAAACTTATTGTGATAATGCTGAGATAATTTGAAGATTGGAATGAAATAACATACACACCCCTGAGGAACACACAATGTAGAGGGGCCACATTTAGAAAGAAATTCAATTTGATAATTTGCTTTCATTTTGCTGGCTACTTTGCAAAACTAATTTTCTCTCCCTTAATATCAGCGTTTGTTTTAGGAAATGAACTTGGAAACATCTATAAAGCAACAGTGTCTCTTTCAAGTCTCAGTGTTTGCGTTTAATTCCCCCTTACCTCCTCCTTTTCCTCCCCCAAAGTTGTCTCCTAGTAAGACAAAAAAAAAAAGGCTGCACTTCAGGTTTTCAACAGTTGAGTCTCATTCTCCATAAGTCCACAAGTACTTCTCACAACTCTGAAAAGAAGTTTTAACTAGTAAAGAGAAATTAAAGCTTCATATTTGTGCCGCATTAAAGGAATAAAGAAAAGTAGATCAAGAACAAAGTTGGTGTTATACGCTGCCTCGCAGCAAGGCATTTCTTGCATGAAAATGCACAAACAAATGTCCTGCCTTGACAGTTTGGAGTTGAAATTAAAATTAGAGAAACAGTAGAGAAGAGTTTCAACTACTGCTTAGTATACTACGTTATTTCTTAACCGCTGTCTTACATTTCACCTTACCAAAGTTTGACCTGGGCCAACATAACTACCTTTCTGAAAAGAACTACATTTACCTTCTTCTAAATACATAAATACACAAAAATACTGCGCACTGTGTATACGTAGACAATTGCTGAACTGTGTAAAAAGAGAACCATAAATCTTGGTGCTTACATCATGAAGATCACAGTTACCTCTTCCATAGAGAAGACAGTTCAAATTAAAGAGTTTCTTGAACTCAGTAATACTGTTCATGCTTAAGCAGTGCAAATGTGAATTATAAATCTTAAAATCATCAAGAAAATATGAAGCCTTAGGGCCAATTATTAAATAGCATGTCCTAGTTTTTGTATCAACATATATACACAAAAGACAGGCAACACTACGAGCAAATAAACACAGATGTCTCTTGAAAGATTAGTTTTATTAGGCTTGCAGTGCCTATTATGACTGGGTAACTGTTTTGAATAACCTCAGGGGATATAAATTGTCTGCTGAAGTCAAAGAATATGCTGAAAATTCTGAGCAATTAGGAACATGTTCTACACGTCCACTGCCAGAAGCTACCAATGCTACCTATTTCTATAAATTAGGACCCCAAAGTCATAAAGGCTCTCCAAATTAATGGAGAGGTGCAAGTTCTGGTTTTTAATACTCTTGCACTTCAGTGTGCAGTTTATATTTTTACCACACGTAGCCCTCTGTATCAGGGAGAGCAAGAGAAATCACTGTGTGTGTGCTAGTGGGGGGTGGGGGCAGTAAGCAGATTTCCACACCTGTCTCACTCTACTGTTATGTTTTCACAAATTCATTATTTCCCTACAGATGCCTTAGATATCTTCCAGCATTTACCTTCTTAAGCAGAAAGGAGAGTCACTTCTGATGCAAACTCTACCTAGAATGACAGAAGCCGGGGTCTGCTAAACACGGGCTATAAGCTGACAAATACACACTATTTCTGGACATCTAAGACATTCTCTTGTGTGCCCAAATTAAAATGGGCCAGCACTTCAGAACAGGAAACTATTTCCTCTTGACCCTCTCAGAAGTTTGGATGCTTTCCCAGAAATCTCAAGACTGGCGCAGGGCTTAGTGCTGTGTCTGCAAGACAGCTGCATTCATTTTATATTGGGCACTAAAATGAGAAGACATCTGGATGCAGTCCTCCATGGGAATGCGCAGAACAAACCAAGGAAGACATGTTGAGCAGATGTAACAAGATGAGGAGGTGCCAGGTCCAGAAAGCTATCTACATCAATCAGATGCTCCAAATTTCACTCAGTATGGCAATACGATATTCAGATCATTTGGAAAGCTGACTTTGGTTATGCCAACAGATGTAATGGGAATCCACAGTCATTGGCACTGGGACGTTCAAACCATCTCCTTCTGAGAAGTATGGCTGTAACTCACTGAAGTTTTCCTCCCACAAAGACCAGCTTTACATGCAATAAGAAAACAGGAGAAGAGAAGAAGCTAGAAGAAACGTACGGTATTTTTTCTGACATTTAAATGGAACAACACCAATACAATTACAACATACTTTCTCTAACGCATAGGGGCGGTGAAGATACTTTCTTAAAAACATCAACAATCCAACCATAAAACTAATCTAGTTCTGCAATTTTAATCCGCATATTACATATGAGCTAGGCATCAACCAAAAAGAAAGCCGCGGTTATTATTATAATTCACTTTCTTTCTAAAGCAAAGTAGTACTGTTACAGACTTATATCCTTAATAAATCTGGAAATTAGTTTCTGCCTTCACATTAATTGCAATTAATGTCAATTTTTTTAATAGAATAAACTGACCACAAAAAATAATGGCATTTCAAAGACGTTGAGAAAACTAACAATTTCTACCAGAAGCAATTTTATACCATTAGATAAATCTCAGCCAGCAGTAACACTGATACAACAGACCCTGCCACAGGCTAAAGAGATGAGGTACCCCACTTTCTTTAATTTATATCTTTTTTTATTGTGTGTGGTTAAATAATCTTTCTTACTAACATGAGAGAAAACTACAAATAAGCAGCAAACTTAGATGTCTAATACATGAAACAAACAGAATATTGTTTTCTTTAAAATACATTTCTTAAAAGCAAACAAACAAAAAGGATGCACAGGAATCCTTTCTGGATGCTGTTCAAGCAAAGAGAATTGTTACCAACTGTGAGAAATTAAGATCTGCATGGAGATAGCAAACCAAGTGTAAGCAGAGGAAATTGATTTACACGTAGAATTTTAATACTTCAATTACTATATTTAAACCTAAATGCTCATGTTTTAAAATTAATTAACCACTGCTACAGCCACTGTATTCTTAAATTTTTTCAACTTGATGATTTATCTGGGTTTAATTAAGAAATACTAGACTAGCCAGCTACAGATAATTCCTTGTTTCATTAAAGGAGGTGCGTGGGCAGGAAGGGTTTTACCAGAACTGCATGCAGTGTAAGTGGAGAGGCAGAGGAGAAGAACGCTGTGGGTGTAAAAAGACAGGATAGAAAAGCGATGCTTTAGAAAATCTATGTAGACTGAATAGGTACCAGACAGAAGTGGACTAGATTGATAGCTTGGCATCTAGAGATTTGGAGGTGGTGAGGCAAAAAAGGCAAGAGACTCTAAGGCCATGAAAAAATTCATGGTAGGAATTAGGTCTGAAATTTCACTGACAACCAACCACAGGAGAAATGCAAGACGGAATGTAGTACTGCTGCAAATATGTTAAAATCGCAAACATTCTTGCCAGCTGCTGTGGTTATCATGAGAAGTAATCTTGTGTTAGGGGTTATTAATAGCAACATGCTTTGGAAGAGGCTGCCATTTGTACTTACAGAACACCATATCATGCGGATTCATTTAGAGCAACAAAATCTTACTGTTTAAGTATAGCTGTAAGCCCACCTAAGTAGAAAGAATGGAGCTAAAAACATACCAAAAATACCTTCACGGCACCAGCTCTGCTGCTTTTATCAATCTTTAGAAAGTAAAATTCTGCTGGGAGAGCATTTTTAGAAGACTAGTAGTATAGCATCACCTACAGACTGTAGTGTCTACTTCTAAGAGTAGCACGCTGCCAACAGTTACCTTCGTGACTCACTAACTGCATTATGAGCTGAAACATATGATGACTACAGAAACTGGAGTCAAATGCAATTTTAGAAATTCCACAGATAGATAAATGCATTGAAATTTCTGGTCTCAAATTTGCATACATTTAATTACGAGATTCCTACAATATATAAAAGTTACTTCCTGTTATGCAGCTTAGAATTCTATTGAATTCTATCTCGCATATGAAAAGCAATGCATCTTACACAGAGCTCAATAAAGGATCTAAAATAGAGAGGAGAGAAAGTAGCATGGATTACAGATTACAATACAAAATATTTGCTGTCTTTGCTGTAGCCACAACAGACCCTGTAAAACGATGTATTTTCTTACACCACAAAGTTGTTTAACACGTTAGCATTTACTAAGAAATATGGATTCCTTCTATATCAAGTACAAAACCAGTATCAGTTGGGTTAAGGAAGCATTCCTAAACTCAGATAATTTCTAAGGGAAAATAATATACAGAAGAATATATTTAGACTTTCAGTATAATTTATGAATTTAAACACGTTCTTCTCTCATCCCTTACTCAATTAATTTAGAGACCATAGATATTTTGTGATTTTGGATCTATTGTTTTTTTTACCTACGAAAGACAATGTTATAGTACAAGCTATGTTATTAAAAACAGATTTTCTGCATCATCTGCTAAATTTTTGTATTACATCCGTAGCCAGCACTTCACTTTCACAAACCTATATATCCACAACATACTAAAAACGTGTTACATAGTTCACAATTTTCATCTGAAGTTTTAAGAAAATTTATTATCCTATCTCATGGAATGTATATTGGACTACCAAAATCACATTCATCTGAGAGGTAACTAAACTCTTTTTGAAGTGTGATCAGCCTGAGCAATGATTACATGTTCTACCACCATTTCAATCCTCTTACCAAGAAGCCCTGCAAACAAATTGGTTATGCAGAAAATATTTTAAGGAACAATAAACAAAAAGTATAACCTTCCTTGACTAAAAATACAGAAAAGTCACATCAGCTGTAGTGCTTTTCCTTGTCCTTTACAAGTAACTGAGTAGGTTTATAGAATACGAGAACACAATTTGGAAAGATGCTCCGTTGCTCTTCTTCAGCGTTACTCTTCTCAGAAACTATGCACTCAAGTTTCATATGAAGTAAAGACAAGCAAACGTAGCAGAAGCTATGGGAAGAGCGTAACAGGAGAGAGAATTCAAGGGGAAAAAGGAATCTGTTTTCATCGGAGGATGGATATCAACGAGAAGCTGTGGGGGAAAAGCAGCATTAAGTCTAAAACTGAGAGAAGGATAAGAAGGATCGAGATTAAAAACCTAACACCGAGTCTGGAAGAAAAACACAAGCTAAGCAATGAAGCTGGGAATGGGGCAGATGATGAGCAGAACTACTTAAACCAGCAAAAGCATCACTCCCTGACAGCAACAGCTCATCACAAAGAGAAAAAAAAAAAATCAATTGGTGTAATGAGGGAGATGTTAATGCTACAAGCCCTGCCTGTGACTTGTCTGGGTGTCATTCTAGTTCAGTTCAACTTCCACTCAACATCTGGGAAATACCAGAAGAAAGAATTCAGTTAAAACAGGTTCTTCATATTTCTATGTTATGAGCCAGTCATGATACCATAGAGCATTTTTCTCCCCTACAAACATTCCTCTCCCATACCCGAAATAGGTATGTTCAGGAAATTAAAATGGCTTCATTCGCTGCAGAAGGACAAGAAATGCCTACTTTGTAATGTAAGGGAACGCAAAACAGGAAAAAAGTAGTCCTAGTTAATTAGGTCTCAAAGCAATATATATTTTATTACACATTTTTTTAAGTTTTGCTCAGAAATAATCAATAAGAAGAGGCACTGGGGACAAATTTATGGCAGCACCGCTGTCTCCCATTCCCTTTTCTTCTGTTGACTTCTGTGGTCTCCACAGCTTGAGAGGGTAAAACAGACTGGCTTCATGAAGGTGAAGAGCTTTCACAAAGTCAATACAGCATGTTGAAATAGCTCAGCTCTAATAGCAGTAAAGCTTTCTAAAGACATACAAACAGTTCAGCACAAAGGAACAGAATTGCCCAGCCAACCTCCAATCCTTCAGCTTCTGAATTTAAGTGACTGCCTTCAGCATCTTCCAACGGACTTTTAGCATAAGCACCCGCATATCAGTCTGTAATAAGTAGACACTGTTCACTCCATGAGAAAGTCTTAAATACATCAAGAACACAAAGAAAAACATTTTACTCAATGTAAAACATTTGAGAATCTTACTGCTGCTTTTTATCTTGGATAGAAATAGGTAATACAATTCAAAAGTAAAAGCATTTCTTAGAGACAGTACAGTGAAAGGATCACTGAATATTCTGAAAACCCAGCCTACAATACGTTACAGAGGACACATGAACAAAAATAAAATTCTCCGAGCTTGTTCAGGTATTTTTTTAGGCGGTACAGCAGGCTGCACTTGATCTGAACAATTTAGCTAGAAGTTTTCTTTTCTCCATGAGACACAAGGAACAGCTGTTTGAACAGCAAGCTAAATGCTCCCTCCTACAACTGGCTATCTTAAGAGCTTCTGTTATACCCCACACAGAGGCAGAGTATGCTTCTGCATGCAAGCAGCTCTACAGAGCCAGTAACACTACCAGTAGACTGTGTCTGTGGTTTAAAGGTTTAAAAATAAATACATAAATGAGTGGGTGGATTTTGATACAGCTTAGCAAACCTCTTGTAAGCATAGGCTGCAAGAACAAGGGGCACTTCACCTAAGTAATACTGAACCATCCTGAGTTAGCCAGAGCTACCTCTAATTAACCAGGTAATTCAGGATAGGACTAGTGTTTTTCCACCTCTGTGATTTCCCTTTTATTCCCTCCAAAATACCGAATTGAGTCAACTGATAAGCAATCCCAGTGAAAGAAATGCAGAAAGGGGAAAAAAAGTATGGGGGAAGAAAGTGAGACTTCAGACTGCCACCATTCCATACTGAGCAAATAAGCAACAGATAGCTTCTCTTCATGGCTGTTGCCCCACTGAGGAAGTACTTTTTACTCTTCTTCTGAAAGGAGATGAATGTTATAGAAACACAGAATTGCTCAGGTTGGAAAAGACCTTGAAGATCATGAAGTGCTGACTGGAGATGCTTCATATACTTAAAAAAAACAATAGGAATTAGTTAATTATTCAAGATTATTTACATATTAAAATAAGTTTCCCTCCAGTCAGTGTTATGCGAGACTTAGGTTTGCTCATTTTATCAAATGATAAAAAAAAAATCACAGAGGGAGAATACTTTTCACACTTGAGATTTAAGGGAAAAAAATATTTTTCAAGACCTGATCTCAAGTCAGATGAAATGCAGTGAAGTACCTTCCCTAGTTAAGGTGGGAGGATACACCACTTCAGAGATGGCTCTATGTTTTTTTGACCATTAGGCAATTCCTTATTAATGTGAAATAACATGCTTCATTCCAGCAAGAAATATGATTGGTTGCAGAAACAAGAAAAATATAACAGATTTTCCCGAAAGGCTTCAAGGGCTGCTGTGCTGGCACAAGCAGTTACACTGATTTGACTGACAACAAAATTAGGGTGGTTTTGGTTGTTTTAATGAAGAAAGGAAGGGATAAAGCATCAAGTTCACGTGAGTGAAGATGTTTAAGCATAATGCACATTAATGTTTGAAACAATTACTAGCATTACTTCCACAGAGGAAGGAAAAGAAACTGGAGACTCATTCCAAGTGCTCTCCTGCAGTCACAAGTAGACCTATGCCATGCGTCATGTGTAAAACCAGCAGATGTTTTACATATAAGACAACCTACAAGTTAGAATATAAATCAACATGAAAATGCTTTATCCTACATTCATCTCATATGCAAGTATGTCCTACAGAAGGCAGCATTTCTCTAATGAACTGAGTTGATGAACTGCATGAATTTAGTGAGACATATTTTGAAGAGAAAACGGGTAGACAAACTTCTCTGGTCAGAGTACAATGGCTGCTTTGGAGAGTAGGGGCATTTAAAATGGATACATTTATTACCTTAACTTTTCCAGGTTAGCATAAAGCAGGGTGCAGGGTGAAACCCTTTGTAACAACTCAGGACTACTTTAAGCTGCTCGAAATAGAGAAATGCTGCAAGCACACACAGCGTTCTCACAAGCTTTTCAGCTTATTACCATTTCTTAAAAATATTTATTCAATATAGTGAAATTGTTAAATTTCAAGTTATAAAAGCAGTAAGTACTGGAAATTTCAGGGAAAAAAACACACAGAAACTAAAGAGGGGAGAAATCTGTTTTTAAAGTACAGACGCTGAAAGAAATATTAATTAGAACTGTTTGAAAAGAAACATACTTGCACTGTTAGTGGTTTCAGAGAAGTCTAGGGGGAAAATACAGTTAATTTACAGGTTAATTTTTAATTAAATAAAAGCATTTATCATGACAGACAAAATATAGCACTTGGTTTCTGAACATACGTGACATGCATGACTGTCACATAAGTATGTTCAGTGATCAGCTGCAGTTAAAGCTAAATGATATATGACAGCTGAAGGGTATACTGGTTGAAAGACTTCATTGCCCCTTCACAACACACAGCAAAATGTGCTTCGGTGCCTGCAAAAGACATGTAAGCAGCTAAAGAGGACCAGAGCTGTGTTTATGTTTGACAATCCAGCATCGCTGCTTTCAGCAGCAATTCAGGAGGAATGCACACATTTACCATAGAAGCACTGAAGTTACGCACGAAGTTATTTTCAAGTGCTACAAAAGAATGCTAAGTAATACTATTTTTAACCAGATTCAGATGAATGGTATTGCAGATGAATGTTTTAACTACATGAGCAAACTGACAAAATGCATACAGGCAAACTGTTAAGCCCTGTGACCATTTATAGTGCACATCTTGATAGTAGCAGAGGATGCAGAAGCTATGAACTGTCAGCTTCCATAACGGAAGGAGTTTTACTTCCGAGGATCACAGTACACATTTTAAAGATGTTTTGCTCGGTTTAATGTACAGCAAAGGAAGGAAAGAAATGAGTTCAAACCAGGAGAAGGTTGATTACTTTTAAGTCCTGCCAGTGTCTGAGTGGCCCGATCACACACTTGCCTGACTCAAGTCAGTAGTGGTATTACATATTGCCTGCTCAGTAACTTGGAAGCGAACAGTAGCTCATCTCTAAAGTTGGTTGGGTTTAGGGCTGAACATTCAATGTTAAATAATTTAATGAGTCACTTCTTAAATAAACAGAATTTTTTTTAAAAAAAATTGTACACCAAAGACTGTCAGAACTCCTATTTTACAGGAAAATACCTTTTTGTTCTTGTTATGTTTAATACAACAATAAAAGAACTAACAGAAGTACTGATCTTCTGCTGATACTCAAAATTTGCATTATTCTTTGATACATAGAAATGAAAAAGCAGACCTTTTACACAACCAATTCACACTAGCATGGAAGGAACCCAATATGGTAATGGCTGTGAGTTATATGCAGGCTTTGAGTAGGTTGCAAGGCATGAGAGCAAAGGCGGAGCCTCGCAGCTTTTCCACAGCCGCCATCAGACCAAGAACCAGTCATTTCAGAAGACTAGCAAAACTTAAATAGCAGGTAAAAAAAGTACTACAGCATTTATTAATTTCCAGCTTAGTCCTAATGATAAAAAAAAAATAGATGCTGAACAGTTTCTGAGATTTTTCGTGACCCTGAAACCTCTAAGTCATTAAACTGAGCGCTCAAACGTGATTTAGGACAGGACAACAGAGAGACCGCTGACATTTTGGAACAATGGAGTTTCTTCAGAGAACTGCTTTTTAAATGGTATTTTCACTACAGAAAATACACACAAAACGTTAGCATTATCGTGCTGACATAACATTTTAATATTGTCACTACTTCCTTAAATCAGAGTCACGCAGTACATCCACTGAACTTAAAAACCTTTTATCCCATATTCCATACTAACCTTTGACAAGGACAACGGAGCAAAAACTAACCAAACGCATTCCAAATGCTTACTTTCAAGCAAACAATATTCAAAGCATGTTGAAAATTTGAAAAATTCTGTTAAGAGAGGGTTAACTTCATCGCTTCCAGCCTCCCTATTCGCTATTCAGTGTAGTACTGCATTTCCCCAAAAGACTTTTATTCCAAAATGCACACTATACCCTTATAATAGTAGTGTATGGACATGTTCTAATATTTGCATTGCTGCAGGTTGATATCATGCTGGAGCCTTCAATATATACCATATACCTTTTACATACAAGAAATCGACATTCAAAGCAACACTGTAAGAAGAACTCAAGTTTACAAAGGCAATCTTGTCAAATTCAGGTTTCATCTATCATTTCACTACGAGTTCACTAAAAGGAGCATTTTGATATTAAGCGAAGTCAGAACATTTGCAAAAGCTAAGTCAGATTTTAGAACTTGACATTAGTAAATGGTATTAATAATTATTCAGTAGCAATAGAAAATTTGGTAGTGTGGGATAAATTCATTATGAGGAGTAAATTTATTTGTAATCCTATTCAAATTAGTTTCAAAGAGCAATGAAGACTGAAAATTAATGACTTGAAAAGAGTATGAACTTAGTACGTAAACTACGCAACATAATCATAGAATCATAGAAACAATCATGTCAAAATCATGATCTAAGTTAATTTGAAAACACTTATTGAAAATCCTCTATTATAAAATAAAGGTTAAAGAACACATTATACGAGGGGGGAATAGTCTTAAGAGCCGCTTTATTCATATAGCTACTGAACTTGTAGCATAAGACCCGTGATAGTTTGTCAGGCTAGGATTGTCTATATATAAACTATATCGCAACCTCCACATAGTAACATGCTATTTTTATTTTCTGTAACAGCAAAAATTTTATCTCTGCTACTGAGTTACAAGAGTATTAAAACCATACTTTAAGAATTATTACTAAAAATGTTTAAATATTAAATAAGTTTAAGGTCTCTGAATTCTCTACTTTAGTATCCAACTGTGTCAGTACAATTCAGAACGACATTAGATGGATTTTAGTTCTAACCTACCTGCAGCACCTAAAAAAGCAAATAAAAGCAAACCATACATTTATGAATACACTTATTTTATATATTTTTTTCCACCTAGGTGATACACATTTATATGTAATCTGTCTGCCCCTTTAAATTTCTAAGACAATCTATCTGCATTTTAATTAAAGCGAAGCAGAAGAATTATTGAAGTAAGTGACAAGAGGACTCTTCTACGGTACACTAAGACAAGGAAATGTGCAGATCAGTACTTTCATGGAATGAATACGCCATGACAAAGCTCTGAACCACAAGCAAAGTGATCAAAAGTCAGGTTTTAAAGAATTCTGCACTTACCCGTCTACGGCAGAAAGGCAAGCCCTGGGCAATGATGCTGATGCTAAATATCTTCATCACAGTTTGGTGTGGTAGGGGTTCTTTGGCACTTTTAAGATCAACAGGAACCAAGCCATGGTTTATGGCAGTTTTCCCAGGTTTGGACATTTTACTGCTCTTACTTTGTCAAGTCTATTACTAACACACAAACATTGCTTAAAATAAAAAACCACTGTACTTCTAAAGTTGCATGATTTCTTTTAACAGTATATACTTCAAAGTGGCGATTCAGCGCCGCACAGCCTGCTGCCTTTGTCTCTCAACCTTCTCCTGCCAAGTGTCCTGACCCGTCTGCCGCTCAGTGAAGTGCAAGCTATCCTAGTATAGACAGGAATTATACTGCGAAGGGGCAGGCAGACTGCTCCTGCCAGTCACACAGCTGGGGGACCTCCCCTGCCATGTCAGGGGAACACTCCTCTGAAAAGGGATCT
>JAOWBP010002392.1:13449349-13463059 GCA_028571105.1 Tragopan temminckii
TAAGCCTTTGGAAGAGCTTTTTAGGAACTTTTTACCAGAAATCAAATGTTATAACATTTACTTGCTTGTTCATTATATGTAATTGCTGAAAGGTTAAAGGCACAGCTCTAAGAATTTATCACAACAAAGAAAGTCAGCTTACTTACAACCTTTATAGAATCTTCTTTTAGAGCTCACAATATTTTAATATTAATCAATATAAAAATGTAACTAGGCGATGAAACAAACATTTAGGACATTTTAATATGGTAATGTAACAATACAGGCCTAAATGAACTATTTCTAAGTACATAAAGGCTGAAATGCAGAGAGCAGAACGCCACACACTTTTTCAACAGTTCTTAATGTTGGTGAGCAGCTGCCCTCAAATGGATAAAGCAGAGCACTGCAATGTTTCAGAAGTTTGTAACAGGTATCGAGACAGAACATCCTGATTTACGCTTTGAATGTATTTGATAATGTACTTGTTAGATAACACTTTCAGAAAGCTTTGCACAGTTGTAGCATAGAGAACGCACCAGGATTGACATTATACACAAGTCTTACTGTTTCCCTGATGCTCACCCATGCACAGAAAGAGCCATTTTGTGAGCAAAGCAAAACAATCTATGCTACACTGGTAACTATTCTTAAACAGTGACTGTGGTCTCAAGATTATTTATGTGAAGGACTTTAATAGCAGTACACGAATAGCTCCCAAATGATATATTACATATGAGCCTGCTTTGTACAGGCAAATGAATAAGCTGCATAGAAACAAGGGACTAACTAGCAAACTAAACACAACTATATTAGTAGCACTACATCCAAAACCAAATGTTGCTCAAGAGTCTACCATATCCCAATTTACCCAGTACAAAAATCTGGGTGTGTAGGAAAACAATGACCCAGATCCCTGAAGGGGGAATATAGGGAATTGGTGGAGGGATCACTTAGGCCTATTTATAGTACAGAGAGACAACAACATTAGTGATGGCTCTCTGTAGTTCATGAGAAAAAAAAACAACGAAGCATAGACCTGTTGTAACATGTGCAATGGAACTAAGTAAGTTGAGATTCATCATAGAGATTGTCACAGTGGTTTAAACAGTGTTTGAACTGTTTTAAGACTTCTCCAAGGCATACTAATATGAAACTATTAGTGCACCTACATAGAAGAGAGGCTTTCTCAACAGCATAACTGTAAGAAAGTTGTCTCAAGCTTATGGCTCACTACGAGTTTTGTCTCAAAAATGCCTCCAGTGGTATAAAATATGGAGCAAGTACCAAATGAACAGATTCAGATGACAAGAGCAGAACTCAGTTCGGCAAAGATTCACCCATACATAACCAGCTGACGGTTACCCTGCAGACTTTTCCTCAACAGATGTATTCATGAGTGCCTCTTCCTTTTCTAGCTACATTCTAGATTCCATGAAGACTTGCATCATCTTAATTTTTCTCTCTACTAGATTTGGTGAAAATCAGTCAAGGGATTCATAAGGTCAGGAAAGACAGACAGACAACAGCTATCTCTGCAGTCACAAATATCTCTACTGGAAAAAGCTTTGCTTTCTTGTCTAAGTCCAGTAATGCAGCAAAAATCCAGATTTGCTTAATCTGGACTGACTCAGATAACACTTCTTGATTTTAATTCTGGCTTCAGAATCATGTTTAGACTCACCCATCAATCATTACTGTGATGAATGCGGTTGGTCTCTAATAAAAAAAATCTAGTTACATTTTTTTTTACCATGAAACACAAGAGGGAGATGCACCTTTCAAACCTGATGGTAGATTCCGGTACAAGTTGTATGACACTGAAAAAAGTTTCAATAACTACAGATAAAGACAAAGGTAAAGCCACTGGCTTCAATCCCCACAAGACAGTGTTATCTAAAAAGCCACCAGTAGGCACCAAGAGAAGCAGAACACCAACTATGTCAGCAAAGGCAAATTCATCAGACAAATAGTCTACTGGACATTTGTCGTGACTCAAATCTCATATCTGTTTACAGATCCCGGTACCTAAGTGTGAGCACTTATACAGAATTAAATTTGTACTTAAATTTGACCTACTGTATTTGACTACTCATGTATGGCATCTACCAATACTACACTTGCCTGCTGGGAAATCCAAAGAGTAGATCTAACCATTAGCTAAGGTTCATTAATTTTGGATCATAATTGTGACCACTGATGCAAGTGAGTTTGAAGGACTGCCAGATTAAAAGAAAAAAAAAGAAAAATCACCAGATCTCCAGACCTGTTTCATCTCACAGCTGATCATCTTTGGAGCTGAAATGAGACAAGCAGGTTATCTGGAGTAAGATGAGCAGTCTCCCTGCTTGAGGAAAGGAGAGATTACCAAGTTCCTTAGTTTCTCACCAACCTTTTGCAGTATTTCATTTTATATATTAACTTATGCCCCGTTCAAATGCAGATTCATCATTCTCTACTAGCAAGTACTCTCTGTCCTCCAAAACAGTGACTCAGATCTGCTGTGAACAGTAAATTAACAATTTGCCACAGATCAGCTGAGAAAAGATTATCCATGTGCGAGTGCAAACCCTTATGAAAGTGATATAAATGTACTAGCTATGAACAGAAGCTTGGAATTGAAGTGAATAAGGTACTACTTTGATTCTGCATTTGCTGCCAAGAAAATCATCACCACGGTTTATCTCATGCACAAACAACACGCATCAAGCTCAAGAAACTCCAGAATACCTCTGAGCCTTGCAGGCAGTAACTGATGAGAAAAAAACAGAATACAAGCAAACTGACATTTTCAAACTTTTTAAGTTGAAGAAATAAAACACAGGAACAATAAAATTGTTCTACATTCCAGCAGAACATCACACAAATCTCCAGCCCTATATAATTGCTCTACTGCAGACCCTAAGTTTCTGGTTTGGTATTTTTCTACATTTCATGGGTGTTTTTGCGTTTTTCTTTTGTTTGTTTGTTTGTTTTGTAACTCCTATTCTCAGCTGATTCTAGCCCAACACTGTCCAATAATTTCCTTTTTGTTAAACAACAATACCTATCTCCCTCCTTTGCTTTTTACATCTAATCAAAGCGTAAGACAAAGCCATTATCACCTCCACTTTAACAGGCAGAACCATGACTTTGTGCATTGGCATTTAGCATACAAAGTTGAAACATCCCAAAATAAGGAGAAATTTGTATAAGAGGCAATACGGGAACTAGTTGAACTAGTATAAAAAAAAACTATTTTGGAAACTATTACAGGAAAAAAAAAAAACATTTAATGAATTTAAGTCTCCAAATCTCTTATAAATTTGAAGTCATTGATGATATCAACATCTCCATTTCAGCTGTAGGTTGTTTAACATAGTAAAAAAATCAGTGAAGAAAGAAATGATACTATCTGTAAATTAGTTTTCTGCACAGTGAACAAGTCACTAATGTTTAGGTGCAGTGTTAATCTAACAATTATTTTCTCTAACAAGGGGTTTTCTCCTCCCTTCCTTGCTCTGGCCATTTGATTCCAAATTCTTTCTCAAACTTAACTTTCTTAAACTTCTCTGAAGTGACTCCAAGAAGTAGGATGCCTCAAACCCCTCAGTTTCTATTCACACTAATTAAATATTCCCTCACCTTGGAAAATGTAAGCAGCTCACAAAGCAGCCCCACACATTATAATACAAACATAAAACAAACAGAAGTATTTGGAAATGGAGAATAGTCAAGACCTCTCTCTTCAGGCAACACTGAGCTATTAGGCCACTTCTCCCTGTTCTTAGATCCCTTAGCACGGATTAACAGTCCTGAGGAGACGTCAACAAATAAAACCTTTATAGGCATATCAATGAACACAGAATTGAATATCAAAAGAAAGGGAAAGAAGCATGCAGCTACAGGGCTGGCCTCAGTCACTAGTTGTTAGTGCAGAAGAGTATTTGACCAGAATATGAGGAGACCGTTTGCACAAGGTACATTTTCTGTAAGGTCATTAAGTATTTATGAACAAGATATAACTACAGCCCTTCTAGTAAATTGCAGATCAGCATGTCACTATGTCAATACTAATGATACTACTCTCTCATTAAAGACATACTTAACCACGTACATCTCTAACAATTCCTACAACATTTAGACATTCTGTAAATGTATATTATACCTGCAATCAGAAACCTGTGTCATGTGGCTTTACTCCACAACCCTCCTAACATTATTTAGTGTACTATAGAGTCTTTTTGTCATTGTCACCATTTTTTATTTTAAACCATCTTTAAAGCAACATGTCTTCCTCTCTTCACTAAACATTTCAGAAAATATTTCAGGTATGCAGCAGAGATCCAGCTTCACCATCTTGAATTTTACAAACATTCCAGAAATGTCTGCCCAATTCTCATTGGCTATAATATGATTTGTTAGTTAAGTACATTTAAGTCTAGTCAGAGTTGTACCAGCTGTTAAGAATAACTGCTGCAGCTGCTATGCAGGAATTGATTTGCTGACCATTTATTTATGCTTTTGTTTAAATAGAGCTGAGACAAGAATTAAAACTGCAGCAACAGGTAGAGAAGTCATGCAATATTTAACAGTGGATTAAAATGCAAGTCAAATTCTCAGCTGAGGACAAGCTGGGGGAAGGGGAAGCAGGTATTTTTGTTAGTAAGGAGACTGCTTTCACAAAAGGAAAGGTACAAAACTGAAAAATTAACTTCACACATCATAATTCAATGCTGTTTAAAATTTCATAATTATATCACCTTTCCACATAAAATGTGAGACTTTTAATGAGAAATTACCCACTCGTGTATACGACACACATACACATACACAAATCTAGTATCTAAACATTCAAAATCATGAGTGTCAACTTCTTAACAGTAGGTAGAAAGCACTGGTAAAAATTAAGTTGGAACTAGAACGTTTCCCCTTTCTACATATCAAACAGGAGAAAGAACATTCCCCAAAACATGAGAAGGCTGTTAAAAATATTTCTGCCACTTATTACAATACGAATATTTTTTTGTTTCTGTAGTAAACACTTCATATACTGTTTATTTAGCAGTATAAAATATCCCTCCTGTATAGAGACTGACAGCTCTCTATACGGCTGTCAGAGAGCTGAGAGATTCAGCTACTGCGGCTAAATAAAATAAAAATACTCCAAAATAGAAGACACAACAGTGCAAAGTACTACACTGTGCATGTTTGAAACACTGCAGATATCAGGGTCTATATTTTGATACAAGATTATGTTTTTCTCACTAGAGTTGTAAAATACAGAGAAGTCTAACAAATGCAACAACCAATTGTTATACCGGCATCCATTTGATAGCTACATATTAAGCTATTTAATCCTTTTCAGCTGGTTAACAGCATACTGCAAAGGGGTGGGAGGCTATTTATAAAGCTCAAGATATGTGAAGTAAAGAATGTCTAGATTGTAGAAAAGAACAGGTACTCAGTGGAAGATGTTGCACTTAGCTGCTATGGATGCCACCTTGATCTTTTATTTGTCTTAGTTGTTTTGGTTGGGGTTTTTATGTGTATTTATTTATTTATTAAACCCATTCCTGTATTTTTAATTAGCAGGCACTGGCTTTTCCTGGCTCGTTCAAATATTCATTATTTTAAATGCTCACAAGAATTTAATAAAAAATTACTTATTTTTTTAAATGAACATTGAAACCGAAACCAGAATTTAATCGACTCTTGCTTGATGCTTGTAACCAAGCTGTCAGACAAGAAAAGAAATGCAGCACAGCAATACCAAACCAATCGTACTGGCACAGCGTAGGTACAGTTTCAAAAGTCTCTTAGAATTTTTTTTCTTTCCTCCAGACACACACGCATGCACAGTCTGGTATAATTGCCATAGAACATGCAACATGAGGTGTTTACACCAAAGACAAAAAATGTGCAAATAAGTGAGCATCTCGGGTTAACAACTGAAATACCCTTGCATTGGATCAAGCCCAACGTAAAGACAAGCAACAATACAACTGGTAAGAACAAGGGATTCATAACGAAGTATGTTGTCTGATTTCTCTCATTTAGCTGTCACCTCCAGTTTGATGCCATTTTCAGTTACTCATTTAATTACGTGATTTAGTTCCGGTGTTTCAGAAAATCTGACCAAGGGATCGTAAGTCCTACATTATCCTGGTAAAAACCATATGCGTTTTTTGTTGACTATGACTTTTTTCTTTTAGTACTCAATATATATGAGTCAATAATAATCACAATAGTTGCCATCCATCAGGGACACTCCATAATTTAAGCAAGAATTGAGGTGTCCTGCCCACTGCCAAACATAGATAAACAGCAGTTGAATAACACAATAAGAATGTGCTTTGCATTTACAAGAAACATTACTCCAACTTTTAAGTAAAGTAGTAATGACTTTTGTTGATGAATAAGATGGAATTTATCCCCGCTGGCAATCTGTGGTGGCTGTAGGTACATTTTCCACTTCAGCAGAGGCACCAGGGATTGAACAAATTTATTAAAATTTAATAAGCATTGCCAGAGTCATATTTCATGACACAGCTGAAAAAAACAGTGTCTCCCAAGATTGAATTGTACTGAATACTACTAAAATTCACTATTTGCTCCTTTCATATTATTCAAAATATTGTAAGGTAATAAAGTTAGTTGAAAACATTAGATTTTAGTTAGAACAAGTATGAAAAGGAGAAATATTCTCTACAGAGAAATAGTTGTTTTGGACCAGTTTGACTTGGAACACAAATCTCAGCACTTCCTTGCTGTGTTGTTTTTAAAACCTCTGCCCCTTTACAATCTTTTTGTTACAAACATAAAAAAAAAACTCGTTAGCCAGAAAACAGGGAATAAAGTAAGTACTAAAGAGATGACTGAAAGCAATGCTTTCCATTAGTTTTTTTTGTTATTCATCTACGCACAGGATATAAGAAGTCAATACCAATTAACCATATGTAATATTACACTATAAGCTGCACTAGATAGAGTTAATGCACAGTTTTATATGGGTTTAAGAAAATAAAACATAAAATGCACCTTACAGTAATTTGATGAAGATCTGAACTTGCTTGTCCAGATGAGAAGGGCAAAATCCTGGCAAAATTACCAGAAAATTGAAATTTATACTGTTTTCATTAACCATACAAAGCACAAAAACAGAGAAAATGCTTTCAACACAGTTGATAATTTATAGAAATGCTTGTTTTAGGTTTCACAGTATTTCTTCAAGTATTTTCACCAATAAAGGAAAACACAAAATGTCCACACAAATTAAACAAAGTATTATAGCAGATTAATAAATCAGCACAAAAGCCAGGCTATACCATTAATTACAATTCAAGCATAGCTTCATGCACAGGTCAGAGCCAAAATACTACCAAAGAGGTGCGGTTAATGCATCAAAAATCACTCTTTATCAAGTGAAATGAAGCTCTTATAGTTCAAACATCCTTCTGAGACAGCTTGGAAATTAACGATTTTGTTGGTGGTTGCTTTTTTGTTGTTTGTAAACATTCTGCCTGTTCAGAAATGATTGCAGTACCACAGAAAGTGACAGGGTAGATTTTTTCTTCTTGGACTCAAGAATTTATAAAGAACTGCAAATTATTTTATTGTGTACAGTTTGCTGAATAGCAACATGTTCAGCAGATAATAGTCTCCTATGGAAATAAAGGATATAAGGCTACTCTACAGATTACAGTGACAAATGCATCAAGAAAAAAATGTTAGCCCTGCAGCAGCTGTTAAAACGTAATACTGGTCCTCTGACTGCTTTCTGTCCCTCCGTCCCTCTTCGCTTATTTCAGATCTCCTAATTTCTATAAGCGTAAATCATTAGCGAGTACAAGGAAGGTACTCACTCTAACATTTTCAAACAAACTTTAATACCAATTTGGCCACAGATTTGAAGACCATCCTTGAAAATTAAAGGAAAAAGACTTAAAAACAATCGACAAAACTAGAAAGTAGCTCACCAGCAGAAGTTTTATTTTCCTCACGCTTGGATTCACCGTTGGAACCAAGTTTCGTAACCAATAACATCAGCTTTTATAAACAACACTCAAAGCATCAGCATCCACTGATAAAAAGATCAGAAAATACCTCTGTATCACTTGGGATTAGAGGTATTTGGGCTAAGGATCACGTCAGGCAACAGCACCTGTTGCATAGTCAAGAACAACATAAGGAACAAATGGGATATTTAAATGGGGCAGACCTCCCTCTTAAATAATATTGGTATTACAACATATTTGTTACTCCCCACAGAGTAAGCACACTAAGTATTCTCAAGTACGCTTTCACGACTTCTACTTCATAATGTCATTGCCATACAGTTCATGAGCTCAAATATTACTGAAATTCTTAAAATACACCAGGTATGTATTAGAAAGCTCATTTTTATTCAGACCACTAAGATCCAGAGCAAAATTTACGTGCTTAGTTGGTGCTGATATCAAATTCTAAAAACAAACAAACAAACAAACAAACAAAAACCCTGCGTGAAGAAAGACACTGCTTCAAGTTAGTTCTTCTAGAGAAATGGGTTTGATTTTTCCTACACAAAGCCATCTAGCAACCTGATAGGACAGCCTGAGTCACACAAGTAAGTTCCTTTACAGTATTTACAGTGTTCTGCACAGAGTCTGAAACTAGAAGACCATTCAAGTTAATACAGCCTTGTAGCTATTCACCATTTCTGATCAAGTGTAGAAGAGATTGCTCCCCCACAAGGGACATGGGGCATTTCCTCTGTTGCAGGGAAGGCCTGGAGGTGTGTGTACAAACATACATCTCCAAAAGAAGCACACGTATGTTCAGAAGGAGCTACCAAATGTGCTTGGCAAGGGCCATAAGGAAATAAGGAAGTTGCATGTTCTGAGACGCAGGCTGCGTCCTCACTGCACAAAGGGTGCAATACTGCAATTAATACCAGAACAGCCCAATTGGGCACAAGTACTTTTATTTTCTAATGTGAATAGCTGAGGTAAATCCCTCATTTGAAACTGGAAGACTGACCTCAATTACTGGTAAAGTGCCAGAAAATTGCTTGTGCCTTACTCAGATAGGTCTTCAGACTATTAAAGAATCTCTTTAACAGGAAAACAGAGAACAAGATCAGCACTATTTCCACACAAAGCAAACAGACATCTTTCTGTAATGAAGGCAACAACAAAAACAACAACAAAAAAAAGAACCAACAACAACAAAACCACCTGCTTATTAAATACTGTCTTGTAGTCAAAACTATGACCCAGACTGCCCAAGTCAATGTTTTCTGTTAAACTTTTTACTGTCCAGGCTCTGAGATTCCTGACTTTCTTGTCCACTCAAAATTGCCAACTCCATAAATTATAGTACTGTCCATTAATTCTGCTGTAATGGTTCTAAAAATCATAATGAAGAACAGTAAAGCTCTCTACATTAAGGGAGATTCCTCTTCTTTGAATGCAAGGGACATTTTAACAAACACGTTGTCAGTGGTTTACAGGAGTTAAAGAGTTAATGTTCCGTGCACTACATGATGTTATGATTTGGAATACTATCAACCAAACATCATAAAATCCTGACACAGGTTTAATTACTAAGTATTTCAAGAATTTTGCATGAGAAAATTGAACCAAGTAGCTAAGTGCTTAGATAAGCCACAAACTATATCAGGAATAATCACGTTACAGCCAGAACCCACACATCAATTAGCAAGTTTCATGATCCTCTTATAGACTCAAGAAAATTAGCAAAGCAGCAATTATTTAATGCCAGCTCTACCTGCAAGTGAAGGCATAGGGGCAATTCTGCTTAAAAAGGCAACAATATAGCTAACCCTCAACAGAAGTCAGGCAGAAAATGAACCTGTTGTTTAAAATCAACTAAAAGCAAAGCAAGCGAAAAGTATTTTTCCAAAGCAATGCTGGTATTTGAAGTCAAGAAGCATGCTGCGGGTCAGTACAGAAGAGGAAGAATTTTGCTACCTACAGAGAGACTGAGAATCTGCGTTCCTTAAATATTTAAGAAACCACATCTCAATGACAGTGCAGAACATTTCCAATTGATTCTGCATGCCTGGCGTCATTAGCAACTAAACTGTGTAGTACATAAACAAGAAAGAAGTCCAAGGTTATAAGTGCTGATTGATACCAATCTCAGAGTGCAACTATTTGTAATGGTATTACAGTCCAGCTGAAAAATATGGCTCTGTATTGCAAGAGTCAAAAATGTTATTAACAAGAAATCCAAAACTTGATCCAAAATATTAAACTATCACAGTAATGTAAAAGCAGCTCTGACTTGCAGTTTTAAAGACCATTACATTTAACTCAAGTCATTTACTCATCTTAGCTCGCTGTATTTTAATGGCACAGTTCAGAAAAAACAAGGGGAGTGAACGGCAAGTTCCTAAGCTTTTAAAGATAGTGATATAGAAGCAGCTTTAATTAGGAAGGAGAATCTCACAGAAGCGTGAGGAAAAATTCTATTGTGAACTTCCTTTTCTCCTGATACTCTTTTAACAGAGTTTTAAATGAATTATTACTCTGTTTAAAACTCTGTAAAGCGTTGTGATAATTGTTACACATCTCAGGAGATGAAAGGCATGAAGAACAGATAGCTTATGTGTGATCCCTGTAAAAGAAGAATAAAAGGAAAGAAGTGATTTCTTTATAGCATAAACTTTTTCTGTTTTGTGCACTCAGAGCAGAGAAATATATACCATATTCTTAATACCTAAGCCATTTGGAAATGTTTAATTACTTGTTTTTGAGAAGTATCCCTACATCATTTGGTAGACTGGACACAGATTTCTTCACAGAAACATCGAGTCCTTATGTTCCTATAATGTTTATTCCTGAGGTTGAAAAACACTTCCAATTTCTAGCTGCAGGAGGAGGGAGAACCTTAGCAAAGAACCACAGTACGACTCTCCAGCAGACTGCAGCACAGCAATAGCAGCACCCTCTGCTGCTGAAAAATAGAAAAATATTAACACACATCAGTATAAGACAACCACCCCACCTACAGGCAGCACCCAAACATCCTCTAAATTGAGTGTAGTGCCTTTAGGCTAAATAAATGCCCACTTTCCGGAAAGCAGAATGGCTCTAATTATCCTTTTCTTTCCACTGTATCTCTAGAAGGCTTTTAGTTTACTACTGAATTTCTGACAGTAAGTTTAGACTTTCACACAGAATCTCATTTCAGTTTACACAGACATGAACTGCCCAGTGCCATCTTCCCTGTGGTAGCCATCGAATTTCCTTCAGCTTTAAAAACTGGTATTATCCTTCCACACAAAACCAGAATACGTATTTTATATCCTTGAGTTCTGTAAGCTTGGAACCAGCACCTTAGAGTAAAAAATCTTCTCCCAGTCTGCATAACATAGGAGCCCAAACATAATTATTTGAGCGTTAGCTTTCTTTTTGTTTCAGAACTTGAAATTTGGGTATTTAGGCTCCAAGAAACAGCTCTTCCTGTGCCACATGCTCTCCTAACTCCACTGAAGTCAAGTCAGCTCATTTGGTCTCCTCACCACTCTACTCTCCTGGGTCAACAAATAAACACAAAAAGACAGCTTTGGAATAACAGTGATAGACACACACGCCATCCAGTGACTTTACGGCCAAACAGGCACTATGTATACAAAACCTGAGATCAGATGAAACTAATCTAAGCATACCATTTTTACAAAAAAATTGAGCTGCTTCTCAGTCTTTACTGTATGTTATACATGAAAGGAATCATCTTATTAGTTTAAGTAAAGTAGCAAATGCTCAAATATAACAACTGCTTAAGGGGTACCAGTACCTTTTTTTTTTTTTTTGTGGTCATTTTAGAGCCAACCATACACCTCTTAAGAATTTTTACACCTGCATTTTAACTAATTGCTTTCTGATTCTCAGGAAGCTCTGGTTAACCAGCAAAACCAAAACCGTCACAGCCCCCAAACCTGTAACTAGCACTGAACACAACACTTAACTCAGAAAATCAGTGCAAGGTCATGCCTGGCAGAATGTCTGATCCTTTCAGAGGTGCCAACTCATTGATGTGTAATATATTCTGCACAAGCTATAGTTATCAAAGTGAAATAAATATTTCTGCGCTACATGCTTGTTTACTTTGTGACACAGAAAAAAAGGAAAAAAAAAAATGTTTAAGAGCGTTTGTGAGGCCTACAAGGACTCCTCTTGAGCAGCACCTGTTGTCCAGAACCAGTAAGCATGGCCACACACTGACAATCCTCCTGCTCTACCTCCTTGCTGAGATTTTTTAATTTGGGTCCTTACAGTATACATGAAATTACTTTCAGTACTTTCTTCCTTCAGAACTCAATTTGTGGAAAAACATAAAATAGCTCCTGGAATTGTATCAGGAATGGGGCAGCATGGTATGAAAATGAAACTTACACTAAATTCCACGATGGAATTTTCTGCCTAAAGGAAGATGCAGACTTCAAGCTCAAAGACGACTGCCCCAGCTGGAACAGATATCTCCCAGCAACTGTTTCCTAATGTACAAAATATAATTTTGGGCAGATGTAATAAATTGCATCTTTTAGGTTCTATGCAATGTTCGTGTATTTTTCCTTTTTTCCAGAGACCAACTTCAAGCATGCAAGCAGGAGAAGACAGGAAACGCATCTTATTACTACAGTTTGACCTTGAGCACATAATTGCCTTTGGAGATGGCATACTTTTATAACTACTTTGTTTAATTATAAAAACCTGTGACAATATTTGCTGGAATGCAGCTAATCCTCAGGATTTATTTATTTACTGTCAAGGGACTTTTTCTAACTGAGGTAGCTTCAATGTGAGACATGACAGAATTTCATAGGAAGAAAAACTAATATCAATATACATATATACGGTGACTTCTTTTTTCAGCCTTCTACAATACATGTCAAGTAAAACCAAAGCCAAATAAATCTGCAAATTATTTCAACTGTTCGTGAACACTTTTTTTTCCTACAATAATGAGGATGCCAATACTCCTCCAAGTAAAGAAAGATCAAAGCAACCAACCAAAACCAACTCATCTTGACGGAAACCAAAAACAGTGATTGAAAACCAAGAGTATACTGAAGTATACTTAAGTATACTGAAGATGACTGTTAATATTAAGAAAGCTAACAGACAAGGAGTTGTAGAAATAATTAAGCAATAAAAAGAGAATGGAATAAGGTAAAGATGGCATACATATACATGTGTGTGCATGCGTGTAAAATTGATTAAATTATTTTCAAGAGCTAGAACAACCAAAATATTTTAGCAATTTAAAGTAATTCTTGTGGCAAATTGAAAGACATTATAAAAGGAAATTAAGTACAACCTGGATAACCATATGTTAAAATACAGGCATCTATCCAAGAGAAATGAATGCAGTGGCAAACACAGCATTAACAAAGTTGATAATAAAGTTGATTTCAATTTTTGCCATAAAAACATGCCAGTTGTCACCTATGGCATATACATCAGTTCAAGTAATGATAATACAGCTGATATATTTGTTACAAGTACCATTTTAACAGCATTAACACAGTTATATAAACAGATCTAAAGTAAGCAAAAATGTTAATTAAGTTACTTCTGACTGATGGTGACTACCAAATTCTTGTCCTTGCAATGCTATAAATACCACATCTATTGAAGGATAAAAGCAATTAAGGATAGTTGCTATGTGTATGGGAACTGCTGAATCACGGCCTGAACCTCTGATTGATCACCTGGGGCGAGCAGTGAGTCAGCCATGGGA